>CM029126.1:13006526-13141526 GCA_016859345.1 Istiophorus platypterus
TTCAGCATTTGTATTTCTGAATGTTTACATGTTTTCATGTGTATCCTTATCCAGGTGAGCTGGGAGACTGTGATCCGCTGGATCACTCTCCTGAGCTGGTGTCGGAGTTTCGTTTCACTCCCAAACAGAGCGAGGCCATGGAGGCGGACATCTTCAGCAGGTGGCTGGAGCTCAGGTGAGACAAAACTTTTCCTCACGTGCATCTGCACTAGTTGCAACGATGCTTCTGCTGTGTCAAAGAAACTCACTTGAAGGCTCCCAGTGGCCAGCGATGTTTAACTGGAGCAGGTTTCTCTCCTCACTGGAAGAGACCGCCTTGGCAAAAAGCTAAGCACTGGGCAGAAAAGGAAGTCATTCTGCTACTTTCTCTCAGTGCTGCCGTTTTCCACCAACGACGGCATCTAAATTTCACTGTCCCTCTGTACTCTCCTCCTCCGTCTCGACCTCACTGGTCTGTTCGAAGGATTAAGGGATTAATCCCTGGAGGGTCTTGATTGATTCCAGGCAGTATTTAACCCAGCTGCGGTCTGATTGCTCCCATTTCAGATTAGATTACATACACATATGCTGCGCTTCACCAAGCCACACAAAGAGGAACCCACACTGAGTTCACAGTCATTCTTACATACAAAAGCACGAGTGAGGGGTGCAGCCAGATAGTTACTCACCCAATATTTCTCTTAGAGCTAACACCAATTGCTAGTAGAGGTCATGCAGCAAGTGTTAATAGTTTTCTCTTTCAGGCCAAGCTGCCACACAGTATGTCAAAGCTGTGGTGACGGAGGAAGTGAAATCTTTATTGTGGAAACTCAACACGATGTCTTGCTTTGAATCTTCAGGGGAAAGAGTCCATCTCAAGCAGAAATTTCTTTTCTCAACAAATGCAAGTGGCTGGAACTTTACGGAGTAGATATGCACTTTGTCAAGGTGTGTGATTTTGTTTCACTATCACAAATATCACTTCTTTTGTGTCAGCACATGTTATATTGTTCAGAACTAAAGGTGTGTCCTTTGCATGTTTAGGGCAGAGATGGAGGAGAATATGCACTAGGTCTCACTCCCACTGGTATCTTAGTATTTGAAGGCTCCAACAAAATCGGCCTCTTCTTTTGGTAAGTGTGTTAAACATATCTAATCCGAAGTGGGTGCTGTGGCACTGTGGCCTGACCTAAAGACGGGCAGATTCCAGTGTTTTAGTACATTTTGGTAATGTGTCAAAACTTTAAAACGCAAGGCAACAGCATACTTATATTACATTTTCAAAATTATCACACACAATTATAAAAATAATCAGTATCCACCAGAAAACATGTTACAGCTAATAACATGGCAGCATTAAACAGTAAATGGCTGTTAGTAGTAATGCAGCACAATCTCTGGCTCCTGACTTTTCCAGGTACAAAGCAGGATTTGTTTATAGAAATTAGTAGTCAGTTAATCAGTCAACAAAAAAATAACTATTTTGATAACAGATTAATTGCTTAATTCATTTTTAAATCAAAAATAGTGGAAAAAGCGCCCAACATTATCTGTTTGATACTTGTCAAATTAGAAACCTATCTGCTTCAGTTTGTTTTACATCATAGGAAACTGAATTAAATCTGCAAAGCAAGTCTGCTTTAGTTTTTTTTTTGCTTTTTGTTTTTTAATAATTGTGGGTGATTGAAAATAGGCCCCTATTAATTCAATTAATATTGATGGTAGTTTATATATGTGAACATAGATGCTTGTTGGAGGTGGACATGCTGTCGGGGTACCATGAAAAACATAGGGACTTTTCATGGGTGCTCTGCTTTCAAACTTTTGGGAAGCACAGCTCTAATTATCCAAACTTCCTGAAATAACACTCGCACTTAAGGCACTAATACAGAGTCTTTGGTTTTCTTGTCCACTTGTGTGTCTGTGTGTCATCTAGGCCCAAAATCACTCGACTGGACTTTAAAAAAAGTCGACTCACGTTGATTGTGGTAGAGGACGATGATCAGGTTTGTATCATTCCACAAATACATGCCTACATACCGAAATCCCTAGGCCATCAGCAGAGAGTCAACTAACAGTATTTTTTGTTTGTTTGTTTGTTTTTTTTCCCCCTGATTGTGCAGGGTCGAGAGCAGGAGCATACATTCATGTTCCAGCTGGCCAGTGCCAAGAGCTGTAAACATCTGTGGAAGTGTGCTGTGGAGAGTCATGCCTTCTTTCGGCTACGACAACCGGCCGCAGGCAAAACCAGCCGCAGTGACTTCACACGACTTGGGTCCCGCTTCAGATTCAGGTAGAGCAAGGAGACCGGCCCTTTACTTGCTGAACTCTGTATTACTGCCTGCTGAACCTCAACTGGAAAAGGATAAGACAAGCTGGCTCTCCCAGGGAGTTGTGGCCAGCACTAGTACCAGTGGATGGGGAATGGCGTGTCACATAAAACAGAGCCTTTGTATCTATGGTTACAGTGTATCTATGGTTACATGAATCTGTTCCTATGGCGACTGAGATATTCCCTTCATATTGTTTGTTTTCTTCTGACTAGTATCAGAGATGGTCAAAGCAAATTGCCACACTTGAAGGGCACTTCCTGTCGTTCGTGGGAGAAGCTAAACAAAGCAGTGTGAAGTCTGTTTTACATTAGAGTCTGTGGACAAACTCTCAAGTTACAGGTGGTGGAAGTAAAAACAGGAACACCTAAACAGTGTAATGTGATCCTATCGGGAACTTTATTTCATACCAGAAATGGATGAGCAATTAAGTATAGCGGAAAAAATGCCTATCTATATCTGTATCTATATCTGTATCTATATCTATATCTATATGTCTGCATTTCACATTCCCGTTTGTATTTGTCCCAGTGGTAAGACAGAGTATCAGGCCACTCACGGAGGCAGACTGAGGAGAGCCAGCACATTTGAGAGAAGGCCGAGCAAGCGATACCCCTCCCGCACACAGTCGCTGGGCAAAGGTTGGTCTTATCAGCACATATGAAACGTTGATGACTAACAGCACCTGTTTTGTCCTTTACATGCTTCCACATGTTATCATAAAGGTCACATACTGCTTTAATTCGCTGTATTTTAGATAACTCGAATTTGCTGTGCTGAATTACTGTTGAAAAGGAACTTCATAGGAAAAGGGTAAAGCTGCAGCCTGTAAAAGTATTGGCCCTTCCAGAGGTTGCTCTCTAAAATGTCTAATTCAACAGGTTAGAAATGCTAAAGAAGGTGCTCAAAAATCTCCAGGTTGTTGGACTTAACTGTCATGTTTCTACTTTGTCAAATGCACATGCTGCACTCTTCAATCCTCCATAATTCCCACCTGCTGTCAGCTACAGTAGCCTCACAGGCATATATAAATGATCAAGTGCAGACTGCATCTACTGTCAGTGTGGAGGTCCAAACACCTTTTATTTATTGGATTTAGAAGAGACATTCAGCCCTGGAATACAAAAATGCAAAAATGAATGAAGACTCCAGTGATGGTAATAGCTGAGCACTAGCGACGAGTCTGGGCCTTGAAAATCAGACTTACATTATATAACCCCCGTGGAAAAAGTACAAGTAAATCAAGTTAAGTGACAAATTTACTGAGCTACTTTTCCATTTCTCTACTTTCCTTGCCAACTGACATCATGTCTCTCTCTTTCAGTCGCCATTTCTCCAGCCAAACCGCCACATATCAGGTAAAACAAACGATCAAAAATGACCACAAATATGCATAATACTCTTATGTTCATTTATGTTACTGTACTTGTGAGGGCATTTCGTTTTTGTTGTTGGGTTGATTTTTTTTTTTTTTTTTTTTTTTTTCAATTATTCCTTATCCCCCAACCTTGACCTTAATCCACATAACGGCTTGGATAAGCTTAATACTAACACTAAAATAGCCCTTTGTAAAATGTCCTCACTTTGTAGGTTTTTTCCACCACTGCAACATAAAGAAATTAATGTATTCGGTTATTTTGTTTATCTGCTATAAATGATTGTTGTCATTATTTTCCCAGCTCTCACGCCAGCCCTGATCCCAGCCTACATCCAGTGAGTGACCTCAGACAACCCACTTTCATGCGAGCACACAGACACACACGCAGCAGCCACTGATCTGGCTTCGCCCTTGTGACAACATTTAATTTCCGCATCTCCTCAATCCCTCTCCTCTCCTCCCCCTCCAGTACCAACACAACATTCCTATTGGTCACGACCCGTGGCGCACGCCCCACCCCACTCTCACTCCCCCAGTTTACCTGCAGCCCTCCGGACACACGCCACCAAACAGGTAAGACAACCGACCACACAAGGAGGAGAGAGAGGTTAAGAAATGCTCACAAATTCGTCTCTTAGGGGGTTTGCTGTTCAGAAATTAAGCTCGAGGGCAAGTTTCTATTTTTAGACCAAGTCACTCATCTCAGGCGTGCTCTGTGTGGTACTCCACAACATCTGTTTTTCGTCACACTCCATGTCACTCATACACCTCATATGCTTGTTTGTCTGTCTGTCTGTGCCTTGTCAACCTCCATCCTCGAATGTTTGTGTGATCTCCATCTCCTTGTCGCATTCAGGCCTTCTGTTGAGGCTGCGAGTCCAATGTCCAGTCATCCTCCCGTCCCGAAGCGAACCCACAGCATCTTCCCAGGATCCATCAGTGTGGTTTACAGGGACAAAGTCATGACCGCACTTTGACCTCTGTTTTTCCTGGGAATCTGTTTCAAAACCCAGATTCTGACACTGAAGCGTACACAGACAATTGTCCCCAAAGAGAGAAGCTCTGTCGATGGACTCGTTGTCCCCATCACCATCATCACTTCTGTCTTCCTCCATTTGTCAAATTCCCTCCTTCTTAAAATAAGGACCAAGGACCTTGTCATATAAACCAGAGGTTTTCAGACTGTGAACCAAAGGGTGAGACACGAGGCAGAGACGATGTGTGAGATGAAAGGGACAAGTGCATGCCATTGTTTCGAAAACAACAGTTATTTATTGCAATTTTTTCCCGCTTATTAAAATGGAGCAGAGGGCTGTGTTGCACATATTATTGAAGCAATTAAGGTACTTTAAAAACACAGTTTCTGCAATTTGTACCAAAAATCATATTCCTTCTGGGGGTCAAAACTCATCTGAACAAATCTGAACACACAGGCATGTTTAGCTTAAAAATAACAGAGAAAAATCTGCTCCTAATAATTTCAGAACTTGCCGGAGAATCACCACATTTAAGGTTCTCTTTGTTATCAACATAATCCCGTGAGCTTTCTTTACATTTGCGGCTATATTATAAACATGAACTATAAATAGGTAATTTGGCATGTTTTAATGGTGCTTGTTTGCCAAGAAGTAAGTAAATACAGGCTAAAATAATCAGTGCTTCAGTTGTAACCCACAGCTAACGGCTTATGGTAACATCTACTTCCTGTTTACATCCCCAAAAGGTTTGAAAATTATGTGAATTGTTCCAATAATTAAAGCATAATTATCCCCCAAGCTGAAATAAGACATAGACTAATTTCCAATTTAATATTTTCATGTCGAATTTTTTCTTAAAATAATAATCAGTATGTCTTATATTCCTCAAACACTGACATGCTCCTCTATCTATTCACATGCAGATATACAGTGTCATTCTTTTAAAACTAAAACTACACGTGAACCCGAAGTTCAAGATAAAGGACCAAATTTGAATAGCTTTGTGCCTTGGTTTGCTTGTTAACATTTTCCACCTCTCAGTATGTTTACTGCAAGATCTTACATCTGCCTGGAAGATTAATTTCATCTTCATGCTTTAGAAATCTTGTGACAGCTTATTTACCCAAATTGCCGTACTCAGAGAGAAATAAAGTGATGTGAGTGCTGAATGAGGTACTTCTCAACAGGTGAGAAGGGGTCCTGTTAAGCACGTACTGAACTGCTGGTTTAGGGATTAAGCCGCTTTAAGTGTAGTACGTAGATCAGTGTAAAATAGAAATATGAACCAGAATCTTGCAGACATTGTGTTTGTGCTTTCAAAGTGAAGTTGTTGGATGCACTTTACATAATTTTATATCAAGTTATGGATTAGCTGAATCACCCAACTGTTTACAAAAAATGTGGCCAAGGTTTTGCTGTTATAATGCATTGCCTTTAACTCTGTGATGTTTACTGGAATCACATGATGCCTTTAGGGGTGTTCCTTTATTGCTTATCAAATAAAAACAATGTTTATAATTGCAAAAAATATCTCTCCTTCATTGTTAAACCCACTCGAATCATTGTAATACTGTCTTTCTCAGCATCTAGTGGGATGGATTTGTTGATTAATAGTTTTTGAAAACTACAGAGAATCTTACAGTTGGTAGAAGAATGGAAGTTGCAGTATAAGTTGAATTTTGTTATTAGGGGAGAATTTGATTACATGTCATCTTCAGTTTCCCTCTGAGTGGTCCTTCTTCAGACCATCAGTTCAGCCTCGAGGAGAATGAGACTTCGTATTCCAGCAAGATCCACCACCATCACCGTCGTCACACACACAGCCAGGACACGCTCTGCCACACACACACCAAGAACAGTGAGTAATCTAAGCCCAAGGAGGAGCTTTGCAAACAGTGTCTGTCCGCAAATCTGTCACATATCTAGATTTTACACTAATGCTCTTTCCATGTTCAGCACTGCACAACATATTGGTTGGCAGCACCCGATGTTTGAGGATCAGCTCATGTAAATCACAGACAAGCCACACTTTCCCACTTAAAGGATATATTTCAATCTTTCAAGTCTAACTTAAAACCATACTAAAGTGCCCATGCAAAAATTTTTCTGCTTAAATCATTCCTCCTGTTCAAAGTGGTCATTAAAATTAGTGCAATTCCATTGTAAATGAATTGGAGACAGGGCCTTTTAATCAGTATGAAGAGGAGAAATGATTACAGCAGGCAAAACCTGTTTCATTGTTCATATGGGCACATGACTATTGTTTTAAGACAGACTTGAAAAATGTGAACCTATCAGTTAATCCCTTATCCTTTAGTGGCATCTAGCCACGCAAATAGTTTTGGTTTTATTTGGACAGAGTTTGAAATATCCACTGCTTTGACTTCCGTCATCAATCCAGTACATTAGAGATATCTGTAATTTAATGTTTTGTTCCAGAGGCAACTTTCCCGTTCATAGGAAAGTGGTAGATACATTGTAAGGTAGATCCCATGAATGGGAAGTGGTCTCAGACTTTTGGACTCTGTTTGTATTATATGATATATATGTATAATATGACAGTCCACAGACCTCAGTGTGGACAGTTTTCACCAAGACTCAAAGAGAAAAGTAGTAAAAATTGTTGAAAGTAAGCTATGTATTTTATTTTGAAATGATTCTTTTATTTGATGCAAATGGCCTAAGAGTACAGTGGGAAAATAAGTTTTTGTAAACTTTCGTTCTTTCTTTCTTTCTTTCTTTCTTTCTTTCTTTCTTTAACAGTTCAATAGCAACCACCAATGTGAATCTAAAACAGAAATTTAAAGCATGAATACAATAAGCCATTCAGATACAAATTTCCCCCTTCCTCACACATCAAAAACACCCCTGGCATATCAGCGCTAATCCAAATAACACAATGAGTCTAAACAATCAAAATTGCCTATAAGAAAACGTGTCTATACAGTCAAAAATCTGGCCTATGGTGCATTTTCTCATTAAACTTTTTTTTGTATTAGAACGTCGAGTTCCTCCCTGCACAGCAGATGAGTTGGACATCTCTCATTCTCTGCTCAAGGCTCTGGAGTCAGACAGCGATTCCCCTCCCTGGCCCTCACTGCATGTCAATATGGACAACAAGGTCAGACACATTTTCGACACACTTTTGACCCGTTCTGCTCAGACAAAGAGATGTTGGCTGGGTCTTCTTACCTTTCTCCTTCTTCCCCCTGACAGGGAGAGGAGAAGCAGCTGTCTGAAAAGTCTCTGCACCCTCCTACCTCCCCGGCAATGCTCCCTGACCACCTTAAATGTAACATCCTCAAAGCCCAGATGGAGGCAGCTTTCAGGGTAGGTTGATTAAACCCCATACACCGTGCCACGTATCTAACACTGCAGACTAGAAGACAATTATTTATATCTTTCTCCTCTCCTATATCAAGCAGGATGCTCCAACAACGCTCAGAGGAAGGAATTCAAATGAGACCCTCAATGACAGGCCAGTGGTCGTACACTATCTTCACAGGCTTATATATGTTTCTACACATATGGGGATTAGACTAACTCTCCATCTGATAACTCTGGCCTCCAGGTATCAGAGCTCATCCCAAGACTCGGCTGCATCCAGTCTGGCTGCAGACAAGACGCCCCACCGTCAAGATTGCAACCCAACACCAGAGACGCAACCCAAAGCTAACCCAAGCACCAACCGCAGAAAACGACTGGTCCGACAGTTCAGCTTGTGAGTACACCTTCACCATCACCTCTGATTACTGTTTAACACCAGAGTTCCCCAGCAGCACTAGAGCTACTGTGAGTGGGAAAATTGCACTCCTGAAACGAATACTCTACAGAGTACTTGAAGCAAAAAGCAATGCTATCTCCGCCTTTTGAAAATTCCATTTTTTGTTCAGAACAGTCTGGAGGTCATGTCAGTTATCAGCCTCTTATCATTTATTGCTCGTCAGTAACCATGAAGATGAAGATAATCTCCCAGAAGCACTTGCAGCCATTTCCTCTCAGAGTACAGGAAAGTCAGGCTCTAGCAGCTCATTGGACAAACAGATACAGCCCTCCATATACCCACAGGTACCACACACTCTCTCACTCACAGACACACACTCACACACTCGCACACACACACACACACACACACACACACACATGCACATGCATGTTTGTTTAGTGCACTGCAAGTCACTTAAGGGAGGATTATTTCAGCTTGTCAGTATTATCCAGAAGTAAACAGAGGAATGTGTGTGTATGTATTGATGTGTATTTCAGATGGATAATATGCCAGCACTGGAGCTGGGTAGTCCACGCTGTCCCTCTCCTTCACCCTCCCCTCACCTCTCCCCTTCATACTACCGTAGTTCCATTCCTCACGTGGTCCCTTACCTTGCTGCCCATAACAACAGGTAATGCACCTCTATTCTTCTCTTTAGAACACATTTATCCAGTGGTAAGAAGAAATTACATTCACACTTGCACTTACTCGCCTATTTCCATGTCATGCTACTTTATATTTCTACTTCACTTCATTTCAAAGGGAGATTTTTACACTTTTTACTCCACTACATTTATTTGACAGTTGTAATTCCTTTTGAAATGAAGATTTTACATTAAAATGATTCGCTTAATAAAATATAATTAATTTCTAAAGATTAAACCAGTGGTTCCCAGCCTTTTTGGCTTGTGACCAAAAAAGGCTTGTTCCCTTCTCAGATGGTTTCATATAAATAACTTGAGGTCAGAACAGGTTAAATTATCCAATATTTCACTTTTTTCTTCTTTTTTTCTGACCAACAGGGTGGGAACCACTGGACTAAACTAATTAACTTTATTTAAAGTAGTTCAAACTAGGTCCTCGTCAGACACCTACAACAGTTAAATACTGCTTACACATGGTTGCATGACTCTAAAAGTAGAAGAAAGCGCTTTGTTACAGTCATTGATTTAGAAGAAGAAAGGCATAGGAGACCTAAAACACTAGACCATAATAGCACCCTTGGTCTGTGCTTTGGCCTTTAAATGTACTGTTCAGTCATTATTTGAGATAGTTTTGGAAACTCATATTAGTTTCTTCATCTTAACTGGATGTTTATAGTATAATTTAAATACAATATAATATAATGTGATTTGTGCCTGACTAAGGCAAAATGCAGTTACTTAACATAGTATTAGGTCAAAATTGACTTAAGGCCAGAATCTGACTTCATAACATCATTATTTACATATAAAAATATTATGCCACTGAAATGTGTAATTTGGGGCAATAAAAACTATATTTAATTGTTAGAACTAGAGAATGGAGTTAAAAACCAAAGTTAAGTTTGCACTCCAGCTATTTATGGCTAACTGATGAGAGAGCTTACCCACTTATTCCTATTTCCTGTAACTTAAAAATTAGTTTTGTTGCTTAAGCATTTTAAAAACTGAGTTTTTGATCGAAACTAGACAGCAGTTAAATTTGATTATAATGGAGGAAGAAAAACATAAAACCAGATAAACTAGCCTAACTAACTAACTGAAAGATAATAGCCTAGCTTAGCAGAGTAAACTGACTCTTCTGTGGCCTTTAGATTGTCCCAACATAAAATGCAGTAACTAAATGTTATGAAGGTTTTATTATAAGGTCTGTGAAAATGCTTGACAACCGAAAAATTACAAGAAAGGTTTTACAGTTCGTAGTCTGTTTCTGCTTTCTGCCTTTGTGATGCAGCTTTGTCTTACTTTATTAATGTCTTTTGTATGAAAATTATTGTTGTAAAACTGTTTTTATGCTTCCACTTTGACCTGATCTCTACCGCATTTCATTTTCAATGAGACTTTTACCTTGTTACATAAAGGAAAACTGAATCTTTAAATTTGCTATAACCTGAAGCTTGTATGCTTGTGTGTGTCTGTAGCGGAGAGGAAACGAGGGTGGACAGAGAGAAGATACTAAGAGCCCTCTTGATGACGGAGCTCTGAAGCCTTGACCCTTGACCCCTGTGACATGGTCGCCAGATGAAGTAAAACAAGCGAGAACTCGAAGTGTACAAAGGAGTCCCAAAGCCGTTGGGTGCAATCAGCATTTGTATATTTGCATAATACATTCAGAAGTTATTACTGTATATATTTGCATAAAGGTAATTGTTATATTTGCTTCATTGTTATTTTAGAAGGGGCGATTCTTCTCATCAAACTGAAACTGTATAAACCATGAAATAGAATCAAATGGACTCACTAGTTAACAGACTCTCACACACACACACAAAAGACAGACAGGCTACTGATGTGACTGGTGCTGCCTGCATGACTAATATGTTACGAGATGAAATGTTTATCTGATTTCCTTTGGGGTTACGTTCAGGTTTTATGTGATTTCATCAAAATCTTGTCCATGTTGATGCCTAAACTGTGTTTCAGACAGCAACTGTTGAAGCATCGAGCTCTACACTTTGAAAAAGCACAGCTGAAGTGAAAAATCACTTCACTCTCGAATGACAACATTGTTGTCATGTAAATAAACGTTGTAAATTTATGTTGATCCTGTAACAGAGCAGGCATGGTAAATGCTTACTTCTTTATTGTATTTATTCTAAATGTCAGGCATTCACTTCGATATGCCAAAATACTTGCAGCATTTAAGGTTTTAGGAAAATTCCTGAACAGTGAGGTGAAACCGAATTATGACTCAGTGTGGGAGATGCTGGGACTTGGTTGTAATGCGAGACTGTGAAACTGCAGCCTCAGTCGGTCCAGTGGAGGGAGACAAAATCTGCAGTCACCGCTCCTGTAACAACTGAAGCAACACTGATCCTGGTCATGAGGAACACATCATGGATCACTTAACTTTTTGGTTTTTTTGTTTTTCTTCTTCTTTTTTTTTTTTTCCTGTTACATGCAGTTTGCATTTCATCACAAAAATTGGTCTCAGAAGTCATAATCATAATTAGGTATTAGTAAACATAACCCTGCTGCTCAACAACTTTTATTTCAGACTTTCTTCCAGACGGCCACATCTGAGGCAGCATGTGATCTGCTGCCATACTGTATGTGTTCCCACCCTCAGTTGGATCTTAATAAAAGCCACATCATCAGTTTGACAACTCTGTAGCAGCATCTTTGGTCTCTTCACTGACATGGGAATGTGGATCGGCCTCACCCTGCGTGCCTGTGTGTTAAGTGTGCATGCAGGCCTAACCCACCCTTTGTGGGAATGTTGTTATAAAAAATATAACTGATTTTTCTGCCTATACACACCTGTTAGATATAGTGCAAAGAGTCATCCAGTAATTACCCCTCTGTTCTATCCTCAAGGGAATCGCCTAACACTATAGATAATCCATCTTCAAGTCGAGGTGGAATGTGCTGGAAATGTTTATATCTAAAACAATTAATGTGGAAATACTTGATGTGGGCAAGAGAGTGAATGAGAGAGCCTAATCACATCATGTTTTAAGTGTTCGTATGTGTCAAGGGATTTTATGGAAATTACTTGATGGGGGGGGGGGGGGCTTAACCTTATGTTTGGCTTTAAAAGAAAAAAAAGCAAGACCCTCCCCATGGTTAATACTGCTGTATTTGTTTACCCTCCCCTTGTCCTAGAAAAACTGCAACATCACCCTCCCTAATTTCTCAACTCCACCCTGTCTCCACCCTAAGTTTGCATTGACCAAATCACATAATAGGAGCAGAATACGCAATCGCCTTAATTATGATGAACACCTTGTGTCTCTGTTTTTGTACCAAAAGCTAAACATTTGTAACCACTGTCACTGATTAAGTGAATAAGGGCAGTAGCTCTGTGGCTGCTTCCATTATTTATATTAGACAACAGAATGAATTAACACAATAAAGCAAAGGTGACTGTGAAAAAAAATTGGTGCAGTCTTTTAGGGAGGCGACTATCTCAAAACTATCACACCGACGCTTTTGAGCAACTAGAAAATAAAAGCCAATACAGAAACATGATTGCTTTTCTTTGCATGTGGCAAAAATGCACCTTATTGTTCTAGGCTCTGTAAATGTTTTGAGTTTTTGATATGATAATTTTGGTGCAACTATTCAATCTTTATTCATAGTAAAACTTAGAAGAAAGGATAGAATAAAATAGGAATCTATATTGAATAAACAATTAAATTCCCTACATTCCCTTAGGGAAAAAGAAAAAATACATAACTATTCCCTTTTTCTGCCCGCACCTCCTCAACAGTCCCTAATATACTTTGGATACTGTTACTTTCTTTTATTCTAATTCTTGAAATCTATCACATACTCACCTCAATTCCTTTGTGGAAATTGTAATTTTGAATGAAACAAACATTACACCAAACTAGGCCAAAACAATTGCACTTATCCCAGGATTAGCACTCAATATGCAAAGAATTCTTTTTAATTATGAAACAAACCGATCAAATTGTATTTTTTCCCCCACCCCAATAGATAACATATTTTCCAGTAATCTGCCAATAGGTGATAAGAGTTAAGGATAAAAAAGAAAAGTATTTTGGGCTTTGTTGCATGGATACAAATAGAGTTGCTATGCTGGATTAAACAGTGCGTGTTGTGAGTGGGAGAATGAGTGAGTGTGTTTAAAAGGGATCAAGTTGGGTGGGGTGCGCAAGATTGTATTACACAATGCCAAATCTGCCCTGAGGGGGTCTGACATAGTTTTGTGTGCCTTCCTTCTCTCTCTCCCCACTTCCTGCACTCTAGGTTTCACTTCTCCATGCTGTGGGGGAGAAAAAAGGCCATCGTCTCACATAATATGTTTAGCGTGTCTGAGTGACAATAGTTTCTTTGCCGTAGCATGTGTGTGAATGTGAAAAACACAGAGGTAATCACTGAGGGCAGTGTGAGGGAGTTCTTCCAGTTTTGCTTCCAGCCACATTCTGTCGTCTCTAATTCCACCTGTGTGTTTGTGCTGCTGCACTTCACAAAGCCTCCCCAAGTCCAGAAAGCACAATAAGTACACTGCAAAATTAAATGAAATGCATTAAGAGAAAACTCTGAAATCAAGCAGCAGGAGACCGGCAGACTTCACATGTTATGTTTATTGTTTTTTCAGCATGGCCACAGCAGGACATCACAGAGCGGGACTGTTAAGTCCTACTATGGGATGTGTTTACAGCAACATGGAACCCAGACAGCAAGTTTTCAGGGCATAAGTGGCAATTCAATTCACACAATACATATCAGGGGTGTCCTTCATTTCCTTTCCTTCTCAACTTTCCATCTACTCTCTAAAAAGATTTCATTAAAATGGGAAATGGCAAAAAGGGATTTCTGTAGAAGAATCTTTTTATATAGTAGCATTCCCCCAAATCAGTGTAGATGGTGGAAAGAAGACAAGAAAAGTGTGATGGACTGAAGAATCTTCCTATTTGAGTAAAACACATAATCATATCTGTGGGAAACCACCTCTGGCTCCTGATATTCACTCATTAAGGAGAGAGCTTGTGATACAGGTTTTCCTGAAGAATGCAACCATGTGGTGTGGTTACCAGAATGGAGGCTGCCTTCCACTCAGGTGTGAATCAAAAATAAAAGTCAAGACAATATTGGCATTACACAACATGAAAATGGACAGACACAGGGGGCATAAAGGGACGAAAGGAGGGGGAAAATGAAGTGGGAGATCGTCACATTTTTGTAAGTGACAAACTCACAGTATGACATATTGTCATTCATAGATACTGCTATTCTATTCATTAATAGTCTTGGTGATTAGCAGTGCATTGATATTTGGCATTATGTAAACATCTTAAAGTTTTACTACTAACTTCTTCATGCACTAAGGTTTCAAATACAATCACTATGTACTGTATAAAATGTATATAAACAAAAAATGTATTTCCTTAACAGACTGAGTATTAAAACATATCAACACAGCCATGTATAATACTCGCTCATCTTTTTCACACTCTCACACACACACAAACACCCACACACACACACACACACACACACTCACACTCACACTCGCACACACACTCACACACTCACTCACTCTTCACAGAAAAGCTTAAGGAAAAGTTTTAGCTCAGTTGCTACTAGATCGATCATCTCTAGTTTTGCTAGCAAATATATCATAGAGATTATAATATCATAACATGTTAAAAAAAACAAACTCTATAAAGCTTTTAAAATACACACTGTGCAATATAAGACAAAATTGCTATTTTTGGCCAAGGCCACAATGATTTTGCTATAAAATACAATAATTTCCGTTCTTAAAGATATAAATAACACATCTATAAGACTATTGAAAAAAAAAACCTAACAATACATCACAAGTCACTGTCACATGACCTTTGTACACATGTGACCCTACAGCAGGGTCAGATCCAGGTACTGTCCTGCCGGCTTGGTCATGAGAGCGGGGAGGGACATGAGAGGAGCATCGCCTCTGCTGGACTGACCAATCAGACTGCTGCTCAGGAGGGAAACGGACTCCGCGGGATTCTGGAGGGAAACGGGGGGGGGGGGGTAAGGAAGGGGGAGGAGAGCAGAGAGACACAGACAGAAGAGTATTATCCCAGGGTAAAAATGACAAACACACAGTCCTTACACCAACACCAGATGTTACCCATCACCTTCTTAACCACCTCAGGACTACACCTGTAATTACCCACCTATTGTGCTATTGCACTACAACACCACCAATTGACTGTTCACTAAACTAGGACCCTCTTGGTTACTGCTGCTATACTTGTCAAGCTTCCCCATTCTCACACACGCGGTTTACCATGATAAAAAAAAATTTCTCCGAATTTTTAAAAAAATTTATTTAGAACAACTGGTTTTCAAATACACACGGTAGTAAACAAAATCAGGCATCTCATTTAAGGCCTGAACCTGACGACTGTCGCTAGCAGATTTTTGCCAGCTGTAGCTAGCTCACCTAATATGTGGACACTTTTTTCTTTTTCCTTTTTTTTTTTAACCAACTTATAATGATACTGGCCAATGCAGTGCTGTCCACCACACATTTGGCGGGAGTTACAGGATGATTAAACTTGTCCAAACTGAATAAAGAGCAGTTCGGAGCTGCAAACATTACTCAAAACTCTGTGCTACCACCTTGGTTCCCAAGCAGTCAATGTTCCAGTTCTGAACAAGTATTTTATTTTTCTAATGTAACCTATAACTTCATATAATAATATAATTAACTCATTACATGCCCTTTTAGAAGAAGAAAAAACACAATTACTGCAATCGGTAGTAACCTAGTTAGAGCAGATAAACACAGTCTAAACAGTTCCTTACACTCTTGCTCTTGTGTTGCTGTTTTTAAAAAGGAGACTTAAAAATAAAAAAAGACAGCAACACACTGTCACTGTCAAAACTCATAATATATCAAATAAAGCTCTCATTAGTGACCCATTCACACATTTGGAGAAATCCAAAGCTTGACAGGTCTGCCAAGCCCAGTTCTAGTCGCTAAGCTATGACTGGATGGTCACTAAATGGGGCAGGAATTAGTGAACAGTCAATTGACCCTCTTAGCTACTGCTGTATCCCATAAAAGACTTCTTTAGATGACAGAAAAAGGAGCCAGTATTTGATTAAACAGACGTCCATAGAAGGGTCCTGCAAAGAACAGCATCCCGTCAACATGATTCAAAACCAAGCCCAAGGCCTGACTAAGATACAGGAAAGATCCTCTAACCAATCAACTTAATATTGTTTCTACTGTGTGCGGTTAGTGAAAAATTACTTGTTTAAACAGAAAATATCCCTGTCGTGTTGAGCCAAGTAACCCGCAGTGACAAGCAACAGCTACAATCACGGTCTAAACTAAATCCCCTTCACTGAGCCTTCAGCCAATCCTTACCTGCCACCTGCCTCAGACACCTTAAATACACACCCATTCTTTGGGCTGTGTAAGCAATGTCCTGGCCGGTTCATGTGCGTGCACCGGGCCATGTGCGTGCACGAGAGCATCCTCGGGGGCGTACTGTGGTGTGAAGGATGGGGGGGGGGTGACAGAAACAGGGGGCTGAGATACAAGCAACCACAGAAGCTAACCTAAAGGCCAAACGGACTTGTAAATTCCACCCTGGATGTGAAAGAGGAATTTGTTCATGAGAAAGAAAAAAAAGAAAAGAAATCAGCCCAACTTTGTCTATTAAATTACTATAAACTCTACAAATCCACTTATTTATCATATCCCTGGCATTCTTCACTTTCTTTCATTTCTAATGAGGCATGAGTCCCTCCGATTCAAGTCTAAGCACGGAGCAGTGCATGAGTGACAGAACAGGGAGAGTAGACAGGATAAACTAGTTTGATAGCCTCTGGGCAAACACAGTGGATGCCTGACAATACACACCCACAATAGAATGAGATTTGAATACACTTGGATCTTATAGAGAGGTATGTGAACTCTGAAGGCAAAAAACATTTGCATATATCAATATAACAACAACAACAACAACAGGTTATTGAGATACATGCTGCGTTTGTAGAAAAACTGTCTCTTACCTGGTATCCCTGCACTGCATTAATGAGGTCTTTCACTCCATTGCTGTTGTAGGTCAAACCTGGCATGCGCACCAACCCCCCCGGGGATGAGAGGGAGGAGGGGGAGGGGAAGAAGCCTACGGTGGTAGGTGAGCCAGGTGGACTAGAGAAAGACAAAAAGAGAAGGTATAGACTTCAAGAACATTTTTAAAAATCGCAAATCGTAAAAAAAAAAAGCACATAAGAACCATAAAACTTTGAGTTACTTTGGGTGTAGTCCTGTTTTCTCAAGGACACAGGGCTGACAAGTGAGAGACTGAGGTCACTGGTGTTTACCAAGTTCTCTGATACCACAGTGTTCAGTGATTAACTACCCTTGTTCCAATCTTTCTCCTTGGCAAGGTGCATGTCAACCAAAGGCATACTGTTGCTCTTTTTTCCCCACCCAAATTACATTGCATATTGCAACCAAATGATTAAATTTTCAGCACCCCCCCCAAAAAAAAGAAAGAGGGGAAGAAAATGCAGAGCAGTTTTGAGCAATCTCTGTGTGCTCTTCTCAAAAAGTCTGAAAATATTTAAAATAAATTGCAAGTGAGCAATTAAATTTTTTCAGTTCGATATCGTTGGTTTTTAAAAGGACTCGCCAATATACAGTATAAGTTATTAGTCCCAGTGAGTGGACGGACCTTAAAAATATCTTAGTTCAATCATGTTCTTCGAGTTAACATACTAATACCTAATCAAAAATCCAACATGTAAACAATACTGGTTAATTTTCTTTGCTTACTCAGCAGCACAAAGCCCCCAAGTAAGAACTCAATGCTTTCACACGTGCACTGCAACTCTGAACTGAACTAGACGTTACCCAAAGGAGCTCTATGTCAGAACGCAAACGTCTGAATCAGTTGGACCGAACATTCAACGGACTTTATCCTGCCAGATGTAATGTCTGATTTAGCCAATGTATAAGTAGAACCGGTCATTATCTGCAGACTTCACAGCGAGCGAATGGGTGTGTCCATGACGTCTCTATTCTGCCTCCAGCACTCTCTACCTAAGCGTTACCCCTCGCCGAAACCAGACTGAGTATTTCAAGTGGGTGAGGACGCCTCAGACATGGACACTCCCCTGCTGTGTGTTACATGTTTGAAAGGGCAATTCCAGGAAAAATTCCGGACCTGATTCTCCAGACAGTGTCCTGGGTTCATATGAGAAAATGGCTACTGTCTGGCAGGCTCAGTTCAGGGCATCGAAGTCTGCCCTTAACTCTAATTATATTGGTTATGGAGGAATTCCCTTTATGTGAAAAAGTGTAATAACCACATACAGTAAATTTGTAAACACTTCTGATTTGAAAATTTTTGCGACACCATTATTCATTTATGGAAGGTTTTACTGGAACAAAACTTCTCATAACCTTATCATTCATTCATGATTGAGCATTTTAACCACACTATATCTATATAGAGAAATTTATCATGATGTTATTTTATGAGGAGATGATAAACAATATTATTTAAATACCACCTAACTCAACCAGAATAATGGGAGGATTGGTTAAATGTTTAAGAGGCGAGACTGAAAACTACTGAAAGAACTTGACTAAAATAAAATTAAAAGACACAAGACTCACAAATCAGGTAATAAACATAAATATGTCAGCATCTCTGTTCATCTTTAATTACCAGATTACCTGGGGTAGTAGGCTGTGTAGTTCATGTACAAGTGAGCTGCGCCCGGGTAGTAGGCATGTGCTGGCGGCAGGGGGCGAGGGGTCACTAACACCTGACCCATGGGAGGGTAGAGGGCAGCAGCAGCAGCCTCTGTAGGCAATAGAGGTGGTACAGGAGTGAAGGAGTAGGATGGAGGAGATAAACCTGAGGAAGAGAGAGGGGAGGGAGAGAGACAAGACTTAAGTATCGTAAAAACGGCAACAGAAATACACAATCACAATGTTGAAGTCCGGTCATTGTTTGCTATAGAACGAGGTGCTCAACACTTTTTGGCACCTCATTCATTTACAGTATGTGTATATATCTAGTAGGCTTGTAACCAGGTGAGAAGTTTTCAGGTGTAAATCCAGCCATCCTTTACATTATTAGTGTTTTTATTTAACAACTGTGCAGCTCACTTGTTTGCTACCTTCCAAAGATGTAACAAGGTTCTGGCTAATGTAATACCAAATTTTTGATATATGCTTCATGCCACTTTAGGCCACGGGCTCAGTTTGTGTTTATATGGAACAGAAACTTGCAGCCTAACATTTATCATCCTCCCTCAACATGACCTCACTCCTAATCACACATGTCTAGTCTCGAATCCCTGTGCTGTATCCTTTTCACTCATGTGAACATCTGCACTTCATTTCAAACAATTCCAAAAAATTAGACCACTTTTTAGTTGTACCTCTCTTCTCAATAACTAGGAGTGCACCAGTGCACATTTATGTTGAAGGACTACAGACAAGGAGAACAACGAACATCTATGCACCAGCGTTCAGCTCTGCCCACCTTTCCCACAGCTCCTGATTGGACAAGCAGAGGAGACGCACATACCTGAGGTGCATCAGTCTATTGAGACTAAATCCCACAACCACCACTACCAATCTGATAAGACTGGAGAGTTGTAAGCCTTTTGCCATATTGTAGGCTAGCTGATATTAAACAGTCTTGCTTACACTTTTCCAACCCTTTCAGATCTCTATGAATTACTCAAGCCGTGGTAAGGGAGTAAAATTAAGAATGAGTAACAAACATGCCAATGAAAAGATGACTACAAGATTTAATCAGAATTTTTGAACACAGGTGAAAATTGAAGATGTACAATAAACAGTTAACGTGAGGTTTCTCAGTGCATGCAGATGCGTAATTTAATCACTCTAAATTACAAAGAGGCACCACACTCTCACAAACACACACACAGACATTAACACACACTCTCACACACATAGTTTTGAATCCTCCGTGTTAGACCAGATGTCCTCCTCCTCCCACACTACTAGATTCGAGAAAACCCAGCAGCCCTGCCCCCACGGCAGGAGCCCACCTACCCTGCAGTCCCGAAGCACCCCCAGCTCCCAGCAGCACTTACGTCTTGACTTACATGGCGGCGGGCTGAGCCCTGTCCCACTCCTGCTCCGGGTATGTGTGTGTGTATGTGTGTGTGACAGGGAGCCTCCCATCAGCACCAGGCCCATCTCCTCTGCACTGCAGGGGAACACCTCCACGTAGCGGCTGTTTGCCCCGCGCTGGCTGGACATCACGTGCTTGTGGAGCCGTTGCGAGGCCTGAAGCGCCCGCTCTGCCGAGGTCATCTGGATGAAGCAGTCACCTGATGGACGACCCTGGACACAAGTAAAAAAAAAAATAAAAACTGCTGCAGCATTGTGCCAGAAAGCATGCGAGTCTATGGGTGTGTCGGTTCAGTTGCTGCATGTACCTGCTGGTTGAGGACCATGTGTACACCATGTGGTCTGATATCATGTGAAAACTCGCCCAGGAAGGTGAGGATGTCCTCAATA
Organism: Istiophorus platypterus; assembly: GCA_016859345.1. Taxonomy (NCBI): domain Eukaryota; kingdom Metazoa; phylum Chordata; class Actinopteri; order Istiophoriformes; family Istiophoridae; genus Istiophorus; species Istiophorus platypterus. The sequence continues at coordinate 13,027,146 of CM029126.1, forward strand.
CTCGCTGTGTAAGGAAGCCCCCTTAGCCTCAAGCAGTCCCTTACACCACCAGGAGGGGGAAGGAGAGGCACCGCGGGTAACACAGACACCAAGGGGGCAGGGGCCACAGGGATCAGAGGGGCCGATGAGTACCGATTCAACACCTACAGTACACACACACACACACACACACACACACACACACACACACACACACACACACACACACACACACACACATACAGAGTTAGAAATTACATATTCTGCATATAGCAAATTCTGTCAAGGAGGCATAAGTGCTGTCTGGGTGAAATCATTTACCACTGACTCTAGTTCAGGACAGTAGTTTCTCCACTTTCTCAGATAAATTTTTAGGAAAAACCAAATTATACACATAAGCACTATGATAGATAAATGCCTATCAATGGTTAAGATATATATGTAAAAAGAAGAGAATACACAGTGGGACACATAAGCCATATCTCCTCAACAAGGACAAGTCCACATTGTGTTTAAATGTGTTGCAGTGTCAGGCATTAGCTGGCTTATTCCCAGCAGGAAACCAGCGTGTTTGCATTTCTGGAGAGGACCAATAAAACTACTTAGTCTGCCATACATGAAAGCATGAGGAAAGGCCTCCGCACAGATACTCTGTGTGTGTGTGTGTGTGTGTGTGTGTGTGTGTGGGTGTGTGCTTATCGTTCTGCAAAGATAAGAAAATTAGTCCACATGGGTTCATCTCACGAGAGAGGTGGTGGATCCATGTAAGACAGTGAAAGGTGCACAGAACAAAAGAGAGAACAGAAATGAAACAGTAGATTGTGTGTACCTAAGTACTGAAGGGAAAGGCACACATATGGTCCACCTTGTTATGCAGGTCCCCACCCTTAAGCCTTACTCCGATAATTCCTACGACTAACTGTGGAGAAAATAAGCACGCCCACACAGTGTCACTCAGTGTCTGCTCTGTGCACGCAAACAAACACAGAATTCCTAAAAACTCTTCCTTTTTGTCCTTCGAAAACAAACAAGATAAAAAGGGGACAGAGCAACAAAACTTAATCCAAAATGAGACAAATTTTTTTTTGAATTACAAATTCAACATAAACACACAAATAAATCCACAATGCAAAAAAGGTACACGCTGTACAAAGAAGCACACCCACATCCAGGCGGACACCCTGACATACCTGTTGGACCTCTGCTGCTGTACTCTTAAATAGTTCAATATATCTTCTCCCCAAGATTTCCTTGTGTTTCCTCAGGGCGCACTGGGCGTGTTCCTCACAGGCAAATAAAACAAAGGCATCGCCAGTAGGACGCCCGTCCGGGTAATGAACAAACAGGATGCCATCCTTCCCTCCACTGACTGGACAAGTCTCTTTAAGACCCTCTCCCGGGGAGAAGAAGGCAAGCACCTGCTCGTGTGTGGTAGTGAAAGGAAGACCTCGCATCCTCACTATGATCTGGTCCTCACGGGAAAGGAACATTGCTACTTCGTTGGAGGTACCTGGAACACAAACACACAAGGACACAAACGCACCTATTTAAACACAAGTCAATAAACAGAAATGATCACGCTGCAGATTTTAACGGTCTTAGGTTTTTCTTCCTTGAGCAGCACACCTTAACAGTTTTGAGTGTTTACTTGTAGTTGTTTGCCCATTTTGTTCTATAATGAATGGGAATGAAGCTAAAATCAAAGTCCAGACCCTTCATGTTTATGATGATAAACTTCAACACCATGCAGTATCCTCCTAGCCTGATAATAAGACTTTTTTTTCCATGCAAGTTGAATTGCTGTAAAATTGAACTAGGGTGGGATTACCGAAGATCAAAAAAAATATGTAGGTTTTCTAGGATGGCTTCAACATGAGAAACTTCTTCAGTATGCCGGTCACATGACCCAATAGTGATCTGTGCATTTTTGACAAAGTTATTGCCAAATAGTCACACTCAGGTCTGGTCATGGTTGCTACCTTAACTGACTTGGTCATCTCTTAGTGGATGTACATTGTACACTCAAAATATTCCCTCTGGAGCAGTAAGATTCCTCATCTTTGCAAATCTAAATGTATTCATGAAAATACATGAATACAAACTCATGCATGCAACAAAATGCCTGGATTGGGTACTTCATGGGTACTTCATGGGTAGTTCATGTTATTTTAAGAAGGTGAGCTGAACCTCGTACTAAGAATTTCACCTTGTCATTCCAGTGGGACTTCATTCGTTCATTCTACCTATATTCTTCACAAAACTACAAAAACAAAAAACATTATGAATTTTACTCTATAGCCAGAGTACTGCTGGAAAAACGGCTAGGTTGGGTGCACAGAGTTTTACTGCCTCACCTCCAGCTATCTTCAGGAAGTCCTCTCCTGTTGCTTTGTAAACCTGCCATTAGGAGGAGTTAATGAAGAAAGGTTATCATTATCAGTGGTAAACCACCAGGTGCAAGAAGGAACAATATATAGGTGACTAAATTAAATGCAGGGAGTGTGTCTGATATACTTCTTATGTAACAGTTAACTGGGTCCAAACAGGTTACCTCTATGTATCTGTTGCCCATATGGTGTTTATGTCTCTGCAGCGCCAGGTCTCTGTGTTCTTCACTGACAAAACGAACAAGAGCTTCTCCGTTCCTCCTCCCCTGAGCATTCAGACACAGTGCAGCCCCTCCTCTATACAACACAACATATATAGAGCATTATAGTATTCTGTAAGCCTTATGTAACGGCAGGATTAGAGTATTAACAGTATATATGATGACAAATGAAAAACAATACAACTACCCGTATACTTGAGTGAATCTCTGATACACAAACAACTTACTTAGCAATGTTGAGTCCTCTGAAGAATCGAGCAATATCCTGGTCAGAAGACTGCCATGGCAACCCTCTGGCTCTGATCACTGTGTTATCGCATATTTTCTCCATCTTACTGCTACACACACACACACACACACACACACACACACACACAGTGGATGTGGCGTTGATTTCAGAGGCAGAGAACAAAAGGAATATCTATCTTGAGCAAGCTTTATTTACCAAGTTCCAGTCTCAAACTTCTCATTAACTCTCTCTGAGTTAGAAAACATGTTACCTGTAATGAGAAAAAAATGGAGTTTGGTTTCCAAAATAGATAAATGACTTTGAAATCACAGTCACATAAATACAAAAAATGTACTTTGTAATCATCATGATAACTGTCTAAAGTCTATTTGGGCTAAAATGCAGACTATCTATTGGGTTTATGAACTAAGAGTTTCCCTTTTACAATTATCAATTCAACTGGTTTATTTATTGTTTGTTCCTTAATGTTAAAAATAGTGAAAATTTTCACGAAAAAACAATTTCCATGAGATGAAATTCAAGTGTCTTGTTTTTTCTGAAAAATAGTCCATAATGTGAAGATATTTAATATACGATCACATAAGACCAAAAAATGTCCTCACATTAGAAGGGACCATCAAGTATTGGTATATTTTTTCTTGAAAAATTACAAAAGCGAGAAATCATTAATCAAAATAGTATCTGATTACATATCTTAAGGAGCATACTTACTTACTTACTTACTTGTAAACACACAATAGGTCTATATGTCAAACTAACCAACTAATTCCCTTTGTTTCCCATTTAGTCTCACATTGTAAAATCATATATGGTACTCACAGAATGGCTCAGAAAGCAATGCAAGGACAATGCTGGCCATAACCTGGACCTGCTGCACTGATATTTCTGCAGGCAATATGGCCGATGGATCCAGATCGGCTGAGAGATTCCACATGGGGGACACATCAACAGGTATACTAAGTACTGGGGGGGGCACAGTCAAGGAATGCAAACAAGGAACAGTGAAAAAAATAAGAAAAGGCTAGGAGTTTGACAAGAGAAAAAAAATTATAGATGTGTGTCTGACAGGTAGAATGAAAAGGTTCCTGGGTATATGAGAGAAATAAAAATGAAAAACTGAAGAAGAGCATAAAAAAGGTAACCACAGCAAGCAAAGCAAGGCAAGACACACATACATACACACACACACACACACACACACACACACACACACACACACACACACACACACAAACACACACACAAACATACACACACACACACACACAAACGGAGCAAGATGTTAGTTTTCCTGTTTCAGTGGGTGTGCAGGGTTTGCTCTGTTGGCTAAACACACACTCTTTCACTGAGCACTTGGTAAGGTGCAGCCATTGTTTCCCTATTTGCATTTCAAAACCTCTAGTCCTGTAGCCAACACCCCGCGGCTCATAAACTTCTAATACGTATGTTGTTAGTTTTTGACTGTAAAATGCACAAACAAGGTTCGGGTAAAACATACAGAAAAACAACAGTCCAAAAATATTAAAAACTGTTGGAATTACCATGAGTTGAAAAATAAATACTTTACATACAGTGGTGTAATACACAGTTTTGTTGTGCCAGTCCCTGGCACAACAAAAGTAAACAAGTGACATATTGAAGGATACAATCTGCCATGATGTGTACATTCAAAGCCTTGAGGTCTGATGTGGGAAAGTGCTTCTTTAACTCTTTCCGAAGGTCAAAGAAAGAATAGAAACAGTCTGGTACCAGGATGTTCTGGAGAGGCAAGATATGACATGAAAAGATGTGAGTGTGTGGCCCATCAACAGCTGCTGTTTTTATTGTACTCTTATTGCTGTTTGCTCAAGCCAGAAGAGAAGTCTGTATAACAATCAGCATGGTTCCGAGACCTGTGGGAGAATTTCACCATCTTCGTGGTGATCTTTTATGTGCACAAGTGCAGTATGTGCACAGGCGTGTATAATTAGACATGTTTGCAAGACCGGCTCTCAGCTTTCACCGTGAACTTAAAGTCAAGCAGGAACACAGTTGCTGACACAACACATCCCTTTGTGGCCGTGTGAGTGTTGAACGCTTCTGAGGCAGTGAGCGAACATCCACCCTGGCTGCGAGGCGTTCACCCACCCAGCTCGCTCACCTTGCTTGCAGCCTCGGGGTGAATCACTTGGCGAATGTGGAGCTGCCCGTCTGTACACAGACACACGGACGTGCCTGCGCCCGCACTGTTCACCTCGTTCGTCAGCTGCAGATGAAACTGCGAAAGGCAGACGTTGAACGTTGAGGAAAGAAATTTTAAAAATTTCACGAATTAGCTCAAGCATGTAAACCAGCAGTGTGTTAATAATTACTATGTCCTAAAATGCTGAAAAGAAGCTCATTTAAATGACCTAAGGGACATTTTACCAGGTTTAGAGCTTCCTCCAGGCTCACGGCTGTAGAGACAAAGTCTGCTCTGGGTCCATTCGCCTCTTCAACAGACTCCTTCACCACATCAGTCTCCTCTTTTTCCTCTGTCAAGTCTGAGAGATCAGGCTTAATGAGGAGCTCATTCAACCTGCCCAACTGGTTCACAGAAGAAGAACAAAAACATGTCATTCTTGAAGCCACTTAGAAACTAACAGGCCTGTAGACATATAATATAATAGTGTACTGAAATATCGCAGCCTTAAATAGTTGTAAAATAGATATTTATTACATAGATATTATAACACTAGAGCGTAACAACAGCATGAGATCTGTATACATTACTTTCACCTTACAGTATACACGTCATACCTCGTCCTATTATACTGGACACTGAAATTTGACTTGTAGATGTTTTTAGGATAGATGTGTATCAAGGGGAATCCCACCTAACTCACCATTTTATTTACGATGTAATGTCCATTAATATCATTGATTATGGCTCTAGTTTCTATTTGTGTCCATTTACGACTGGAGTTCACTTTACCTGCACGGTCCTTTATTTACCACCACATTTCCTGCTTCAGAATAACGACAGTTGAGTATATCTAGTGTTGCAGCAACAGGTTTTGGATGTTTTCTCTCTTTTTTTTTTTTGTACCTTTTTGTTCCTCACATCCACGAGCTGCCAAACCAACTGCACGAGCTCCTTCTCGTCGGATCCCAGCAGATCTCCGCTCGCGCCAGATGTGGCGGTGAAAAGTACCACCAGGTAATCTACCTGCGCCGTCATCTGAGCACACCGCCGCCACAAAAAAAACCCAACAACGGAAAAAAAGACAAACCCCCACCGCAGTGCCACGCAAAACCACGGGACAGCAACTTAAAAACACGCCGTGGAGGAGACACGCGCGGGAGGCGAGAGGCGTAAACACTTCTACCGTGACACCTGAGCGCCAAAGGTGAGATCCTTAAACCCAGGTTTCGTCGCGTGTGAATTATTACCCGAAACCTCCCGCAGTCACCATCTCGTAGTAATGGCTGAACGTTCCCCGTTTATGTAGTGCATCAGCCTACCTGTGCGATCACGTGACCGCCTACCTGCCTCCTCCCTCCTTCAGGTGGTTTCACACGTTGGGACGTGGCAGACCATGGAGGACGGAAGAATATCAACTTTTCTACGCGTAACATGTTTTATGCGTTATTGTGCGCGATGGTTTCCGGGGTCCGGCGGGGATTGAGCGTAAAAATGATCACCTGTCACCTGTTTTAAGTTGAATTGATTGATAATCGTGTTTTTTTTTTTTTTAGAGGTTAGAGGATATGTCGGGAAACGAGGACGATCAACAATGAAATAACGCGTTCGTATCATGTCCTGAAATAAAGAGAGATCGACGCAGAAATATTAAAAGAATAAAGGCCCATCGCATACAAAAAACAAAAAAACCCAAACGCGTGGAGCATTTGGTGTACCACCGGAATAATTAGACTTTTACACAGTTAAGTATAAATTAACTAATTAACCTATACATTTAAAAACGCTATTAGTTATTGAAATATTAGATATAACTTAAAAAATATGCACTAAATAACTTAAAAGAAGAGAGAAGAGAGGAGACTTACTGAATCATAACTCCCGAAAGAAGTTATCAACTAGCTTTTTATTCACGTTTTACTGAGAAAATTTCAACATCAACAAGTTATTGTTACATAATATATTATTAGATAAGAAAATATTTCTATTATATCATTATCATTAATTCTATGACTTAGCCTGTGATACCCCTTATAATTAATCATATGTTTTCGTTACTGTTTATGTTTGTCTTTTGCTCATGTGCGTTTGTTTGATTTTTTTTTATATATTTACGTATATTTGTGTATATCGATTTGTTTATGCGTATGTGTTTATTTGTTGATGTTTACTTGTATACGTTTGTTTGTGAATCTGTATCTTTTTGTTTGTTTAGCTTAATGTGTATTTCTTTACATGTTTGTGTTCAACGTGAATTTGTTCGACGTGTATATTTTTTCCATGTGTATTTTTGTCGCTGTGTATTTGTTTATGTCGGTCCCACCGTCCCTCTGTCCCACGGTCTCTCCCTGGCTGAACTTGCACCGGAAGGGTTCCCCGTCCCGGAAGTTTACCCCTGGCCCGACCGACAGCGAGACAGCAATGGCGGGGGACATTTCAACGGAGCTTCTTTTTCTAGATACCTTCAAACATCAGAGTGCTGAGGTAATATTTATGATGCCTGAGCACGCTGTTGTTATTTAACTCCGGGGCTGCCTACATTCAAAACTTATACCTAGTTTATTCGGGAGTTTTAGGCAGTGATGCTCAACTTCAAAGCTAACGATGCTAACCTGGCTAAAAGCATTAGTAACATGGTTGTCATGATACACTGCAGTTTGCAGCTTTTATTGAATTACACACACTTGATAGTCGCACACTTACGTACCACAAACACACGGTTTAAAAGGGTTTTTATTTATACAATCACAACTATGTAGCTGTTTGTTGTGCGGCATCCGCGCGCAGTTTGTTTGCTAGTTAGCCTGGCGGCTAATGCTAAGTTTAAAGTCTCCACTTAGCTATGTTAACCCAGAGAGGGCAGCAGAGTGGATGCTCTGCTTTGCATTATCTAAATGTTTGTATTGTTTCTGATCAATGCACTTCAGTTGACCAACGTGGATGTGGTGCGGTTTCCTTGCGGGGTGCTGATAACAGAGGTGCGGGTCATTCCTCCAGGGATCAAAGCTCACAGCAACCTACCTGACAACCGAGCATTTGGGTAAGGGCTATTATGCACTGACACACAATAAGCTGCCGTCTTGCTGGGCACACCTGGTTGAAACAAATGCAGTACAATTTATCACCTCTGCAGTTAAACCCTATCACCGTGACTGTTTAGTGCTCAGGTTTTGTTGAAACTGTTATAGAGAGGTTAATTCAACTTTAGGGTCCTTATTTTTGGAAGTGATGAATATACTATATCATACTGAGAGGTGTTTCTTATAATTTGGCAATCTAATTTACCAACAAGGGTACACTAAATATGAAGCATTTTATAGACTATTGATTATACACTTAATTGTGTTTATAATAATATAATATTTATAGCAACAAAATTAGGCTAAATAATATTTAGGTGTAGGCTTGCAAAATAAATTGGCAATTGAGTACTGTGCAAAAGTTTTAGGCGCATAAAGTGAGGATACTTTCAAAACTAATGCCACAATAGTTTTCATTTATCAAATGCCTTATAAAATAAGCAGTTGGAGGCCTCCATGTTGGTATTGTCTGATGGACAGGAAATTTAACATCTAAAGAGCCTAAAACATTTGCATAGTGCTGTAAAGGCAGATAATGATGCACTAGTCCGATACACTGGATCTGTATCACTGTTTAACTTTCCAGTTCAAAATAAATACAGTTTCTTTGTCATTGTCATCATGAAGTTTAGTGTTTACAGCAACCCTTACATTTATTCATTCATGGGGGGGCCCGGCACCTGACCTCATGTTACTTGACTTTAAAGGTATTACTACAATGTCTGTTATGCATTGGTGAAAATGAGTAGGAGTAGCAACAGATACCCTGAGGCCAAGTAACAGTACAATATTGGGAGGGGAAAATTGGATTGGGGTATCCCTAGTGGCTAGAAATCATCCCCTCTGGAGATGTTTGTTTGCTACAGATACATGAGATATATAAGAACCTGTAGGAAATGGAGATGTCCGCAGTATGAATGAAAGCATTGGGGGAGTGGGGGAGTTTGACACATGATCTCCATTGTTGAGCAGGTCCTGATTCCCACTGAACCTAATGGCTAATGTGTGATGTAATTTAACTGAATGAATGGTCTCATTGCTTAACAGATTAGAACATATATATTGTTGTATGGTATTGTTTATGAAAAAATAGTTGAGAAACTGAATTTTAAAATAGCGCAGCTCATTGATTAGCAATACACTCAACTATGTTAAACCCATATTTACCGAGGCCTAAACAGAATTGGAAAATATCTTGACAAATGAAAAGTTTATATCATCTCACAATATACTTAGTTTTATCTGGTACGCCTGTATGTTCAAATGCAATCCAATACAGATGTTCTGCCATATAATCTAGTTTTATGATACCTATAATATTAATTTTTGTATACACCATCATGGAGGCATTAAAGTTATATGTTTTAGCACTAAGGAGATAGTTGGTGGTGAGTTTGTACTGGACTGCGTTATATTCAGAAGATTTTTTTAATATTCTGCCACCCCTCATATATGTAATTGTGTGTGTGTGTGTTTTTTTTTTGGGGGGGGCTTTTGTAAAGCCATTTGGATAAAAGGGTACTTAGCCCACTGTTACCTGACTGTGTCATTACTTGTTTTGCTCATCTGTGTTTCCAGGGAGACGTCTCCTCATGCCTTTCAGTTGGAGCTGTTCTTCAATAATGTCACCAAACCCAACAGCCCCACCTTCCACAGACTGGGCAGGTCAGTGTGATTTTCACTCTTCGCCCTTCTCGATTTGTTTCTGTCTTCTCCCAAGCCTCTCCTCATTCTCCACCTCCATATTTCATGGTCAGATCTTAAAAGTGCTTAAAAGATGCAGAAGTCTGTCTCACCTGTAGAACCAGTCATGGTAGCATTTAGCCTTGTTCTCACAGGCCAGGCTGCACCCACCGATATTCAGGAGTCTTTGTTTCTTTGCTGGCTAACTGGTCTCTCTAGAAACTCAGCCCCTCCCAAATAGCAGCTGAAAGTAACACAAAAACTTAGAGGTCCCAGTGAAAAAGATAAGTAGAGGAATGTTTGAGTCAAGCCTTTTTATGCTAATCTCATAATAACAGAGTTGTGGACAGTAGCATCAGACCATAAACTTGGATTTAGAAGCATCCATTGTGTAAGGGTTGTTTAAAAACCTGTAAATATGACACAACCGAGTTATTATCTCTGTCGGAAAATTTAGGCGGAGGTGTTTTTGGGTTGTTGTTTTTTTTTTCTTTGCCCAAGGATCAGTTTGGCCTGTCGGTATGGTGTTCAAGGTCTGGATAATCCGGATTATCATAACATTACAGGTTTTTTTTTGTTGTTTTGTTGAGTTTTTCATTGCATTTTGCTTTTGGTGACAGAAAATAAAACAGTAAGGATGGCATGTTACAAAGATTGCTGGCCAAAGTCAGGATATTACAGTCACAGTGTATTACAGTGGTGTGTAATTCAGACCAATCTTTCCCAGCCTGTTAGATATGTGAGCCCTTGAAATAAAGCTGTGTCTCTTTTGGATCCTTTGCAACATGACATTAGGATTAGACCAGTTCAACGAAGAACTGAATCCTACTCCTCAGTTAATTTTATTTGAAAAATTTAAAGAGGTCTGAGGAGATAAAATTGCCCGGTAAAACAGAAGCCAGAAAAGCCATAATAATAACAAAAAAATCTTTTTTTCCTGAATATATATATATATATATTCATATATTTATGCACTGTTAACGCCTTGGTGGATCCTAACCACTATGTTAGGAACCTGTGCCTTAGAGTTCAGGAGATAATGCCCTTTCTTAGATAGTGGACAATAGAAAGCTGACAGGAAATGAGGAGAGAGGGAGATCTAGGGCATGATAAGGGAGTGCTTTTTAGACATAATTACACAGCAATTATATGCTGGTTATAAAGAGGTATACCTAGGATTTAATAAATGACTGCTAAAACATGCAGTTATTTCAAAACTAAAATCTGTAAGAGTTATGCTAAGCATACACAAGTTCAAGAGTATTTCCACGGTTAAGTTTATATTTACACTGATGTTTTAATCTTCCCTTTCTTGCTCTTTACCCTCAGCTTGGAGTATGATGAGAACAAGTCCATCGTGTTCAGACCCAGTGGAAAGGTAAATGGTCGCACATGAAGTAATTTTAGTGTTTATTCCCCTTTTGATTTATGAATAACTAAATAGGTTTGTGCATACAGGTGAACACAGATGGCCTGGTGCTGCGTGGCTGGTACACCAGTCTGACTGTTGCTGTGTACGGTACAGCAGAGCGCTCACATGGACATGATCAGGACTCCCCCCCTCCTCCACCACCCCCACCCCCCCAACAGCCAAGCGGGCCCAAGAGGATCATTAAACAAGGTGAACATCATTAAGCTGAACTGCTCAATGCTTACACCCACCTCCTGAAACTGAAATATCCAATGATAAGTTATTTTCCTTTTTTCCCCAGATGTGTTTGTCACATCCTAAGTCTATTGCACTGTTTGTCTTTTTAAGAGTGGGAAAAAGACGACCAATACAATGGCAGCCCGCCCAGGCCAGCACCCAGAGGTCCTCGCACTCCGCCCGGACCTCCACCACCAGATGATGATGATGAGGAGCAGGTCCAAGTGACGGGTCAGGGCTGTACATGTGTTCAGTGCTATCACATCATGTAACCAACTGTTAGACTCTGGTTTATCAGAAATGACAGAGATGATTCATTAGTTTGTTGACTAAATTTGAAAGTTACATTCGGTATTGGTTACCTTATAGTTAGTAATGTTGTACTATAATAATATTATTGCTGCATGAATGTAAACCAGTGGCTGTCTGCAAAGTGGGAAGACATACTAAAAAAATACAAAGAAGTTTTGTGCTTTTGAAAATGGTTGCATTTGGTGTAAAGTATAGCCATTGTGTTTTAAACAGGTTAAAACTTGCAACACTCGTATGATTTATAATTTAATAGGCTTATTTTTTTGCAGATAAATATATAGTTTGCATGTTTATGTGTGCCCTGGGGGTACATTGGTTAAATTGTGTGCCCTATGGTCTGTGCTGTGACATTAACAGTTGGCATGGCCAAAGATGAGCCGTGCGAGGGCCGTGACGACTATCTGGAGGCTGTGTCACCTGAGCGATCCCTGCCTGCTGATGAGACATACTCAGATGCCGAGCAAGAGGAAGACGGCGACGAGGAGGAGGAAGAGGAAGAGCAGGAGGAGGAAGAGGACGCCCGGACGGAGGGCAGTGCTCCAGAGGAGGAAGAGGAGGAGGAGGAGGAGGAAGATGAGGGTGAGGACGAGGAAGAGGAGATGGAGGAAGGTAGGGTTGTTCTTATGTGAGAGTAGGATAGACTACGATCCCAAATGGACTCTCGGCCCTGAACCCCTTGGTAGTGCAAACTCATCAGACTTCCCAGGGAGCTGCGGGAGAAGGGTCCATTTGGGACTGAGTGACAGTTCGAGAGAGTGTGTGCTCTGGCATGCTGCCTCCATTTACAACTGCTGGATACTCCAAACTCTCAGCTGGCCCGCTCTGGTCTGCTCTGGAGGCTTATGATCAAGATTCATAAGCTGTCATGGCTGAGCTTGTGCTGTAGTCTCTTCCTGCATGTCATGCTAACCCTGCATGTTTGGAGTGATGCTGCCGTGTGTGAGTAGGTTTGTAGGGCAATGCATTTATAAAAAGGCAAGGGAATATATAGAAGTCACTGGCCTCCTCATTCCCATTCATTCTCATTCATGCCCCGATAATGTTTGAAACATTTTTAAAGTAGATAAGGCAGTAGATAAGGTTTTTTAAATTAGTCCCCTCTTCTGTCTTTTCCGTCCTACCAGGTGATGACGGCTATGAGCAGATTTCCAGCGATGAAGACGACCTGGATAATGGTAGCTTCAAGTTGCCCCCTTTTGACATGGACTACACTCCAGAGGACCTGGCATCCGTCCCACCTGTCCAGTATGACCCCTATGAGCGAGAACTTAGGCCCTTGCTCTACTTCACCCCTCCTTACAAGACTCGTTTTGATACTCAGTTTGAGAAGGCCAGTTTGGAGGAGCCTAGGGACGCCGATGGTATGAAAGGACTGGCAGGTGGAGAGGAAGCGGAGGCTGTTGCCCAGATGAAAGAGCTATTAACAAGCATTGGGGACGACAGAGATGCTCGTTGGGTAACTGCCCTAGAAGAAGCACCAGGACTACTGGCCAAGGGGTTGGCTTATTTAATCAAGCGGGGAGAGGGTGAGGCGGAGGATCCTGTTGGAGTTTTAGTCAAATGGGCTCTCCAAGCTCTGAGTATGGACATTGCTCTCACACAACCCATTGCTCTTAACCTCAGACAATTGAAAGCTGGTGCCAAGCTAGCATCACACCTGGCAGAGTGCCCACAGGGCCTCACAGCGCTGCTACGTGAAGGGGCCCTGGGTGTGCTACTGGAGCTGCTCCATGCGGACCATGTCTCTTCCACACTGAAGCTGAGTATCCTGAGAGCTCTGGATGCTCTGACTAGCGCTCCTGATGGGGTGGAGGCTTTCCTACATGCGAGAAAATCAGAGAAGAGTGGTTATCAGGTTAGCAAAACAAGTACAGACAGATTTTCCTCAACATTTCTTTACCAGAGATCACAGAGTGGACTTTCCCCAGAGCTATAGAACAAAAATGCAATGAAAATTCTCATCACAGACTTTGATTTCACTCTCACTTCAAAATGGAAAATATATTTGCAAATGAGACCATCTGTACCATTTTTAATGATCCTGATGAGAACTAGCCTTTAAATACAACACATATTAGACTGATCCTCTTATTGCCCCAGAAGCTAGTCCATCACTTTTGTAAAAACAATCAGGAAACACTGACTAATTGAACAAACAATATGAAGTATTATTTCCTTATTGAGGTTGGTCACTAAGCTTTATGTCCTTCACAGCATCTAGTCCAGCTGTTCCTGCGTGAAGAAACAGTGAGGGTCATAACAGCTGGCAATGCCATATTACAGAAAAGTCATGTTTATGAGGTACTGGTTGACCTACAGCGTACAGCAGCAGCATGGAGTGAACCACAGCAGGTAAGCACGCACACACACGCGCTACACAAAGGTATGTCAGGTATGTCGGGTATGTAACTTCAAAGGGTAAGTTTATTTTTGCACTGATCACAACTGTCATCCACAGGAGGAGATGGAGGATGCTGAGAGCCCCATGGAGGAAGAGCCGTCACTAAACTCCCCCCCTGTAAGTGAAGCAGAGCTTGATAGGTTGGCAGGGGTTTTGGAAGAGTTAAATCACCTGCTAGAAACTGCCCCTCACTGCATGGTGCAGCCACCTGGGAAAGCATTCCCAACTTCTGCAAGAATAACAGGACCACAGGAGAGAGATGATCCATATCCAACACTTTATAGGTACATGTTTCAGACATACAACCTCAGACCTCACATAATGTAGGAACTCAGAAACAAAGTTGAATTTAGTTCTGAATCATTGATTGGATTTATAAAATAACATTTACTCCTTTCTCAGGTATATGCATGCGTGCCATTTCCTGGAGAGCACAACAGTTGTGTTGTCCGCAGCTGCAGCGGCTGGGCATTTAGGTGTCACCCAGGGAGTTAGAGAGCTCCTGCGCTTCCTATCGTCGACTCAGTCAGGTCTGCTCTTCCTCCTCGCCCAGCCCACTCCGACCAGCCTGCTGCTGCGTCTTCTGGCGTCGATGGCAGAGGCCGAGAGCGAGGAGACCACGTTTACTGGAGGAGAGGGAACTCTCACTGGGCCAGGGTTCGGTGAAGAGGGCTTTGGTGTGTGGCTAATGCAGGCGCTGCATGCTCTGCAAGGCGTATCAGAGCTCATGAGCCACGTGGCCGCGGGAGGAGATGGGGGAGCTGGGTTGGAAGAAGGTGACAATGCAGACGTACTGGGCATGCTCCATGCACTCTACCTAATGACCTTCACTCAGACTGGTCGCAGTGCTGTGGCCCATGTTTGCAGCCTCGACAACAATCTTTCCTGTCTGGTCACCCTGCTCCAGCACCACAGCAAAGACGGACAGGGGTACAGTTCTCGTCTTCACGTCCTTTTGTTCCTCACTCTGTATTACTTGGTTTTATTTCAGGCTACTTTGCATCTGTGTCTGAGTATGTTTGCACTTTTTTGTCTTATTCTCCTTAAGGGAGGCGAAGGCCCGCAAAGCAGTGACATACAATTATGCTTGTATGCTGGTGTTACTGGTGGTGCAGAGCTCTAATGAACTGCGAATGATGGAACAATTTGCTGCTCCACTACTCTCCTTAGCCAAGGCCGATGACACCAATGCCAAGTTACAGGGTAACTATTAACAACGAAACAGTCACATATCATGCCATATAAAACCATTTTGGTATGAATGTATGTGTTTTTGTTCTTAAGAGCTTAGCAAATGGCTGGAGCCTCTGGAGAAACTTCGCTTTGAGATTGGCAGCATTCCCACCCTCATAGACTACATTAAACAGGTAAAGATCTCTCTCTCAAGATTTAAACAGCTGAAATAAAGCAACATTTCACTACTTTTTCAATTTGAGTAACTTTGTTTTTCATCCCTCTGTATTACCTGCAGACAATCCTAGTAACTCCTGAGTTACATGAATTCAGTGAGTGATAAATCTCTTCCCTTAGACCGCGTTTGGGCAGCTGATGCTGATTTCTCTATAAGATTTAATTCAGGGAGTCTGTCAATGCTTTCAGTTGTGGAATCAAGGCCTTACATCCTGTACTAACCAACAGGGATGGCCTCTTATAAAAGTGTGATCTCTTTTTTTTTTTTCAGCTGATATTTATAGCTGATTCAGTATTGTCATCAGAGGAAAGCAGTCGGCCCAGCTAACATGATATCTCGTAGAATCCAAAACCTACATAAGAGTGCAAACTTTATGAAAAACAAAACTATTACCAAAGCAAGAAGTCACATACTCAGCTATGTGTCTTCATCTAATACTGTACCTGTACCTCAAAATCATCAGATATATATTTCCTTGGATTACAGGGCTTTACTGATATGTCTAAACTACTCAAACATATATGGCATATTTGTGTCAAGACTATATGTAAACTTAGAGAGCTATGTTTTTTTTAAACCTTTGTTTTCCCTTGAATTCAGAATGTCGAAAATGTGTTGACTGTTGAGGGAACCGGGCTGGTCACTGCGCTCAGGGTCCTCTGTCACATTGCCTGCCCCCCTCCTGCTGTAGAAGGTAAAGACACAAAGCATCAGTTTTTAACTACTGATTAAATAGAGAAACTAAATGCCTACTCTGTAGATACATTATCCTGTCTAAAGGTTCTAATTTTTACTTTTCAAATATTTTTTTAATTTATTTTGTAATATTAGGCTGAAGAGTATTTATTACATTACAATGAATTGAGTGGAAAAAAACAAGACAGTAGTAGAGCATCTTATATATTTTTCACCATGTCGTCCTCCTTTCTGCAGGTCAGCAGAGGGATCTTAAGTGGAGTCTTGCAGGGGTCCAGCTGTTCTCAGGTGAGGGTCTGGATACATGTGTACGTGTCCTGCAGAAGCTGTGCGGCGTGTTGCTGCAGCCGTGGCGTGTACACGGACACATGGGCCCCACGCCACAGCGATGCATGATCCTCAGTATATGCATCAGCACACTCAGGTTACTGCGCACCATGCTGACAGAGCTGCTCCGTGGGGGAGCTTTCCAGTTCAGGGACACTCGTGTGGCCAGTGTGCTTGTGACGCTCCACATGATAGTTTGTTCCATCCCTGCATCTGGACGTCTGGATGGCGAGGAGATGAGAGTGCAGGCACTTATTGTTGATGTACTGCTGACCTTCACCCAGGGTGTCAATGAAGAGGTGAGTGAGTGAGGAAGGATAAAGGCCTGTTTGTTTGGTGAATGAATATGATAAAGAAAAATTTTATGGGTTGTCATTTTCCTGAAACTGTGTGTGTGTGTGTTTGTGTGTGTGTTTGTGTGATTGCAGGTGACTCATACAGAAGAGACCCTGGCCAGTAACACTTGGTCACTGATGCTAAAGGAGGTGCTCAACTCACTACTGAAAGCCCCTGAAGGTCTGTTCTCTGGCCTGACGCTGCTATCTGAGCTCCTGCCTCTCCCACTACCGATGCAGAGCACTCAGGTACCTTGACTCACTTCTTCTCACTGCTCACCTAGCTATGTTTTACTTCGTTTCGCCTTCTTAAAATTATTGTCTAAGTAAACATTTTTATGTTGACATACGGCTGTCCTTTTAGGTGATATCAGTCCAAGATGTGGCTGTAGCCCTAAACACACGGAAGCTGTGGAGCATGCACATACGGGGGCAGTGGAAAGTTTTTTCTGAGGCGTTGAGGTGTGTATGTGCAACCAGCTGCCCTCCTCTCTTAACCATGCTGAGAAGAGTCTGTGTTCAGCTGGCAGACCTGTCTTCACCCACTGCAACACTCATCATGAAGACCCTGGTGGAGCTGCTACTGGAGGAGCTGCAGCCGTGAGTGACGGACATTCACACACTCAGTCATTTGTGTCTTTGCTTTAAATTGTATTCTAACTGTAAATAATGTGTGCTAACCACAGGGCGGAGGGCAAAGGTGTGTGCTGGGGCCAGGCCCTGCGTCTGCTTTCTTTGATGGATGCCCTGGTGTCCCAGCGAGCTTGTAAGAGCGCAGTGTTACACCTGCTCTCCGGGTCTGTGTCTGGAGATGAACAACTGGCCGACCTGTTCCCCTTGCTTCTGTCCCTGTTGGTTCCTCCAGCTGACCACTCTTTACAACAGCAACAATGCAGCGAACTAGTGGGAACAATATTACAGTCACTGTGTGACCAGGTAAGATATTAAACGCACATAAAGGCAAAAAACTCATGTAAACAAGCCCATATAGGGAGAAGGATAAAGCCTAAAATGGAAATCTCTGTCTTTATTAGGACATTTCTCTGGTGGTATCTCCACCTAGTGAAAACTGTGTGTCAGAGGCTGAGCAGCTGGCAAATGCACTTCCAGGGCGGGAAATGATGTCATCAGTGTGCAATGCCTTGTTGGAGGTTTTGGGGAATGCAGAGAGCAGTGTCCCACTCCTCCTCACCTGTATCAGGACTTTGACATTCCTCACAGAGCACAACTATGGACTCTACCACCTCAAAGTGTAAATGGCAAAGTTTCCTTCTTGTTTTTTGGCATTACACTGTGTCCTATTATGATTCTCTTTCTACTAGGCATAGTTTTCTTAGTGAAACAAGACTTTGATTACACCTTACTTTTGTCTCAGTGCTCTGAAGAAACATGGTACAGGTCTGTGCTCGCTGTTGAGGAGGCTGGTGTTTTCATTTAACAAGGACTCAGCAGATCTGCTCTCAGCTCTGCTTGACTTCCTCAGACAGATTGTCAACACAGAAACAATGGTGAGTACCTGGTTTAATGGCTGGTTCATTTTTACATGGAAGTTAATACGAAGGTGATACATGCTGTTGAACCTGCTAACTTTGGAAATGATTGTTGATGAAACTTTGGAAACAATTAGAATTTGGAGGTTTGTAGCAGCTGACCAATTTTCATATCTACATTTATCACAAAAAGTGCAACAAGTACAAATTCCTTGGCAGATGGGATGTGAATTTAAATAAGTAATTGTAAATAAGAAAATAAATACACTTTGTATTTTTTCCAGAGTTTCATACATTTAATTGTTGCATCTGTTTGTGTTCTAATCCAGTGTGTTGAGGAGGGTCAGGGATCTGGCGAGGAGTCTTCCTTCTCGCCTCCTCCACGGTTGCTGTCGGGCTCTGAGATGAAAGCTCTGCTGCAGTGGGAGCAGTCCGAGTCGCATCCGCTCCCTACTTTGGAGAAACAGATTACGGTATAATGATGCACATGTAGCTTTTTTTTCTTTTATTTCTCTTCTTTTTAAGAAAATAAGGTTTGGTGTTGCTTTGACATTCAACTTACTGCGTATGTGTTTATCTGTAGAAACTATGTAAAGAAGATGATTCACTGGAGACCATGTTGGAAAATGTGATTGTTCTGAGGCAGACACTGGAGACAGCCACCGACACACCTCCATCAGCTGATACTGAGCCCAATCTGCCAGCACCCGAGACACTTGGGGCCCAGTTTAATCACAGGTACGTCCTCAGTACCCTTCTTTTCATCCACCATATAGAAGCAGTTAGAACCCCAGCCAAGGAAAATGTACATCTAAAATGACCGAATGATCTAATTTGGGATATTGAACATTACGGTGTAACATGACATTTTGTGACATCTTTCATTGAAAATAGAATTAGAACTAAACTTGAGACACATGAAAAAAATGATCTAATTAACTGTGTTCATTATCTATAGGACAGTGTTCATTCTGTCAGAAGCTCTGGATGAGCAGCTGAAGGCTCTGTGGTTCTCTCCCTTCCAAACTGATGACATAGAAACAGACCTTGATATGGTAAGTCCGTACCTGTACATACATTTCCAAGAATCACAGAAAAATTAATTAGGGCTACAAAATTATTGTAAAAAGTACTTTTCTGTTTATTTTGTATGAATAGTTTATCAAAGTTTATAATTTTGTTTCTTTACCTCTTGTAGGAACAGTATTTTTGCACATTTGCAAATGATCTCTTCTTTGTTAGTGAAGTATTTGTCCTAAATAGCTGTAATAATGATAATAATAACTTTATTTATACAGCACTTTTCAAAACAAAGCTCCAAATAATATGGTTAAATAGGCTTACAGCATTAAGAAATAGAATTTAGGCAGTAAAATTAGACATTCAAAATAAAACAAAAAAAGGAATTCAGTAACATAGCCCAAATATAAGACAAATAAGAAAAAATCTACAGGAGCAAAAAAAAAAAAAATCCCAAACAAATGATCAATGTCTTCTACTACCAACTCAAATAATTAAGGCATAACTGCTATTTACTACATCGACAACACTGCCAGATGGTCTGTAGTTTGTCTGAAAAACAATTAAACCCAAACAAAGCGTGTCCATATTTAAGCCAATGATCTGTTCTAGATTAATGTTCAGATTTGACCAGACTTCCTAGATACATTTTTTTGCAGTTTGTTTATATAAAGTTTCTTTATTTCTCTCCCAAGATGGCTGCCAGTTTGAAGGCTATCAAACCTGTGTAGTTAGAGCTTTTGATAAGTGGAATAAGAAATATCACAAACAATTCAGTATTGTTTCCAAAAATAACACAGATGTCAATTTTGGAAAATAAAATGGTTATAGACAATCATCTACAATTGTAAAGCTCTGTGCTTTATTAGGTACAGTTTTTTGTGGGCGCACAGCATTGGTCACAACTTTTCTCTTGCTGCTTGGCAGGTGAAGGTGGATCTGGTGGGTCTGGCTCAGGAGTGTTGCCCAGAACTGGACCTGAAGGCAGAGCTGGAGCGGTCCTTCCTGTCTGAGCCCTCTTCTCCTTGTCACACTAAGGCTCAGAAAGGCTTCAGACTGGGCAAACATAAGCATGAGACATTCATTACATCAAGGTGCTTTTTCAATGTTTGGCTGTATTTCATATTGTATTTTTTTCATATCTGTACTGAATACTTTTCCCAGAATCTTGTTTCAGTAATCTTACTGAATATCATCTCACACATGTCTCTGCAGTGGTAAATCAGACTACGTTGAGCCTGCTAAAAGAGCCCACATCATGGCTGCTCCACGTGGCCGTGGAGGTCGAGGAGGGTTCGGACAAAATGTCTCCCGACCCCACGATATCTTCCGCCAGCGCAAACAGAACACTTCCCGTCCTCCCAGTATGCACGTGGATGACTTCGTGGCAGCAGAGTTTAAAGACATTACAACCCCTCTTGGGCTTTTGCCCCCTAAACGGCTGCCCAAGAGCTCCCCCAAGCCCCCTACCAGAGGACTGTTCACTGGCAACAGAGGAAGAGCCACCTTCCATAGCCAGACTCGCTTTTTTACTCCACCACAACCTAAAGGTGTACTACTGTCTGGTAGGTATACACAGCACACAGCACACAATACACAATACTTCTTGCAACCATCATTTATAATATCCTTTTTTTGTGTTAAGACCTGCGTTTATTATCATATAAGTTTGTATAGTTACAGTACTTGTAGCCTCAGCTCATGTCCATACATCAGATATTGGTCAAAACCGCCATTGTGCATTGTAACACCCCTCAAATTTTAAATGTCATTTTGATGACACTGTTTCTACAGTCCGACAGTTGTTTAATGGCTCAGCGAACTGCACCGTCAACCAAAATATTTCAGATAATTACTTGTCTTAACCAGCTATTTGGGTTATATGGGTTATCAATACATCTAATAAAATTTGTTAAAATTGAACCGAAATTGTAAAAATTGATCATAGATTTCTCTATTTGCAACTTGATCAATGTCTCCTGGCATATTCATTGCATTTCACTAAATGTTAAAATGCATTTCTGGTGTGTAATTGTCACCAAAATATAACCCTATACAGACTGGTACATATATGTACTGAATACTATTAATATACCTGAAAACTGTATACATGAAAATTAATTCTTGGCCATGAAAATAGAAATTTGACAGAAAGAAATCTAAAAGTCAATATCCCTCACCACCTTCCTCCAGAGCTTTCCATCACCTCATGGTCTCTATCAGCAGATGAAATTTGATCGGTTGAAATGACAATGGCTCAGTTGCCCCCCTAAATCCCCAACAAATATTTTCATGAAAACTGAGCAAACTTCATTTGCTGATGAAGATGGTGAGATGTAGTTAAAAGCACTGAAAAAGAGGTAGAACCACTGTTTGACCAGAAGAGGGCGTCAACTCTTTTCTTGTTGGTTCTTCAGGTAACTACACTCGAAGGGAAGGAGGCAGAGGTTCATCATGGAGCGGCCAAGTACCAGCTGTCACTCACAGAGGAACCTACAGTGAACCCCGTGGAGGCCAGAGCAACTTTACACGTGGACCACTGCCCTCCAGACAACCACCAGCAAGTATGAAGTGCACATGCACACACGTTTCTCATGATTTTTTTTCATTGTGAATTTCTAAGTACTGAGCTTTAAAATATGGTGCTTTGTTCACCTCTTTTCCAGGTGCGTATCGCCTGGCTCCACGGGACCGAGCTCCGCGGGGTAGAGGAGGCACCGGGCTGTCGTGGCTTAGCGGGGGAGGAGGTGGCGGCAGTGCTGGAGGAGGAGGCACGGGAGGTGGAGGAGGAGGAGGAGGCGGGAGAGGATCTCAGGGGAGCAAGTTCAGTGGCGGAGGAGGGAGTGGAGGTGGGAGGGGTAGACACGTTCGCTCCTTCACCAGGTAAATTCACCTGGGTAATGACTGCGGCCTTTCATGGCAACAAATGGACCAATCAGGATATTATATATACTGTCTCCATGGAAATGTTGGGGGATGATGTTGTCACAAAGACGTACAGACTCTGTGTTGATGTTTCATGTTTTGTTATCATAAGTTGCATTCAGAGAATAAAGGTGATAGTAACTAAGCTTTTACTCTTGTTTTTAAGCAAACCCCTAATGAACTGATGCGGTGACCATGATTACCCATCATAGGTATTAGCAAACAAGCTCACCTCAAAGCTCACTACCCATATGAAGCTTTAAAAAAGTAAAATTAAAATAGCCTTTGCCAATCAAACCCCAGAACATCCAGGTCACATATCTGGTTTTAGTCTTAGTGATAAATTCAGCCCATTAGTCTTGATGAAGACTATTACAGACAATTTAGGTTTCACCACTAATATATGACCTACAAAGCTCTGCCAGCTGTCCCCTAAAAGTTGCTTTGTATGTCTTGTTTGTCAATAGACTTGAAAAACCTAGAATCAATTTTTAACATTTTAGGTTAGCTTAGACTTCAAACATATAGAAGTTTTTTCGATTCCAAGTTCTTGCAGGAAAGTCAAAAAACATCTTTTCTACACAGAAAATAATGCATTCCATGTATCAGTAATGAGAAAACAATGAATAATGTGGTCCTGAGGTCAAGAAATTTACTTTGAAGCATCTGAAATCTGATTAATACAAACACCACCATTAATACAAAAAACAAACGGCATTACATAATCAATTGTTTGCAAAACTGAATTGGGATCTGCTGAGTGTGCGACTGCAAATTAAATAATTGTTCACTTTCATATAAGCCCAGAGTCAACAGTTTACTTCCCCAGCTGTGAAGTAGAATTACACATAAGAACCCCTGCCCTTCAAATGAAACACATGGTTCAGTCTGCAGCATAAAAACTACTTTCTACTTTAACTAATATACACTCACTTTTGATCAAACAATCTAAAATTCATCATGCCAGAAACAACATGTCTTGCAGTGCATGCACCATACTCCTTATTTAATGACTATCTTTGTTGGGAAATTGTTACCAAATATTTTTTTGAAAATAAAGGTTTAATCTGTTCCGATCTGGCGAGTATCCCATCATTCCAGTCTGCTCAGATGACAGTCACCTCCCGGCTCTTCCTCTTGATGCAGTCCAGAGTCAGACTACGGGTACCACCCTTTCGCGCCCCCTCAGCCAGCTGCGGTGACGGTGGTGGACCTGATGCATTTGTAGCCTGAGCTAAGTGCAGAGACAGACTCGAGGCATGTAAGGATGCCTCCCTCTGCTGGTGTTTTGTTGCCTTTGTGTGAAGCTCCCACCCAGATGTCTGTGGCGCTGCCTGATGCTGGTCGGCAGCCACTTGTTCAGAAGGATGCTGACTCCTGGTTGGCTGCAGGTTTTTGAGGAGCTCCAGCAGTTCCCTCTTCTCCAGCTCTGCTTCTGCCAGCTCCTGTCTCCTCAGACGCTCTGCCCCCAACAGAGCTCGCATGTCACACATGACACGGGACAACTGACCCTGCATGGAGAGGACACAAGATCACTCAGAAAGCGTCAACATGGCACACAGCATAGAATATTTACGGTGTTACTGACATGGAGTCAAGCATTTACGTCTTAAAAGTAGCAGTATTAAATGACTAATGTCATTAACCTGGCAGATTTATTCTAACATTGTACATTGTACCAGGACTCATGTAATTCGGTTCTTTTATGTTTTCAGTATGAAACCTCTTTTGTTGCAGAATTAGCTAGCCATTTGATACGGTGAAGAAATATATGAAAATATCTCTGAAATGCTGTATAATTTTGTTAATGTAGTGTAACAATTCTCACCAAATGGTAGCTAAAGTAATGTGTCGGTACCTCGAATCGTTGCTTCAGGACTTGAGAAAATATCCTTTGTCTGTTGTTCTCTTAAAAACTGGGGAGTTACAGTAAATAAGAGCAGGATCGACATTTCACCTTGAGCTCCTCCACCTCGTTCTTCAGCTGCGACTCCTTCTGCACCATATGTCTCCTCTGTGAGTCCAACCGAGACTCCATCTCTCTTCTCAGTTCCTCCACCTTGCACAACATCTCAGCCCTTCCATAAACATTGTGTGGGACCAGAATTACAATCTTCAGAGCTAATATAAGCTGCTTAACTGCTCATCACTTTATTGTCAGGATTGCAAGAGTTGAAGACAATTTCCTACCACAGACATACACACCTGACCATCTCCACCTCGGTGCGCAGCTCTGCTACGCAGTTATGTTGCGAATGGTCAACGGATAGAAGTGAATGGCCGCAGCCGCTGGGACACTCTCTGCTGCGGAAGTTACATTCTGACAGGTGAGCCTCCAAACCCCGCCTCTCTACCTGCACCGGACAACCTGAACGGAAAGAGGTGAGGTGGTGCATAAGCCTCGAATGCAAAATAGTGATCTTACAAAGCATTTTAACAAAGAAAATTGGGTTTGAAGGTGGAAGCACCAAAATATTGTTCAAGTTGTATTTTCTCTTTATTTAAGGTCACTTTAAAAAATATATATATATAGTCCTTGTTTGGGAACATACTCATGTAAAACAAGCAAACCTTGAAGATGGATCAGATATGATTCACATATCCAATATGTAGATGCAAAAAGCTGTCTCAGATTACTGTACAATGTTTAAAAGTCTACGTTCATGCAAATGGAATATAGTTCTGTTTTTATAAGAACATAATAGTTGGCTAATTCTTTCAAGGTAAAATAAAAAAAAAACAGTTTCTCTTCTCTTTGTATTTGAATGTAGAATTATTTATTTCTCAATGTACACAAAAGAAGAATAGAAACTAACATGAATTAGTGGAAAAAAAAATGCCCCATCTTTGACCAAATGCAATAAACCTCTCACAGTGACGGAAATATCAGGGTAGAACCTGCGTAAAATTGCACTGCTGTTAGTGCCTGTAGTAGTCAACACTGCAAAACACACGGCATGCACACACACTGTCACTATACCTACCACAGTGGTAGCATATGTATTCTCCACCTGCCAATGACAGGTCACAGTCACATTGTGAGCAAGAGAGCAATATACTGCAAATACAAATACACGCTTTTAAAATGCTCATTAAAGACTGATGGGAAGTTGACCCTCAGTACACTCTGTGTGTGTCAGGTCTGTGGGGGCTCTGAGTCCTGAACGGGTCCCATTGGTGTGCAAGTTTGTGGAGTAGCTATGACAACAAAAGAGCCACCTGTTGCTCCCAAATGCACAGGTGTCACATTACCATTGTACAACTGTATTTTACAATTGCTATCAAAGAAAGAAGTAAAACAACAACTCAAATGAGCAGCCTGTCAGTTGAGGGTGTGAGGTGTCATACCTGTGTTAGAGCAGGGAACGAAGGCAAACTCACACTCATCCTCATGTGTGTGCAGGCTCTCTAGGGAGCAGACCACCTCACATCCCTGCCCTGCATTCACACATCGGATCTGCAGACAGTTCAGGTCATTACGCATGTACCTGTCATCAAACATACAAAGACAGGAATATTATCAGAGACAGATGAGCATTATACATTTATGATGCCACTGATTATCGGGAAAGCGAGCTGCGAAAGTTAAGAGGAACAAAGACACACAGCTGCGGAAATGGAGACAGACCTGTACAGTGGTTTTAGACTGCCCACATCCAGCGGCAGTCTGTCCTCGGGACAGGAGTTGTGATGGGCCAGCCAGCCGCTGATGCATGCGCTGCAGTAAGCGTGCTCGCAGGGGGCCTGGAGGGGGCGCTCCAGCACGTCCCGACACACGCAGCACAGGAGACCCTCGTTCACATAGCCCACAAACCTCTCAAGATCATAGCCCATCCTACATCCGTACAAACAGATTGATCAAAACATGACAAAAGTTGAAGAGAAGCCACGGTGTTGGCTCATTCGGTTGTTCTCTTTTTTTGACTGTCAGCTCTGACAACAACATCTCTACCTTAACTTTCACTTCATCCAACTCTTCTCTGTGTTTTTTCCCCTTCAGTGGTTCCTCCACAGTTGACCTTCCCTCTTAACTCCCCGGTGTTACAGCCTTTCCCTCTTCATCCTCTCTCTTGACTTGTTGCTCCATCAAGGTGAGGGTCTCCTCTCTCTTAAAGCCCTCCCCTGCCTTTGGGACAGCGTCTCCATGGAGAGGTATCCCTGACAACGTGGGTTCGGGACACAGGCAGGCAGCTGTCGGACGAGACCCGATCTGATCTGGGAGACAGACAGAATTACACTAGAAGAAGCGCTAATACTGAAACACTGAAAGACAAAGACAGTTTGTGCAGCGGGGTGTTTTGATCTCTGCCTTACCAATAAAACTGGGTAGTGGTGAAGCCTTCAGAGATTAATGCTGTCCTTCAAATTTTCTCTCTCTCTCTTAATGACCCACCCTATCCTATGTTACTCTTTCTTTCTCTCTCTCTCTCCCTGGACATAGGATTAACGTGGATTATGCTCTCTTTCTCTCTCTCTCTCTTTCTCTTTCTCCCTCTCTCTCTCTCCCTGATTGGATTACAGACTGCACGACATCAGATGACATATACTCTCAGACCACGAACATCAAAGAGCAACTCAAAACGCCTGGATTCATCCCAGTCTCCTTATAGTCCATTCGGTTAAACTCAGTCGTGGAAGTATGGAGCTGTTACAGTGTAGACATACAATTACACCCTAAGATCTTGGATATATCATGTGTTTACCGAAGTAAACACATGATAAATACAAATCTACTTAAAGCATGCCGCTCCCATCAGTGCTATATCATTATATTTTGTATATTTGGTCTGTTATTACTGATTCATTAATGTGGCAGCATTACTGTGAAGTTGTTGCCGGTTGTGGTGGAGCTATTCTAAACTATTTTATATATTACTGTGCAGATTAATGTATGCGTTTAGCAATGGATCCTCTGTTTTTATGCTCATGATATGTTTCATAAATCTTGTAAAATTGTAAAGTAACTAGTTATTATAGCTATCAAATAAAAAAAGAATGTATTGGAATCGTAGTATAAAGAGGGAAAAAGTTTACATCCTCAAGCAAAGCTCACTCTGAATTATACTTAAAGTAACTTAATTATGTAAATGTACTTAGTTACTTTCCAACGACTAAATATCAGTCAACTAAACAACGATTTTGCGGGGAACAGTGAGGAACCATGATCATACCAGGAGCCAAAATAACTTAAGATCCCTTTAAATCTACGATAAAACTCCTCAGAAACATTAAAACGCTCTGATCGTTTCTTCCCCCTGAGATGTGAGGCGAGCCCAGCTGCTTATGAGGTGCCAGGTGAGCTCGATTTATGACTCGGGGCTCGGCGGGTAGCGGGATATTCAACGGGGATGCGAACGTTAAACTCCAATGAATTACATACCAAACCCACCCACTCGTTTCGGCCACGCCCCCCCCGGAAGCGCAATCATCCGGCTCTTCAAACGATTCAGCGGGAAAAGGGGAACAGAATCGACGGTGAAGAGAAAGAGAAGATAAAAAGAGTTTAGTCGTGATTAAACCCGAATTTGTGACCTTGAGTATTTTCCCCAAACGTTTAGATCGTCCTGGTATGTACGACGCGCTGTGTCATATCATCTAACATCACATTGAAGCCGAATAAGGAGCCTTGTCAGCAGCCTCGGCGAGTGTTTGATGCCGGAGAGTTAGCTAGCTTGCTAACCTGCCACAGCTGTATAACGGGTTAATTTCGCTACAGAGCTTGATGTGTTGAGAGTTTATTATTAAACAGCTCTTATTTCCATGGCGAAGACGGTGAGAGTTGTTGGGAAAGTAGAAAGCCCTCTATTAGATAATTATCCAGTTGATCAGTGTATGAGAAGACTAAGATTGGCCGGGTCGCATTGTTTTTAATCTCCCAAAAAATTCCTTATTAACGTCACAGTCCACATAGTACATATTTTATGTCTTATATATATAAAATGTTGTCACCACAAATGGTTTTACAGTTATTATTACATGGTCTCATGAACTGTATTCGTTCACACAGTTTACTGTCCAACGCAATCTAGAGGAGCAAAAGTTGTGATTTCAAATAGCTTACACGGTGGCATGTATATATAAAAGTTATATTAGATCAAAACTAAACCAGT
The DNA here is from genome assembly GCA_016859345.1 of Istiophorus platypterus. Classification (NCBI taxonomy): domain Eukaryota; kingdom Metazoa; phylum Chordata; class Actinopteri; order Istiophoriformes; family Istiophoridae; genus Istiophorus; species Istiophorus platypterus. The sequence continues at coordinate 13,055,582 of CM029126.1, forward strand.
GTCTGATATATGTTTGCGATAAGTTGTTTGAATGATCGGCTGTGTGTCCAAGTTGTAATCATTTAGTTTGTCGTTAAATTTGACCAAACACTTGTTCTAAATTTTAGGATGCATCTGTATCCTCTTGTGTCCAAGTTCGGCAAAATAAATGTATTCACAGCTGAACCTTCTTTCTGTTGTGGACAAAGGCGTTGACACCCAATTGTTATAGAGGAAACACAGTTAGGTAGGTATGAACAATAGAGAGAGAAACCCACCATTCTACTAGTCTGCTTTATATATTAGCTGACGAAGACTCTGGAAAAATGTTCTTTCTCATTTTATCATAGCATCCAAAAAAAAAAAAAATCCATAGGTTATCCTGGGCCCTGAGTTAGCAGATATGATAATATGCTACTTATGATCTAATTAGCTGTCACAACTAAATATTTTGTTGATAGTCATTGCTTTCTATCTCTAGGAGATAGACTAGTGTGCGTTGCCAGAAGAAGGATGAGGCGCTCAGCAGCGCCAAGCCAGGTCTTGGGTAATGCAGTGAAAAAGCCTCGATTTATGCCTCCTGGAGCATCTACTTCGTGTCCTGTGGATGAATCCAAGCCCCTGACCCCTAAACTTGGGTTAGGCAATGCACTGGATAAGGTAAAAAAAAAAAGAAGTATTCACAATATTTTACCTGCAGTCTGATCACTCAGTAATGTTTTGATTCCCATCATCTTCATACATTGTCCAGCATACCTTCAAACTTCCCCAGATTAAAAATTCTCTTTTTTCTTCCCCTCATCACACAGGTCAAGAGAAGTCTAGCAGCACCAGCTCCAAGTAAGACAGGGTGTGATGTCCAGCCCAACGGTGCACAGGCTGCTCCAGCCCTCTCCAGAGCTCTTGCTCGTGTTCTCAGTGCAACGGAAAGTAAGGAAAATGAAGCTGAGGTGGAATATCCCGACACCGCCACCAGTGACTATGCAGGAGACAGCACATCAGCAGGTACAACACAAAGATTTATGGCTGGAACAATTCCGCTGTGTGCAAGAATAGTGTCGATTGTAACACACCACAAGACTTTGCTGGTATAGGTGCTGGGTACAATAAAAATCAGTGAGAATAGAAATGCATCCACATGCTGAATCAGAAACTTTGATTTAGTGACATTTTTTCCAAACACAAATCTTCTGGTAAATACCAACGTGAAGGAAATGAAAGATATAAAAAATATATCATTGACATGATACTCATTTTATCACAATTGTCTGTGCCAAAACATCCCATACCTGATAGAGTATTACTGATATAACAGCCGTGGCTGTGTGAAGTACTCTTTGTGAGAGCCAAGGGAATTGCATATTCAAAGCCCACACTGATACCATATTGATATTCAAAACTTTATCATTACTGAAGCAACTTATGACTGATCCCATGTGTTCTGACAGTGTAAATATACGTTTTAGGTCTTTAGATTGTATTTTCTCTGTCACAAGCTGTCATTTTGTCTTCAGGTTTCCACCAAAGACCTTTAACATTTGTATTCAAGTAAATATTCACTTGTGAGCCCTGAGGTCTTAATGAGAAACTTCGTTTTTGATCAGTTAAATGGAGGTTGGCTGGAAAGCCTCTATGTTATAAAGCCAGTGCGAAGATAAACTGTAAGACAAATATACCTTGCGTTTGCTGCTACAGGCACTTAATTAGAGCAGTCATCACCTAGGGCATTTCTAATTCGTTGTAAGTAATTTGGTCAGTACTGTTTCTCAATTAACTTATGCCCGCTTTATTACCTATTTTCCTTTTGTAAGTTATGTACAATAAATGTAAACGTACATTGAGTAAATACCTAAATATACAGACATCTCTTACATAACATCTCTTATTCATGATGTTTACCCTTATCAGTGTCTACCTTCTTCTGCTGTGTCACAGGAGATAACATCATCGTAATCATTCTAGCAGCTTTGAAATGACACACATAATAAATGTTCTCTGTCGTTTTACTGCTTTACTGAATTCATCCTGCAGCTGATCCAACCTGTAGTGATGCCTTACAAAATGATAACCGTCTCGGAGCAGGTGTCCAATGCAGTGCTTGCTTTATTTTTATTCACACATACTGAGATGATTTTTTTTTTTTCGATATTACCTGCACGGCCAAAACAACGCATGGTATTGTCGCTTTCAGCAGATTTGAATAATTATGAACAGGCGTGCAATTACTCGGGGACGCCTGTTACAGTATAATGTCCCTCGTTTCCCTTTTTTTTGGTACTTTTATTTTATTATTGATATTTTTTTTTTTGCACAAATCACAGCTTGACACTGAAAAGAGGTGACGTGAGTGACAAGCGCTCTCTCGTTTCTCGGTGCTTGACTCTCCCGTCTCTACGGCACAATAACAAACACACACACACACACACACGCACTCACACACAGAATATAAACCTTAAACCGAGCGGGCGGGGGCTGAGTGACAGCAGGTCCAGCATTATGCAAATAAGCGGGGTAGTGCGGCGGCAGCGCCGGGCAGATTAGGACCGTGCTCGGGATCAGTGAGCAACCGCTCCCTCCGTCTGCAAGAGCAACTAGTGCCTCTGTTTTCCAGCCTGAAAAAATAAAAACCCAAAACACTTGGCTCACGCACACACACACGCGCGCACACACGCGCACACACACTCGGCTCTGCACGGCTTCCACGTGCGCCCACCCGCTCCCACCAGCGGTGTTTTGTAATGCAGAGGTGAGATTTCATGTTTGCACCCACAATGGAGGGTTCTCGCGGGCATGCGCGGCGCGCTCTCCAGCCCCCTCCCCCACTCAGTTAGTTAAGCCAGCGCTGTTTCAAAGCGTTACTCACTTTTGGAAAACAGACTCCTGACCCCCAATAACCTGTCACACACTGTTTGAAGACCGTCCCCGTCCCCCCCATGTGAGCAGGGCGCAGAGCCACTGCTGACTTCCTCCTGTTATAATGCAGAGGCAGTATTGCCGTGCTCTGCTTCTGTTCTGTTCTGTGCTGTGCTGTGCTTGGTTTGGGGTTTACAGAGACCGAGCTGTAAGTAGGTCGGGCTGGGCTTAAGCGGCTTAGCTACGTCAGCCTAAGCTGGGAGGAATTCATCCAAAGCCCTCCGCGGTAGGCGGGGGCCTAAACGAGGCTGGCCTAGTTAAGCCTGATTCTTATTGTGTGCTGCACAGCCTGTTTTTGTTGTGCAACGTAGCTGAGAGGGAAGCCAGGAGTGGTGCGTGAATCCATGCACATTTTAGACATAGCCTATGTTTGGTGTAGAGAAGAAGAAGAGAAGGCAAATGAGACATGTATGGGAGTTAGACCAGTGGTAGCTTTATCACCGTGGACCAAGAGAAGGGGGCAGCAGCAGGGACCAAAAAAAGACAGGTGGGAAGAGGGAGGATCCACACCACTGAGTGTGTTTCCTGAGCCATAGGCCTGACTTGGTCTGCGTGAGACCGCTATGCTATAAGATGGCGTCCAGCTCTGTGTTTCTGTCCAGTATGGTGGGCAAAGCTCGCTCCTCCAACTTCACCCTCTCCGAGAAGCTGGACCTGTTGAAGCTGGTCCGTCCTCACATCCGCATCCTGGAGGAGCACACCAACAAGCACGCGGTCATCGTGGACAAGAACAAGTGCTGGGACACTGTGGCTGAGCAGTACAACGCCTTGGGAGGGGACAGACCCCACCGGACGGCGCAGGGCCTCAGGACCCTCTACAAGAGGCTGAAGGAATCCGCCAAACAGGAAGTGATGCAGCGAAGACACGCCCAGCCAGAGTACAGAGCGAGCATCTCGGAGCCAACCAGGAGAATTATGGAGATGATCCCTCACCTGTTTCACCATGTGCCCATCCATGAGAAGGACCAGGCACTGCGCAGGTACAGTGTGATATATGCCTGCAAACACAGATGCAGATTTTAATAAAGAAATAAATGGGTAACACAGTAGTCAGGTGACAGTGTAGTGAGCACAGACATCCACCCTTAGCTACAAAACAGTATGTAGCCATGACACTTATTAAACTGATACTGACACTTATTTAAGAAGGAAGGAGGGGAGGGACTGATCTTGCCTTCCCAAACCCAATCAGATTAAACACTCACTGTATACTGTCAAGCTCAACTGGAAATGCAGCATGTACTGCCTGGTATTGATTACTGGATTTCAGGTTAATCATTTATTGTTTTTGAGACAAATCCTAAGAACCCTAAATTATGTTTTGAACTTGCTTACCCACTGTGATGAGTATTAATGTGTCTACTCTGATTACTAAAATAAATCTGTCAAGGATTTAGTTAGTGTTGATTATTATCAGCAGAGGTCCTTACACACTTCACATAAACAAGATATAAACACTCAGTAAATGTAGTATAAGGTCTCTAGTCTGACTTATTTTTGTCCTGTTTTCCATCTGTAGATTAATATACAGCAAGCACAGCTCTCCCATTGAACATCCTGGCAGCAGCTCCTCTCTGGCTGGACTCCAGGATTACTCAGCAGCTGTCCCAAGTATACCCCATGAGGTGGTCCAGCTGGACCCTGAAGAGGATGTAAAACCACCGCCAGACCTCCCAATCCTCTCCACGCACACAGGGCCAGGGCTGGACGGAGGCCAGGAGCGGGAGGGGGAGCAGGACTTGGGTAGTGTCCACGATTACGAAGCATCCCTGTCTCCCACCCCTTCCTCTGTTAACATCCCCCTCTCCACCTCACCGCTGCCCCTACGCCATGACCTCTACCCAAATGACATTTACCCGCACCACGAGCCTGACAGGTTTCGCCCTCTGCACCTGGCCAAAGAGGAGCATGAGCTGGTATTGGCCAATCACAGGAAGGTTGCCCTGTACTTGGAGGAGAAAAGGGAGGGGCTGAAGAGGAAGCAGGAACTGGAAGAGGAACTTCTGAGAGCCAAGATCAAAGTGGAGAAACTAAAGGCTGCCCGACTGAGACATGGACTGCCAATTCCTCTATAACAAGTGTGAACGCACACATTTGTGGTCATTGTTGGAAAGAAAGAGGCTCTGAGGACCAATCACACTCATTAGTGTGTTTGAGAGCTGTTTTGGAACTTGAATTTGTTTAGGAAACATTGTGCCTCATACAGACACTGAAAGCCTCTTTCATATTGCAGGATATGGCTGACTTGTGTTTCCATCAGTCGTCTTTTTGCTCATCAGGGTTAGAAGTGTATTGTCATTCCTGCGCTTCTTGACAAAAACACTAGGAAATGCTCACATTACTAACACTGTGGTGGACCAAAAATAGTACAATAAATGTAAGAGTCCAGACTTCGGAAGGAAATATCGGTAATGGTGACTAAGCTTGCTGACTGGTGCTTTCCTGCCTAGATCTGACGCATGCGCACACATACAACCACACACACACACACATACATATACAGACACACACACACACACACACACACACACATATATATTCAGAGGTACCAGGATTGGAGCACAACTTCAACTTTGGAGAGCATTAAATTATCATGATAATTATAAAATACTCAGTGTATAAAGGTCAGCAGGAAATTCTATTGGGTTGCTGAACTGATGGCAAGTTGCGTGAACAAAAGAAGGGAGATGTGGTTTTGGTTTTGTGATTTTATTGTTATTTAAAGTATGTAACTAAAACCTTGATTCTATTGTGATGTTAGCATATAAGTGTTGTCAGTTTCTTTTATAGTTTGTCCAAATGATTGTTCATTTCTATTAAAAAACAAAAGTTACGTTAGTATGCTACTGGTCCTTTGTTACAGAGGTAATTTGAAAATCCCATGATCCCATGGTAACCAAATCAATTTACATTTGCATTGTTGCGTGTCATTACAACTGTTTCAACCTTTTGCATGTCAATTGTGTTTGGTGTATTTTCATGCGATCTTGGGATGAGCTGAGGAGCCATCAGGGTTGGTCAGATGGGTGAATGGGGGTGGGGGCAGTCATCTTTGTTGAAGGTAGTCAGATATATAAACTGAGTGCGACAGTGACATCTGTTGGTGAGTCTTGTGACTTGTCAATCTTTTTGTTTTGTTTTTTTTTTTTGGTGGGGGGGTTGTTTTGGTTTTTCACTGTTGCAATGTCTTTGTGTTGCAGGAGTGAACGGTTCTCCTCTGCTGCCTCTCGGCTCTTCTCAAACCTCACAGCCTCCTGCAGGGTCAGCCTGTGTTCCTGGTGCTACGGGTTTAGATTCTGCCTCCAGTCAGGATGGAGTGCATTACTTCAGTGTGATGTGGTGTAAGGCCAGCAAGAAGAAACACAAGCTCTGGGAGGGTGATGCAGTCCTTGTGACAAGAGGGCGCACAGCCACACTTAAAGACATGGAGGGAAAGGACATCGGCAAAGGTAAGACCCTTTTTGTCTGTTCAATCAATGAGAAAAACTTAGCGTGATCACTGAAGAAGCTATATAACTGCCGCTTCATGGTGCCTGAAGCATTTGAGCAAATCTTAATACCAGATCTTGTTGTACAGTGGTTGAAAGAAACTAGTGTAGATCCTGTTGGTTTCTATGTATGTGCTCCGATAGGACTTGTGTAAGCGGAAGCAAAATCAGTCAGGCATTTCGTTTAAATCTGATTTTGTGTGATTACATTTTACATGTGTACTGAGAAGCACAATAGTAGATCATTTCCTCTAATATACACAGTCTATATACAATTTACCGGGTATGTTTATGCATTTTTGTGTGAAGGTAGTGGCTACAAGGTGTCAGAGTTGGCCTCCCTTTCTGAGGGACAGACCCTCATGATTGGTGGGAAGGAGGTGGAGGTGATGGGGGTCATTTCTGCTGAGGACTATGCCAGGGGGTGTTGTTTCCAAGAGGTCCAGATAGCGAAAGAGGAGCCACACATAAAGTCAGCTCCACCCCCTCCTCGTCGTTTCGCATCCAAACCTTTCTGCCCACCATCCCAGGCAGGAAGAGCAGCCCCTCCAAAAACTGAACCAGCAGAGGAACAAACCTGTAGAGTTCGCCATGACCCCCTAGCTCCAGGTATGTTCACTAAATCAGAACCTTTATTTCTCTAAATGAAGACAATTCAAGATGAATTAATTATATTGGATGCATGGTTTAACATATATACATATTCTGAAACCCTCTTAATATCATTTGCCTTGCAAATTCTCTCCACAAATGTCCAGAATGTTAATAAGATTTATGATTTCATTCTCTTGATTTGATGGTCGTAGTGTTGGCTGTTTGTTTCGTCGTGCTATTGCAGTAATTTGATGGACCAATCCTATTGGACGACACAATAAAATAGTTCTACAGCAAATTAAAACAAATTCTTTATCAAATGCGTGTCACCGGTTTTGATTCTTGTTATTTTTTTCTGTTATAAAAGACTTCTTTTAGAAACATTGTCTATATACTGTACATCCTCAGGTGCACTGGTGATGCCCCGTCCCTCCCCCAACCACCAGTGGTCTAATAACAAGTCAGGGCTCTCTGTAGTTGATGTTGTGGTTGACCCATACCTGTCCACTCACCTGAGACCCCACCAGAGAGATGGCCTGCTCTTCCTCTATGAGTGTGTCATGGGCATGAGGTGATGGAGCTGTTCCTGTAACATATATTGTAAAAGCGTGTTGAAAGGACCTCTTAATTACTTTGAGCATTACAGCTGCGAGAGTGATCACAGCCATTATCAGGATTCCTATTAAATCTTATTGATGTGTTTGGTGTGTGCTTCAGAGCTGTGGGCCGCTACGGGGCTATCCTGGCTGATGAGATGGGTCTGGGGAAGACCCTGCAGAGCGTGGCACTGTCCTGGACATTGCTCAAGCAGGGGCCTTATGGTGGGAAACCAGTTGCTAAGCGCATTCTTGTGGTTACACCTGGCAGCCTAGTGCAGAACTGGGCTGCAGAGTTTAAGAAGTGGCTAGGCCGTGAGAGGATCTCCGTTTACACTGTGGATCAGGTAAAGGGGGGGCGGGTCTGTTTTTGGGATGACAAGGAGCATGATTGGTGACAGATCGATTATTTAACTTAATCTAGCATATATGAATCCATTAATACACATTATTTGTTGACATATTTATAGGACCACAGGATAGAGCAGTTTGTGTTATCTCCTCTGCACAGCGTTCTGGTGATCAGTTATGAGATGCTGCTTCGCTGTCTGGAGCAGGTATGTTCACCTCGATCCCTTCTTCCAAGCATGAATGTTTCAATTGCACCATTTGAAATTTGTTTCTATATTTGATTTGCCTTGTTCTTTCAGGTACAGAAAGTGGAGTTTGGTCTTGTAATTTGTGACGAGGGTCACAGATTAAAGAACAGCAGCATTAAAACGTCCTCTGCTCTTAGCAGCCTGAGCTGTAATCGCAGGGTCATACTTACAGGTACACACTTGCTTGTGACTGAAAGAGATGGGAGGAAATCTTGTTAAGGTTTTATAATGAGTTTTGTGTGTTTTTTTGAAGGTACCCCAGTGCAGAATGACCTGCAGGAGTTGTACGCTATTATAGAGTTTGTCAACCCAGGGATCCTTGGGTCATCAACCGCTTATAGGAAAGTGTATGAGGAGCCAATTCTACGCTCCAGACAACCCTCCTGCACAGAGGTGATGCTCCCTCTGCTCATTTTCTGTGAGTCTGCATCCCTTGTATAGAGATAATTTTATCTGACTTTATCTCATTTCTTTCTCTGCCAAAAGGAGGAGAGGGTTTTGGGAGAAGAGCGAGCAGCTGAGCTTTCTCGCCTGACTGGCATGTTCATCCTGAGGCGGACACAGGAGATCATCAACTGCTACCTGCCTCCTCGGCTCGACTGGACGTTGTTCTGTGACCCGTCCCCTCTGCAGCTAGAGCTTTACAGGCATCTATTGTGCCATCGAGTCTTCAGAGCCTGCCTTCAGGGCTCCACTCAAACTCACACACACCTGGCCTGCATCACTGCATTGAAGAAGCTCTGTAACCACCCTGGTCTACTCCACGCAACTGTCAAGGTCTGCTTTTTTTTTTTTTTTAGTCATTGGGGGATCGAAGTGGCATTCACAATATGAATGAATGTAGTTGATGTTGGAGTGGTTTATTTAACTCTGAGCACTGTCTTTGGCAATAAGTTCTGTGGTAAAATTAGTAATTGTTCTTTTATGTGTGCCTGGAGGTTTGAATGAATCCCATGTCTTAACTGTGAGTACTTTGTCGTCCTGTTTTCAGGAGAGAACAGACCATGGGTCAGGAGAGACTTCATTATACGACGGGCTGGTAGATCTCTTCCCAGAATCCTACAGCTCAGGAGGATACAACACTGCTGATTCTGGGAAACTCCTTGTTCTGTCCGACCTGCTGACTGCCATTAGACAGCTTAGTCCTTCAGACCGGTGAGTGTGCATCTGGGTGTGCAGTATTTACATTGACTGGAGTGTAATTTTGTCTGCATATGCAGATTTGACAGTGTATCTGTGCTCCTGCAGGGTGGTCGTAGTGTCCAACTACACTCAGACACTTGACTTGCTCCAGGAATTGTGTGTACACATGGGCTACACCTATTGCCGACTGGACGGACACACGCCTACCAGCCGGAGACAGCAACTGGTTGACAGTTTTAACAGCCCCTATTCACAGAACTTCGTGTTTCTACTGAGCTCTAAAGCAGGAGGGGTGGGCCTTAATCTGATTGGTGCTTCCCATCTAGTGCTGTATGATATTGACTGGAACCCTGCCAATGATATTCAGGTAAGATACACACGCGCACACGTACACACACACACACGCCTACGAAGTTCAAAGTCTGTAAAACTGTTTTCTCTGACTTAGCTACTTGGTCTTGCCAACAAACATTCATCATGGTGCTTTCACAGCTAATCTGTCTGGTCTGGCTCAAACAAACTCATGTGTTTGCCTCATTAGAGGGATTCATTTAAGCTGGTGTGAAAGCTGTCATTTTAAAGATACAATTTGAAACCACATGAAAAGGAGGGTCTGGGTCCATTTCCAAGTGGACTCGTTTGGGTTGTGAAAGCAGATCAATCAAAGGATCTTATGACTGTGTGTATATATATATATATATATATATATATATATATATATATATATATATATATATATATATATATATATATATATATATATATATATATATATATATATATATTCAAAAGGGAAACTCCTATTATATCATTTGCTAGATGTGAACTGTTAAGGAAGCAATCATATAAGCAATCTGTACAAACACCATATACTTATGTACAGTTAATGTGGTATCCATAGTAACAAGTATGTCTGTCACCTGGCGAATATGGAGATGTATTAGAAAATGGGCAGGAGTTGAAACAGCGATTGTTCTGTCTTTTGGAGGTTCCTCATTAAAGTGAGTGAAACAGTGTGGAGAAAAGACACCTTTTTTTGTCCTCCTTTGACCTGACCTAGTAGTTATCGTGCATGAAAAAGAGGCCTTATTGCAACTCGAATAATAACCCTCATAATCAGTTACTTTTGTGACACTGGAGAACATGAATACAATCATAAGAAGCAGTTAAATGCCAAGTAATTGGCGGTTGGTTACCATAATATGGTTTTCCCAAGTGGGCCCTGATAGTGACCTGACCAAAACTTAATGAGTTATCTGTTGAGTCCACGTGACTTCATGCTTACAGCTCCTTTCTTCAATGTTCAATATCAACGTGATTACGAACAACGGGTGTTCTTTTTCTTGGTCAAGACCAAAATGAACTGAACACCAGATTTAGTGCACCCTCAGGCGATACAGTAACACATTCATGTCCACCAGGTGGCACTGTGTGTTATTCTCCACTGCAAAATACCCTTGTTACTGTGTCTAGGCCATGGCTCGAGTATGGAGAGATGGACAGAAGAAGACTGTACACATCTACCGTCTCCTCACTGCAGGTCAGAAAACAATGACACACACAATGAACTAGAAAATTCAGCGTACTCTGAATCAGACTGATTTGAAGTTTTGTGTCTGGGTTTGCGTTACTCTCTTGCAGGTACCATTGAGGAGCGTATATTCCAGAGACAGGTGTCCAAACAGGGGCTCTCTGGGACTGTGGTTGACCTGGGCAAAGGGGGAGAGCACACCAGCTTCTCCACCAATGAACTGCGAGATCTTTTCAGCCTGATGGACACTCCCTCTCTAACTCACGACCTACTGAACTGCAGCTGCAGCATGGACGGATCAGTCCAGGGTAGGCCCATACAGATACCACACACGTTGGCACCAGTGTTTGACTTAACACAGACTCTGTGACTCACTCTTGTCTCCATTCTCAGCGGTCGTAGAGGAGGAGGACCAGGTCTCTAGTAGGCCGTGCCAACTTGGTCGTCAAGTTGACCGCAGGGGCATGGCGGCGCAGAAGAATCTGAGCATGTCCGAGCTGATGCAGTGGAGACATTTCTCTGGTGACACATACACCTTCTCAGACCCCTACCTTGATCATGCACGAAACCACATCACCTTCGCCTTCCAGACCACCATCTCTCACACAGTTCAGGGAACACACACAAACTAGAATCAACTTCTAATACAGATGACTCACCCACACACATATATTTCTTCTACATGTTTATCTTCAGCCTCTCTGGGCTTTGTCTACAGCCTGGCTACAACATATGACTAAACAATCAATAATTGCTGCACATTTAACAGTTGGCCAACAACAGCGATGAAGTTTCCACCAATTTTAAATGACATAACTGAGATTCTGTCCCTGGTCTTAAGTACCTTCATATTTTCTTTATTTATTCAAAGAAATTTGCTGTAAAACTTCATTGAATAATGCCATTCAAAATGTGTATAATAAACTGGCTTTTAAAGAGTTGAATATTTGACACTGAGTGAAGAATTATTGGCGTGGTAAGAATATATAAATGCATGTATGAATGTGACATATTGAGAGTGTTTCTGTTGTGTTGTGGTGTATTTGATATCCACACACTGTAGATAAGCATGCAAGTGAGGTACTTATGTATCCATCTAGAATAATATTTTCTGTGTCAATTAGAGGATATACAATATGCTGTTCTGAGTCATGTTTAGGCAACACAGATGGTATGGAGAGATGTGTATAGAACCATTCATTCAGAAGAATCTTAGTTTATTGATGTCTGCATTGGAGTATACCACCTCGACCTCAATGTTCAGATAGAAGAATGAAGAATGAGCAAACAGGAGCAAGTGTTATGCCAAAATTTTTTTTTTGCGTTGATATCAGCTACATGATGTGATGACCTTACACTTTAGTGTCTAGTAAATCATCTGGGTTTTAGATGGGGTACATACTGTGATCTGTTCTGTCTGATACTTTGGTTTAAACAAGTTTGTTCATGTTCTTCATACAGGACTGCTGCATGGGAGTTACATAGTTGCATGCTGCTACATGTGCGTGTAGGCCATGAATACACATTTGATTTTTGTTTGGCTCTGTTAGATTGACCGAGCTCCAATACAATGTTCATCTGTACATAAATGGGGTAATTTCTACTTACTGGATGATCACCACTGTGATTGTTAGGCGACTTTGTTGCGTAATAACTGGGTCTCTGGGATGTTACACCTTCCCTTTATGCATATGACGATTGAAGCTCTGCGCCCTATTGGGGCTGTGCAGCGTGTTGGAGAAAGTGTGGTGGTTATGCAGCCACTTACTGTTTCTCTGTGACCACAGCATGAATTTTAACTGTTAAAGTCAATTCTAGGGCAGGCTTCAAAGTCTTCAACCTCATATAAACATTAAATTGTAATGTCAGAATTTGCAATACTTATTTTTTATTCATGTGTCAATTAGGCCTCCTTTTCATGCATGATAACTACTAGGTCAGGTCAAAGGAGGACAAAAAAAGGTGTCTTTTCTCCACACTGTTTCACTCACTTTAATGAGGAACCTCCAAAAGACAGAACAATCACTGTTTAGACTCCTGTCCAATTTCTAATTGGTTAGGTAACATCTCCATATTCGGCAGGTGACAGACATACTTGTTACTATGGATACCACATTAACTACATATGTATTGTAACGTCAGCATACTAACATGCTTACAAAGGCTGTAACTAATGATTTTTTTGTTATTGAGTTAATCAGTGGATTAAATTGTTTGGTCTATTTGATCTATATAATTTCAGCAAGTAGTGGAAAAAAATAAGTATTGCAAATTCTGAATGCCCAAAATGGTGTCTTAAAAATATATAATTTTGTGTGACCAAAAGTCCAGAACCCAAACAAAATCAGTTTACCTGGAAAATAGTCGCAATTATGAAGCTTAAACCAGAACCAGAACCCTGGAGTCCTGGGTTCAGTTCCAGCAGTGGGACCTTTGCTGCATGTTATTCCCCTCTTTCTCTTTTTCCTCGTTCCCCCACCTGATAGCTGTTGAGATATTTAAGTCTGCAGCAAAGTTTTTAATTGACTGACCGACCATCAGACTATCCCTAGAGCCATGCCAATAGCATAGGCAAAAACCACATCTTAACCCTAATACAGAGTGCATGAGTCCACATAGTAAAGACTGAAACCGGTGGTGGCACAGCAACTGTCACTAAGGAACTTAACACAGCTACTGCCCTGGCCTGGCTTTGGCGATGTAAAATACTGGTTCAGCGCAATCGCATTTTCTGTTGCAGCTCTTTGGTATTGGCGTGGGACACGTGTCTCACAGTCGAGTGTCACACGTCCGAGCAGGATATTGATCCAGATCCCCCCTCTGACAGTCTCAGAGGCCATGTGCTGGTGGATGCATGAGGTGGAATTTGTCTCTCTGTCTGTCTGTGCAAAGCTCTTAGGAGCCGCTTGCTGGCCGCATTGCCAATCCCTCTTTTAAGCCGTGTGATCTAGCCCTGCCAGCTCAAAGACCCGGCGTATGGATTGAATGAATGTTCACTGATGGAGGGGGAGAAAGGGATACAATTGTTTTGATGGAAAGATGGAAGCAGAGATTGGTGGTGTATACCCTGTGACCTCTGGAAGATGTGAATGTAGTGTAGTGTAGTATCAGTCTGAGAATCATTGATGTTAAAGCTGCATATAGTTATAGAGAAAATGTTAAGATACTTGTGCATCAATACTGGCTGTAAATGCAGGTTTTACTCCACAGTCCTTGGGCAGACCTGCTATTTTTTTACTTTAGGGCTTTTAGATACAGTCTCCAGGGTTGATGGCACGTGACTGTATACGCTTCAATTAATTTGCATATAATTTCACTCAAATTATTCATAATCCGTAATGAAAACAATAATTAATAGCAGCCCTAGATTTAGCAAGCACTGGCAGCTTAGTTTTTACTTTCCTTTGGTATTTTTGTGCCCATTATACTGTGTACAAAACAAAGTCAGGTTAAGTGTGCTGCAGTGAGATGTGGCATTTGATGTCAATGCGGTAGTGTAAAAAAAAAAGATGCACACTGTCGCAGGGGGAATGATTTCTGGCCTCGTCTGCATTCAGTGCAATTTATGCTCAATTTAAACTGAAATATTGACAAAATTGTATCAATTGAATTAATTTAAACACACGAGGTATGTGACCTGTTATTACTCCTCCTTTTTAAGAGACAGTGCCAGATGCAAAGCGGAGCATTATTACTTGCCTTCCATTCCATCTTAATGGCATTTCAACCTTTTGCTGTTTCACTAAAAGTCGTGGGATCAGACTGGGGCTGTACTGAGCGGCTTCCCGACAAATAGAGCATTCTCCTCATTCTCGTTCTCCTCGTTAATAAAGCTATTGATTTCTGCACTGTCTAGTTAAATGCCGAACTGTTGTGTCTGCTGTCCCGGCAGCCTGTTAGTTGGCTATAACTAGGTTATTGAGTTGTGAACCACTACGCCATATAAAGCTGCCACAAGCCAACTTGGTTAATTTTTTTGGAGAAATTTAAATTTTGGTCCTGCTGTACAGTGTCTCAACAGCTTTACTGATCCAGAGCATATATATATATATATATATATATATATATATCGATCTTGTTTGTGGTCTTTATAACAGCATAAAGTTGATCTCCCTTTCATGCGAGAGGTATGCTCTCTCACTGAGCTTGTGAAGCACTATGTTTTACATGAGACAGAAGAAAGAAAAGAAAGAGGTCACTTCTCACTCTGCTACCATCTACAGTCATCAGCATCACCCTGCCAACCCCCCCCCCCCCCTTCATCCATCCCCTTCTCATGACCCTGGTCCCACTCCAGCACTTAACAAGGATTTAATGTCGCCCAATCATCTGTCAGGCAGATGAGATCAGAGCTTTAATACAAAGCAGCATGGCCCACGGATGAGGCCACAACTCAATACAGAAGTCCTGAAAAACAACAGCCGCAAAAGCAGCATAATCCCACAATTACTGTAATAACTTTCCCTCCTCTCAGACTCTCCTATTCTCACACACAGTGCTTTGGCGAATGAAAATCTGATGTTTACGTGTTTGATGTGAGAACTTGATGTGATGCAGTCTGGACATTTGTGTAAATTATCAGAAGGGTTATTCATAAAATACCAACTTGTGGTTTCCAACCCATTAATAACATGCTGGTGGTGCTGAAGGTAGATCTCAGGCGTACATGTTAAGCCTCTTCACCAAGCTTTTATTCATTAATTTCTGATTGGAAGCTATGTTTAGATATTCTCTGTACGTGAAGATACGACACAGAAGGTAATATGGTTGTCAGCTGTGATAGATAAAATGGTTTTCACTCTCTGCCATCACAGAATTACAGCTAAGAGATGTACTATAAAATTAACCAAGGGTGTGTTGATTCATTCAATATAAAACTTATCTGTGGCACTCTTTATGCCATGTTTCTTAGTTTAATTTCACTTCAGTGCTGGTGGTGGAAAGATAGGAGTGTGTCATAGCGATTACATGTTTCAAATGAGGGTTGTTAGGGAATTTTCTATTGGGTTACAAAGGTAAAACATGGGCCTTGAGGTCTCACAGACAACAATAATTTGTTCATAAAGGAACACTCTCTTCTCTCCTTGAGATATTTGGCAGCTGCCTCAGATTATGTGGGGAAAGCAGAGAGTTCATAGACACAGCCAGATAACGGTGTGTCCAGGCCAGAGCGCACTGACATTGCATATAAGGCCGCCGACAGTCTAACTCCAAATACTGTAGGAGCTTAAAAAACTAACCACAGGGCACTGAAGTTCAGAATAGAGATGGCACCATGCACGTCAACGTGTATGGACGATTTTTCCAATCTCCTTGGCAAAGCTTCAATAAATCCTTCCAGCATCAGACATCTCGGGCTCCTGGACACTTGCTCTACATTCAACTTTACCATAATCATCAAAATTTGTGAATCTTCTGACTTGCATCCTCGCTGAATTGTCATGTACTTGTTGAATATTTCTGGTACAAAAGTTAAAAAAAATGTTAAAACACTTAATCCAAGGACATCAGAATAACCTTCATAAATACTACCCCAGAGTGTGTGATTTTAGCAGCTTTATATCAAGATAGATATCAAGATCGGAGTTAAGGGTTTGGGAGTAATTTATGTTTCTTTTAATTGCCTAAATTGAAATCTGTCATGTCTTAATCATCCGTCAAACTGAACAGGCAGCAGCAGAGGTTTGAGTCGGTTATTCTCATCAGTTCCAACAAAAAACTCAAACAAATCTTCAAATAAAATTAATTCTTAAGACACAAGTGACTGAATAATTCATATACAGTGCATTCAGAAAGCATTTAGGCCTCTTACTTTTTTACATTTTGTCATATTGCAGCTTATGATAAGAGAAAAAAAAACATTTTCTCTCAATCTATACTCAATACCCTGTAATGACAAGGGTCAGCCAGTTCTAAGCGTCATGTCTGGTTTCCTCCAGACCTGATGCTTAGAATTGAGGCCAAACTGCTCGATCTTGGTTTCGTCAGACCAGAGAATCTTGTTCTTCACAGTATGCGAGTCCTTTAGCTCCTTTTTTTCCCTGCAAACTCTCACCAATGAGAGGCTTCCGTCTGGACACTCAACCATAAAGCCCAGATTGGTGGAGTACTGCAATGATGGTTGTCCTTCTGGAAGTTTCTCCCGCCTCTACACAGGATCTCTGGAGCTCAGCCAGAGTGACCATCGGGTTCTTGGTCACCAAGGCCCTTGTCCTCAGATTGCTCAGTTTGGTTGGGGTCAGGCCAGGTGTAGGAAGGGTCCCGGTTGTTCCAAACTTCTTCCCTTAAAGAATAATGGAGGCCACTGTGCTCCTGGGAACCTTAAATGAAGCATAATTCTTTTTTGTACCTCAGCACAATCCTTTCTCTGAGCTCTGCAGGCAGTTCCTTTTGACCTAATGGCTTGGACTTTGTTCTGTTATGCATTGTCAGCTGTTAGAACCTTTATAGAAAGGTTTGTGCCTCACCAAATCCTGTCCAGTCAATTGAATTTATCTGATAAAAGGAGCATCAGATTGTTTGCCTGACTGATGAAATTTAAATTAACTTTGTTTTCTATTACATTTGAAAAAGAGAAGAAGCAAATCTTTACAATTACGGATCTGTACGGACTGATTATCAAAATAGTTTTCATTTGTTAGACTAATTAATTAATTTTTTCAGCTTTAGGTTTCCAAATTAAATGAAAATCCCATCCCAAAAACCTTAAAACATCATCTCCACAGCCTGTGATGTTCGGTGCATCCCCAAAATCGTTCTTTGATAAAGTTTTTGTAATTTCTTTTTTAACGGTGTATCAACAGTCTTTTCCTAGTTTAGTCTGTTTTTGATTTCCAGAATTCCTCTTGACAGCCTCGTGTTGCATTACATGGCTTGTTAGAAGTGAAGTTAAAAGGGAGAATGCAGATAGATTTTCCAGTTGTTGCTGGTCAGTGCAACACAAAGCTGGAGTCCCATCTGTATGTTTACTTCAACATGCAAATAAAATAAAATATTGATTATGTTTTATGAGACAGCCTGTAACAATTAGATGGTTTTTCCTCCCTCACAGACTTAAAGCTGCCTTTTCAGTCCAGAGAGCACCTGAGACATGTCAAGGGAGCCCCTCTTGATCTCTGTCTCCATCTATCTCTCTTTCTTGCTTCTTGTGTCTGTTTTTGTCATTTTCTTTTATGCTCACACAACTGAATATAAACCATCCAGAAAGGAGGGCATACGTTTTTCAAAGGAAGGAAAAGAAGAAAATAAAGAAAGCTCATAATGCATAACGTGCATCGGCAGATTTCTGATGCTCATGTCTTCAACAAATTAATAAATTACTGATTTAAATAAATTGTATAATAAATGTACTTTACAAGTGACGTTTGGTTAAGTTCTGTATCCCTGTGAGCGTAAATATTAGCGGGAGCATTTATGCTCCTCTCCCCTTCCTCCTCCTCCTCCTCCTCCTTATATAAAGCGCAGGGACCCCACATCAGAGCCTCACAGAGACACTCAGCTGTGCAGGTCCCTGAGAGACGGCAGAGGACACGACCTGGGGCATCTACCAAATCAAGTGGCTTTTTTGGGGGGTTTGGGTTTTTTCTTGTGCAAATTGTCCAGTGGCGCTTTTGTTTTTAACGCGGGATCCACGTCTGAACTCGGTCCGTCGCACAGAGAGTTTCAGTGTAGGTTCTGTCTGCCTCACTGCGGGTGCAGCAACTTTACGCCGGTCCGTAGCCGCGGTGGGGACGGAGAGGGCCATCTTCGCACTCCTGGCTCGGAGTTAAGGCGCGTCTTTGGTTCTCGGAAACAAAAAGGGTGAAGCGACGACAGGACGTCAAGGCGACGTTTCGGCGAGAAACCGACTAGTCTCGCTTAATCCCGCGGGCTGTGGTTAAAAGCACCCCGCGCACCGCCTCGCCTCCCGCCTGTCCGCCTCGTCCTCATCCGGCCACCGTGCGTCATGCTGTCCACCGTGCGCCGGCACAGCCTCCGCCTGCAGACCGAGCTCCACCGGCTGAGCGTCCTGCCGTGCGACCCGGGCAGCCACCTGCTCCCGGACAGTCTCCTGGCCCGGGTCCCCGCCTGCATCTCCCGCTCCAAGTCCTGCACCAACTCCGCGGGGGAGTCGGACGGCAGCCGCGGGAGCTGGTCTTCCTCAGACTCCGTCGTCTCCACCGACTCGGCCGGGGGGCCGGCGGCGACCGGGAGCCCGTACCGGGTGGTACTTTTAGGGGCCAGCGGGGTCGGTAAGACGGCCTTCGCCAGCATCTTCGCCGGGGAAGGGGACAGCATGGACAGTGACGACTGTCAGCTGTGTGGAGGTGAGAAAGAGATTATGGCTCAATACTCAAACATTACTGACCAAGAAATCTGTCTCATAGTTATTATACGTTTTAAACGAGTAAAAAAACGTTCCAGGAACTCAGATCTCTAAATTATGAATCCTGCATATTACGTGAGCGAGGGCTCCAGAAAGAATAAAGACGAGATCAGATATAAAATCCGAGTTAAGCACCAGACACTTTAATTTCCTGTAATAGTGTCATAAAACTGTAATTACTTTATAGTATGTTAATGTCCAATGCATTGCCGTCAACAGGTTGACGTATTCATTTCCAGTAATAAAAGAAATGTCCTGGTGTTTGTGTCATGCCTTTCAGATGAAATGTGCGAAAAGACAATTGAAGTGGATGGAGAGTCTGCAACTGTAACCTTGCTGGACACATGGGATGCAGAGGTGAGATGAAGAATCAGTGTCTTGACTGATGAGGATCAGAGGAAAGAGAGCACACCTGCCTACAGGCTTTCCTCTACATCCTTTCTATAAATGTGTGGGGTTTTTTTTTGTTTGTTTGTTTTTCCAGACGGACAGTGAATGGGCTCAGGAATGCCACATGCAGACAGGTGACGCCTACCTGCTGCTGTACTCTATAACTGACCGGGCCTCGTTCCTGCGAGCCTCTGAGCTCCGTATAACCCTGCGTCGCTTCCGTCCTGCTCAGCACACACCGATCATCCTGGTGGGGAACAAGTGTGACCTGGTGCGATGCAGAGAGGTGTCAGTCAGTGGTGAGGAGACACGGTCCCTTTGTTTTTGTGTTTGTGGTGAACGCTAGTTACTATGGGTTTGTTGTTTTTTTTTTTAATTTTTCTATTTGCAAGCACTGATATTTGACTTTCTGCGTCAGAGGGCCGTGCCTGTGCTGCTGTGTTTGACTGCAAGTTCATCGAAACCTCGGCTTCCATGCAGCACAACGTCTGGGAGGCCTTCCAAGGCATAGTGCGACAGCTGCGACTACGCCGAGACTCCAAGGAAGCCAACAAGCGTCGCAGGTACATAAACTGTAACACGCGCCGCAAGAGTCTTCCCAAGAAGGCCAAACATTTCTTCGACAAGGTGGTGGCCAAGAACAACCCCAGTGTGGCGTTCTGGCTGAAATCTAAGTCCTGCCATGATCTGTCCGTGCTGTAGGCGCCCAACAGGCGTCTTAAATCTACGCCAAAACCCTCGAGGAGGTGAAGAGCCAGGGGAGCAGAATTAGTGCACATGGGCTGGAGGGAAGCCTGCTCCTAAAGGGCGAAAGATGGGTGGTTCAGAGCCAGTCCTCACTGTGTTCAAATCCACCCTCAGCACAGCCAGGACGGTGTGCACGAGAGATGTTTGACACAATCCTACAAAGCTGTTTATATACACTACACTGGACTAAATGGACTGAGCTCAGTTTTGCAGCCTTTCTAATGGACCAAGACAATCAGCTAATGAGTTGATGTTTCTTGTCGCGAAGACAAGGTTTGAGATGAACTGATGGGCAGTGGTGATGTTTGTTCATTCCTGTGTTTTGAACAAAGACATTGATATTTGCCTTTTCTCTCCTTTCTTCATTTCCCTCCTCATTTTGCTCTCATCCAAAATTGTGTTGACAGTAAATCCCTAAGTGCTAAGATTACCAGTTGTAAGATACTGATGATAAGTTTGATTATTGTCTCTAGTTTTTTGTATGATGTTCAGTAAGTAGTTATTCTGACTATATTTATAATGTGTTGTACTTTCCACTTATTGTAAGTAAATACAACTTTGATTATGTGTTTCTTGATGAAATAAAATGACAACATCTGATTCTGAGATGAAAAACTGTTACTTTTTTCTTTATGTCATATCAAACCTCACTAATGAAATAAATCCATGGGTGACTCAGCTTTGACACAAACGAAACTTTAACAGCAACACAACCGAGCCGATAATTTATGTGGTGACATTATAGCTGAACTTTCAGAAACAAAATTAGTCCCCTTTGTGTGTATGTGTGTTGGCTGAGTAGAGCAATTTGATTGCTCAGCGACTGATCTGTCATTTGGGTCACGATGTGACACCATCACCCTCGAACACTACCTGTTCAGATCCCAAACTCAGTTTTGCTGGAAAAGCGGTTAAAAAAAAAAAAAGAGGCAGGTAAATGTGTTGCCAAGGTGACAATCACAGCAGTTAAGGAAGTGCATGCGTTGCATCAGAGGGCGTTGGTGCAGGTTGGACAGATCATCTCTCAGGCAGAGCACTGTACACGTATGGGCCCATGCTTTACGTGATGGCGTCACTTCCGTCTGAATTGATGGCTTCATCCGCCAAACCATGAGCACTATAGTCATGGGTTGTGGTTGACCAGCGGTCCTGTGAAGCAGTGACTCATTCGGGGCCCGTCGATCTGCGGTTGTAGATTCCCACAGATCTCTGCCTTGTTTCCGAGCAGCTTCCTGTAGCCTGTAAAGCTCACTGCTCTCAGCATCAGGAGGTATGGAAGATAATCCTAGATATGTGTGAGGCAGGGTCATGAAGGCACGGATAATACTCAGTGACAAAACGCAGACCAACAACGGCCGACCAACCTCTCTTTAAGTCACCTTTGAGACATATCGGGCATATTTTCTTTTACCTTTTCTCAGACGTTGGAAAGTTGATGAAGAATCAAAGTCGCAGGCTGTAATCAAACCTGCTGTTTAATATTTTCACGGTATGTGCTTTGACACGCCGAATCACCTGAGTGACCCCATAGCTTTGCATTCTTATGACGCAACGGACTGTCAGTGTAATCTGTTGGTCCTATTGTCTTCACACATGCATCTCCTTATCAGGCACAGCTACTAATGGAAAAATCTGACAGGAAACAGTGTAGAGGTCAAAGTCTGAATGGAAATTTGAAACTTAGATGAGGAAAAGTGGATATCTAGAGGAATTTGTTCAATTGTTCTTTCCCTTTGTGCTCTAACTTTTCTCATTTTGGTCACAATTTACACATATGCAGATTTGAAAAGTACAAAACTCCACTAATATTATGAAATTCCTTCAACCTCTTTGTTTTTTTGTAAAGTTTTACCCACAAGTAATGTTCAATCCACGAGCATTTCAGGATCTGTGGTAAAATCCCTAGTTGATATTAGTGATAAAAATTTATCTTTCACAGTATAGTATGTGTCGTTGCTCTGTTCTTCCGGTCCCTTCTCTTGTCAGCTACTTGCTCATTGGCTAAGCTGGACCTGAGGGCAGGGTGATTAGACAATCATTAGATCCAATAAAACATTGCTGGTTAGTACATGGTTAACGTTTGACCAGATAGGATGGGGCTGCTCAGATCACTCTGAAGTTTGAGGAGTGACTCACTCGATATCTCCAGTAAGGTAAGTCTCCTGGCTTTCTTGGCTCCCAGTTTTGGATTTGTTGGGTATTTAGAGGAGATTTTTTTGGGCTGTGAGTATAACACAAACTGGACTGGATCTGTAGGTTTTTCACAGGAGCTGTTTGATATGTCCGATGCTTTAAGTTTGTGGAAGTAGTGCTGTGATCTTGACTTGACTTTGGCAGGGCCCTCAGGTGTTGCCACGTCTGACGACCAACCATCGCCTTCTTTTCGGCTTCTTGGGTTGTTCTTGGTGCCTGTCGTGGGGGAGGGGGTTACCTGTATGAGACACTGGATTTGGTATCATAGAAGCTGAAATCTGAACTGACAAAGGTCATCCAGTCATTGATGGAGAAAGAGAGGGCCTGTAGCACATGAATTATCTGGTCATACAGTTCTCCCACTTTATCCCTCAGTCCTTTGTTGGAAAAATACATTGAACAACTCAATTCATAAAATATTCTTCTAACGGGAAGTAAGTTAAATTGTTGTCAGTAAATTTGGAATGCCAGTCATGACTTGTTAACCATTTGTCTGTCGGCAGAGGCAGTGTTCAACATGGGGCCAGAAATACTAGTAAATAGTAGGGGAAAAAAACATCTGGTAAACTAAAGCTAAACTCTCTAAAAAAATCCAGTGAGCTAAAATTTGATTTTGGGTAATAATGAGTGTCTGTTAATTTTGGTGACGTTATGAGAGAGCTGTGTGTCAAAAAGGTCATTGGCCACAACTCAATGTCACCTTCACTTTCTGTCGCAACTGACTCTCTTGCCCGCATTTTATGAGTCCAGGAAATCTCCAACTTTTTCATTTATCGAAAGGTGCTTTATGCATGTTATGTTAGTTTTGCTTGACATTAATGAATGTCAGTCAGGTTTTTCAGTACTCTGTGCTGTCATCTGTGAGACACCGCAGATACCGTTTCAGACCGTCCTCAGAGTGTATGAAAGAAAAAATATCTTTTTTTTTATCCCAGAAGAGCAGTGAGTGTGTTACTTATCATTGCTTTTAAACACATAAACCACAGTTTCTTAAACCATGCATGTGCACGCACACACACACACACACACACACACACACACACACACATATCGGGATTTAAACTGACCTTTAATATTCCTGCGACATATCACACCCACTGAGATCAGAGATACTGAAAAAGAAACAAACCTATTTGTGGCATTGTCTTAGAACTCTGACTTCCAGTTTCTCCTGTGTGCTCAGGTGGGTGCTTTACCTGTTGGTGTAGGCGGAGCCACACTTGTAGACGCTTTAACTCCCCAGTCAGCACAAAGTACGAGGCAGAGAGAGATAGCATGTGCATGTGTTGATTCTCAAGAAACCCAGACATATTTTTTGAGATTTTCAAAGCTGTTGTCGTTTATGGAGAGAATGATGTGCCAAGACTCATTGGGTATAATTTTTTCTACATGGATTGAGTAATAATAGGTTCTATGCATTCTTCACTATTTAAACAAGCACTGTACATGAATTTAACCACAGAGCAGAGTGACTATTATGCTCTGTAAACTTTATGTGTTTAATTTGAATCCTCCTCTTCATGTCACCTCTCTGCCTCCTTAACCTCCTACCTTCAATTCCCATACCCCGTATCTCCTCCTCCTCCTCCTCCTCCTCCTCCTCCTCCCCCCTCTACCTTCCCAGACTGTGATCATATCACCCATGATGCATCTGTTGTTGCTCCCGCTTCTCTTCAGCATTGTGAGTACATAGTGCTGCCAACTGCTGTTGCAGTACTTCAATACATACTTAGAATAAATACGATCTACTATAGATACCAGTTAAAATATCTGTGAAACAGTCAGTTTGGATTAATGCTTATGTATATTTGTATACAATTTCTGGGACAGGTTTGGAATATATGGAAAATGAAGATTTTATTTTTGGCATTTGTAACATCCTGCCTGCTGAGTTAAAGAGATGTGTGTAAGAGAGCCTTTGGTAACTTATTTAAAACTCTAAAAGGAAGTGAGAAGTGTTGCTAAGCTGAGTATTAGTGCCTCTGTAGACTTTGCTCCCCCTTCCTCTGGTGGAATATAGGAATTTCCCCTCTTGTCCTGTAATTTTGGTTCAATAAATAACTGACCCTCAATACCTGACTGCATCCAGCTGGAGTTCTGCTAAAGCAAAAAGGGCAAATGTGGGTGTGAACAGTTCAACTATATTTCTGCCTGTACTGTATTTAGTGACCTTTGACCTCTGTTTCTTCTCTCTGATAGGCTGGTGGGAAGGATCTGGATGGAAAGAAGGGCCCGTTTGAGAACACGTTCCTGGATGTGCCAGAGGGGACACCAGTGCCATATCCCATCTATCAGGTATAACACAAACACAAACTGTGGTGCAAAGTACACTTACTTAGATATTCTATTTTATGCTACTTTATGCCTCCACTCCATAACATTTCAGGGGGAAAATATTGTACTTTTATTGCCACTTCATTTATCTGTTGTTACTTTTCAGAATAAGATTTTACATTAAAAAAAAAACAAAACACGATAGGTTTAGAAAGCACTAGAAATCCACTTTCAAAAGAGCAGCCTAGCTGGGGCCCCCTGTCACCTGTTTTAGATGTCTATGAGTTGTTAGCAGTTCCACCAGAGGGGGTTTCTTCTTCTAAAAGTCTCACATGGTTTCACTTGTTTATTTGTTTTAGACCCCAAGCATTAATATTATCCAATATTTCACCAAAAAACTTAATATTAGAGAAAAGTCTGACAACAAATTTGTGCATTATTCATCTCATAGGACCTGACATGTAATCACTCCTTTAATCACAACATCTCTTTTTTCTGCCTCCCATGTTTCACTCCATAGTTTCAGGTGAGTCATCCAGGTGTGAATAATTTCAAGCTGAGCGGAGAAGGTATGGAAAACATCAAGATTTCTACAGATGGGTGGCTCTTCCTGCACGGGCCGCTGGACTGGTCTAAAAAAACCCATTACGTTATCAAGGTAATGTCATCCTCTGTCTTCTTATAAATAAACACACAGGAAAATCATTGCTACTGAATGTAACATATTCATAATGTTTGTGTGTGTGTGTGTGTGTGTGTGTGATTGGTCCAGGTGGAGGCGTTGGCAGATAATGAAGTAGTGGAAGGTCCAGTTGATGTGACCATAAATGTGCTGGATATCAACAACAATGCTCCATTCTTTAACCAGAGCGAATACACAGCTGTGGTTAGAGAAAACAATGCAGCAGGTGTGTGAGTTATAAGCCCTTAAATAAGAGGAGGCAAAAGACTTCTAATGTGGAACAGAACCCTGTTTAAGCTAAAATTGGCATAGATGAAAACATGTCCAGAATAATTGGTGTCCTTGTACAGTATATGTAGATTAAGGGCAATGAGTTTTTAGCATATACAATTGCATTTCTCTTATTTATTCATTTAGTTTATCTAATTTACTAGTTTTTTTGTCTTTTTGATTAAGGTTATTGTTAAATGTTTTACCCTATTAACTGGAAAACATGCACTTAACTTTACTGCCAATGATTTTCCAAATTAGACCAAAAATATTTATATTATTTATGTTGATGTATTATGAAGAAAAAAACTGCCAAGATTAGAAAATGTTTTGAGGCAGAAATCCATAATATTGAATTTTTAGTCTTCTGTATTTTGTCAAAGTTATTGTTTTGTGATAAATCGGGGCACTGGTTTTAAAACTGATTTCCACTTTAGTGATTGTTGAACATGTGGTTTTTGGTAGCTGACTGCTAAGAAGCATTGCTTTTAGATACTACACAGTCAGAAAACAACAAGAAGACAGTGGAATGTGAAAAGGAAAATATGAATCTGGCATAATCTTGAATTAAGCTCTTTAACCCGGTCAATATAAACCCATGATTTGTGTTTTGGTTTTTTTTGGTTTTTTTTTTAATTCTAAGGAAGATCCCTATGTTGCAAAAGATATATATCAGGCTGAATTCATGGAAATGTTCAGAAAATGATGCACATCTAGAAATATTATATTTGATGGAATTGTGCCATTAAGAACATGGAGCCTTAGGTTTGAATATATCACTTAATGTAAATATAATAGAGTTTTAACTGGAATAAACATATACATTATGAAACTATATAAATTTGATAGTGTTAGTCAGGGTCAAATAAGATAAACTGTCCACTCCTAAAGCTACTTAAGGGAAAAGTAAATTTGAAAAATGGAATTCGAGAGTTAAAATGAATGTTCAGAAATGACCTTATGTATTGGATGTATGTATATTGGATGTATGTTTGTCATGTAGCATTTCCACTTCTCTGTTGCGACCCATCCAATACTAAGTCCCATAAAACTCAAACATCAGTTTTGGTCTGTCGTTCCAGGCGTCCCATTTACCCGTGTGTTTGCGTCGGACAAGGACGAACCAGACACCCCTAACACTCTTCTGAGCTACAGCCTGGTCAACCAGATCCCCAACAGACAAAACATCTACCTGTTCCAGGTCGACCCCAACACTGGAGAGATCTCCACCACAAAAGAAGGTGCTACATACACGCGCCAGACCTCACACTACCAGACGCACAGATATGAACTCAGACATAGACGCAAAGACCTGGGTGGGGTGTCCCTGGGAAAGTCTATAATCTGTCCATCTCTGCCTTTAATCCTGCAGTATAGTGACACTGTAAATCCAGATTACACAGCTCATCTTGTGTGCTCAAGATTAACCGTGATTCGAGGCAGATTGCCTAAATGTGTCGCGTGATGTTGATCAGTGATTACTTTAAATGTGCGTGCGCATGTGAATCGGAGTCTGAAGATGCCTGTTCACATCTGTGCACTGTGAGGGAGAGTTTCAACGCATTTCTCAGAGAGCAGAGATGTTCTTCCTGTAGACTACCGACTTGTATGAAAATACACATGTAATGTGTGGAAGCGTGCTCTGTGACATTTGATGTTTGTGTGTCTTTTAACAGGGGAGAAGATGCTAAAGGCCAGAGAAGGCATCAAGTATGCTAGGGGAGAGGATCAGAGCATTGACACTCTGAAGACCAAGTTTCTGGATTACTGCCCAGGGCAGACCATCCCCTATGAAGAAAACCCCTTCTTCACCTGCGTTAAGCGAGCAGGTGTGTGTCCATAGAATTGCATCTATTAATCATCTACTCAACTGACAGACAATTAACACAGAAACATTTTGGTTAATATTTTTATTAGACAAATATTTTGGTAATATGTCATATATATCATTTAACTACTATTTTAAAGCAAAAATGGCAGAAAGTTTAATTTTCCATTTTCACAAATGAAAATTCAGAATGTTCTGGTCATCTTAGGCTCTCTGATAGAGAAGTGAATCTGTGGAGAGCTGGGCAAGCAAAACAAGACATCATCTTGGGCTCTATAAATCTGTGACTGGCATGTTTCGTTATTTTCTGGCACGTTGTAATGTAAACTATAATTGATTTCTTGAGGAAATATTTGGCAGATTAATTTGTAATGAAAATATCCCTTAGTTGCAGCTCTAAGCTAGAGAAAGACCTCTGTCACAGGCTGCAGAATGATAAACAAAGCAAGGAAGAGGCCTTTGGTACATTAGAGAATTAAAACAATTTGAAATTTCAGGAGATCTAAGCAACAATCAATTATGATAATAAAGTCTTACAGTCTTACAAAGAGTTGAGAACCACTAAGCTTCAGTGCAACCTGTGGCAAATAAGTTTATAGTGAGGTGGTTGTTTTTAAACTCTTAAGTCATGAGAGATCCTAGTCATTTGTGGTGTGTATTAAACCTGACAACCAGACCACTTGATAAATGATGTTAAGGTGGATAAACACAGACTCTAATGAAGAAACAACTGTCAGTGATTAGTGCCGGTAGTTTGATTTCTTATGTTTTTCAGTGATGAGGTCAGCCAAGGGGAGTGTTTAAGCCAAATTCATGTGACTCAACTTTTCCAAAATTAGAGACCCAGTGAAATGTTTTTTGTGATATTGAGTCCCCTGAACTCTTTCTTATCGCTGCCTGTACAATGGTTCTAATTGCATTCTTCCTCTTCCTCTGTGGCTTCAGAGATGAGAAGGAGGAATATAGACCCCCTGGAGGACCCAGACTACACCCTGCTCGTGCGTGTGCAGGACCTGGGAGGAATGTCAGAGATTTCGCTGAGTGGAAACGCCAGAGTTCACATTGTTGTGCAGCAAAACCTGTGGGTCAGCCCTGGAAAGATAACTGTTAAAGAGCATTTGAAGGAAAATTATCCCCTGAAAATTGCAGAGGTGAGGTGGGATAAACCAGCCAATTCTGCGCAAAACTCTCAAATGCAGACATGTTAACAGACAAAAAAAATCCCTATACCTACTCTATATCTATTAATTAACCATCCCTCTGTGGGTTTGTTCTATCTCTCTGGATCCAGGTCCAGTCTAATGACCCTGATGCCATTTACAGTTTAGTGCAGAAAGAGAGAGATCTGAGATTCCCCTTCCAGATAAGAGAAAATGGAGAAATACTCTTGACGGAGCCGCTGGACAGAGAAGAAAAGGACATGGTACATGACTCATGCTTAGTTTGCTCATGATTCCTCTTAACTCATGTTGAAGTAAAGACTAGCTTCTAGGGATTATTCTTGAAGTTCTCTTGGTTCTGATTTCAGTACATCCTGGTGGTGTTCGCAAAAGATAACAATGGCCTTGAGCTGGAGCCGCCCATGGAGATTCAAGTCTTGGTGGAGGATGTGAATGATAATGTACCAGCGTGTGAAAATGAGGAAAGTGTATTTGAAGTGCAGGAGAATGAGCCTGTAGGTAAGAAGTGTGTGGGATAATTATGCGACTCATTAATGTGCTTGAAAGTTAGGATGTGGCCACATTCAACCAAAGTGTTTCTTTCTCTCGCTGCTGCTTCTGTTTTCTGTGTTTCTTGGTCCATATACAACAAACTTGCACTTGAGAATTCCCCACAGAAATTACATCAGAGTTCTTTGATGAGAAGTATAAGAGCAACCTTTAAGCGCGGCTTCCAAGTTATCACATGGTTAATTGTGTGTATCCTCAGAGCAGGAATAGCTATCTATCCCGGTAAAAAAACATCCTTACATTTTACTCAGTGATATTCTATCAGCTAAAAATTATGCTTTTTAATTTTTAAAAAATCTTTATTTTTTGTATATTTATAAGGGCTTTGATAGGAAGCTGGCTAGATAGGAAGTTGAGAGAAAACAAAAGTAGCAGAAAATTAATTATTCTGCAGGTAGATGAGGTGCATCAGATAATTTTTACAATAAAGAGAATTTAGCTAACAATTTAGTTGGCAAGTACAGACAATAAACACGCATGGAACGTGATTAAAAATAAAATGAATGCCTATTTTTATTCATGTTTTTGCATTAATGCAAAAAAGAAAGAGAAAAGTGGCATAATGTCCTATCAAATTTTAAAATCAAATGCAAATAACAGGCTCAAACCACCCAGTTCTGAATTATAAATATTGTGTATATTCACTCCAGAGTGTGTGTTTACCTGTTTACCTCTCATGCCGTGCTTCAGTCATCTAGGATTTACTATTAGCCAGCTTAAGAGCTCCATGAAATAAAAAAAAAAAAACAAAAAAAACAAAAAACATTTTTGATAAATAGCTTTTATTCTGAAGTTCTTGTTCTTGTGGTTCCAGGCAGCCTGATAGGACAACTGCTGGCCCATGATGATGATGAAGAGGGGACACTGAATGCTGAGCTGACTTACAGGATCTTGTCCCAAAATCCACCCAACACACCTGCTGCCTTCTCCATCGATGCTTCTTCTGGAAGAATTCAGACACTGCGTTTGCTGCAGCGCAAAGAACAGAAGGTCTATCACCTCACTGTCAATGTCAGCGATCCAGGTAACACATACATAAACACACACACACAAGTACACACACACACGCACGCACACACACACACACACACACACACACACACACACACACACACACACACACACGCACACACACATACACTCACACACACACACACACACACACACGCACACACACATACACACGCACATACACACACACACACTGTATCACGTGACACACCTGTAGGTACTGTAGAGGTAAGTCTGTTTTCACTCCGAGCTGCAGCACTCATAGCTTTTGTCTCACAGCTTTCAGCACAGAGTGTAAAGTCATCATCAAGGTCATTGACGTCAACAACGAGATGCCTCTGTTTGAGAAGACTGATGTGAGTATTTACACTCGTCACCTTGGTCTTGTTTCTCACGCGGTTTGGCTGATTTTCTTCACGTTTCTTCATCGGTGTGTGTCTGTGTGCAGTATGGCAGCCACACTCTTGCAGAGGACACCCCCATCGGACACACAGTGGTGACCATCAGAGCAACGGATGCCGATGACCCAGACAGCGGGAGCTCCTTTATCAACTTCAACATCTCTGCTGGCAACAATGGCAACGTTTTTGCTGTGGAAACAGATGGCAAAGGCACTGGCCACCTGGTCATAGTTAAGGTAACAGCATCTTCATTCTCACCATCTCCCACAACACACGTGTTTTCATGTAACACAGTAATTTTGATCTTTAAGTTTGCTTCTTACGTTTGAGGTCCTTTATACCTTAAATTAATCTCCCATGGTCTATGTTTTGTAGGTGTTTGATATACTCTTGTATTGGGTTTCAACTAAATACTATTTCACAATATATTGGGTAATCGGACACCTATTCATTAATTTAATAAATGTACAATTTAGTCTATAAAATGTAATAAAAAAGTAAAAGTTTTTCTTCACAAGTTCCCAGAGTCCAAAGTAATGACTTCGAATAGCTTGTCTGAACGACAGTCCAAAAATCAAAGATGTTCTATATGTAATCATATAGAACAGAGAAATGTTGCAAATCCTGACTTTTGAGAAACTCAAACCAGCAAATCTTTGGCTTTTTTGCTTGATTCATTCACTTTCAGCTGACAGACTCGTTTTTTCAGCACTGCTTATGTATATCACAAAAGGACCAAGAGGGACCAGCTACTGCTGTTGTCCTGCTGTTCTATATCAAGATGCATGTAACATACCAACTACAAATCAAACATGTATCACTTCATATATTCCTTCCTGGACATTGTCAGAAGAAAATGAAATATGGCAGCCCTGATAGCTACTGCTAATGTTATGGCTGCCTGAGGTCAAATGTTAATTCCCTTCTCAGTCCAATAAGTGTATGTTACTTAGCGAAGATCTCAGCAAGCAGATAACTGCACATATTTCAATGCAAAATTATTTGCAGGTGCCGTAAGTACTGACTGAGTCACAATGTTTGTTCACTGTCCGTCACAGGACTCTGCGGTGACCTTCAAAAATATTTCCGGTCTCTCTTGTCTTATAACCAGCTTGTTTCTCGCCCAACAGCCTTTGGACTTTGAATCTACCCCAACCTTCAAGCTCCAGATCGATGGCCGTAACCCAGAGCCGCTGCTGAAAGGCCTTGAGTATGGCAGCGAATCCACAGCCTTCGTCTCTGTGTCCGTCACTGATGTAGACGAGGCCCCGGAGTTTAGCCTGGACATCCTGGATGTGACCGTGCCTGAAAACACCACTAAGGGATCAGTGCTGCTCACTGTGGAGGCAAAGGACCCAGAGGGCAGGGAGATCGGGTAAACACACACACCCACACACACACACACAACAGCTGCCAAGCATCCCAGTCAGAACTGCGTTTAGTTCAGTACCTTTGATCGAAGAATTTTGGAAGTGGGTATTTGGGGTCCCTGACTATGTTCAGTGCCTGGTGATGGTGTCGACGGTAGGGAGACACTGCCCATCTTCTCCCCTGATTACCCCTCTGCTGGGCTTTAGTGTCACTGTTATTGCAGCTGGAGTACCAAGCAGTAAAGCAGTACGTCAGCAGACTTTCGTCTGTGTAAAAGGTTGGAAAAGGCTGTAAAATGTTGGGGGCGGGGGGGGGGGGGGTTGCCCGCTCATTTGGTTTCCCTTGAAACTGGTGGCACAGTCAAATGTTAGAGATGTAAATAGCAGTGGGCTGAGCACTCAGCCTTGAGATGTTCCAGAGCTCAGGACGATGATACCTGAGATTCTGTCGAACATGAACTGACTGTAGTATCTCTGAGGCTCAGTAGGGGACTTTTCTCTACTAGACTCTGCACGATAAAAGTAATAAATCCCAAACTGAAACCTGTGCAGAGCATTCTAGCATGGGCGACTTTTCTATCCAGTTGAGTGGGTACTGTCCACAGTGTGGAGGATACCACATCCTCCGACATAACTATTTAAAACTATACGGACTATTACGCTTGCTCCTCAAGATTATGGTCTAAATACAAAATTTAACCTTCCCCTGTCATGTGCTTTCCATAGAGGTATATTTGCAGTCTGCTACATTTAACCTTGTTCAATGCTGGTTTCCTGTAGCTCCCTCCAACACCCCCCCTCCACTTTGTTAAAATTCTTATTTGTTTATTTATTCATTTTAGCTGCAGTAACTGCAGGTTGAAAACTACACCCAGACTTCAAAGCATCATCTTAGGGATGTGAGGGGGGAGATATTGTGTCCTAGTTCTCTTGTAGTTTATGAGCTGGACTCTAAAAAGATGAACCGAATGATAGTAGAGTGAACAAAAACAACCCACAGGCATGGCTTTCAAAGTTTAGGAATTGTTCCACCAGATCAGCATTGGCTTAGTTTTTAATGTTACTCCTTTTGTTTGGACAATCAGGGTTGCTCAAACAGACTATCGATTTGTTCTAGCTACCATTGTTTCCTAGGGCCATAAATTCAGTGTCTGCTGTATTGTGTATTATTATTGATATCTCTATATGTACACGTGTTGCTTTGTGTGCAAATTCCTGTCGCGTGTTGTGCAGTTTTAAGCTGGATGGTGACACCAATGGCTGGCTGGAGATTGATGCTGCCACAGGAGAGGTCAAGACCAAAGGCAAACTGGACAGAGAGACCCTGGAGACCTTCAAAGTCACTGTCATTGCATTTGAGAAGGGTGAGATGATAAGGAGATGCAACTTTTCAGTTATTATATAGGCTACACAATACTGCCTGAAAATATTTCTGTGCAAAAAAAGCACGAAAAACAGTGTCCATGTGAAACTGGGAAAAATTCTGTCCTAACAAAAGCACTTTTGGTACAGAAGTGAATTTAGTAACTTTTGACAGCATTAAAGTGTATAATAGTTATTTGTTTACATGACAAAATTTTAAATGTGCTGTGGCATTTGACCTTTACAACCTGAACTCCATTTGGGCCGGTACACCTCTTAAATGCCTGCTGGTTTCCCTCTGCAGAGAACCCCGAGAAGTCTACCGAGCGCGTCATGTCTGTGAGGCTGCTGGATGTGAACGACAACTTCCCCAAACTAACAGAGACCCAGGCCTTCATCTGTACAGGGAAGCCTGAACCAGTTATCCTCAAGGCCAGAGATGCAGACAGCGACCCCTTCTCCCAGCCCTTCACATTCATCTTGGGCCAAGGCAAGAAGTCGCTCAACTGGGAACTGCGCACAATTGACGGTATGTTAACATAAAAGTACCACTTAACTCGTAGACTATATCACAAAATGGGGTGCAACCGAAAAGGTGTAAATTCAGACCATTGCATTCTTCTTGTTTCCGTTTCTGTGTCATGTAGGTACGACGGCTAAACTGATCCTGAAGAAAAAAACAACCGAAGATAAAACCTTCACACTTCCCATTAACATAAAAGACAATGCAGGCATGGGAGTCACACAGCCGTTTGAGGGTGAGTCCATTCTTTTAAGTTGAGGGACAAGTCTGGCAACCAATGCCATGGAAAGATGAAAACCGACAAAAACCATTTGATTGATTAATAACATGGACACAGGCACTGTAGTTTATTTTTAATGAAGTCATGTTCAGACCGACTGTTGGTGGTGTGGAACTGGAATGCATTATATTCAGTTGTGTTTCTAATGATTTTCCCATCATATCTACAAACGTGATAGGGGAAGAATACTGGAAACAAATTTCAATATTATACAGTCACAACACCACCACCAACAGTGACCTCAGTGATAAACACTATACTGTAGCTCGGTTTACACCTCTCTGACAGTGTCAACAAAAACAAAATTTATGGCAGTTCATTTGCATAACGTTGTATAGATGTACCAAAATAGTGCTGTCATAATAATAATAATAATAATAATGATGATGATGATAACAATAACAATAACAATAACAATAACAATAACAATAACAATAACAATAACAATAACAATAACAACAAAAACAACAACAATAATAATAATGATAATAATAATAAGAAGAAGAAGGAGAAGAAGAAGAAGAAGAATTCATATAGAACCTATTTGTATTGTAATATTTATAAATCATTGCATGACCTCAGATTCATTCAAAGGGCTCCGCCCCTGGTTGAACCTGCAGAGAATTATCACCTGAATCTACAGGCTCCCCTCATTTTTCAAATTTATTGTTTTTGTTCACTCTGTTAACTCTCATACTGTCATTTTTGTGCTGCAGCTGACAAAACTGCTATATCGTTCCTTTTGGTCTTTCATGGGATTTGTTGATATTAAGAAAACTAGCGATCAACACCATCCTTATTCTTTGAACTCTACAGCACGTCTCTGATTCCCCTCTGTGTCGCTCTCTTCTCTCTATTTCCCAGTGAGAGTATGTAACTGCACGTCTCTGGGCCACTGCTACACTGCACCAGATGAACATTCCTTCAAATACGGAATGGGAACCACCATCGGGATCCTAGCTGGCACTCTGGGATTCTGCGGTAAAGTCTAACAAACTTAATAAGATTTAATAAGATTAGTGCCTGATATAAACCAACTCAAACATGACGAAGTTTTCATTATATTACACAGTCACATGTTACTGTTCAGTTTTGCATTGGTGGTGCTGACTCCAGTTTGTTTCTTGACTTTCTTTTTTGTCTCTTTGCAGTTATTCTCTTCATCATAGTGATCAAACGCAGCGATAAAGGGGGTAAGAGGAAGCGAGGCACGACTGAAGAGGATGAGAGGAATGTCATGATGTAGAGACTACACACGCATACACATGCACTCTCATGCGCACACACACAAACACACACACACACACACACACACACATATACACACACACACACACACACACACACACATACACACACACACATTTTATTTTATTTACAAGAGAGAGCCTAGCTTGATTAATAGGTGCTGTGCATTAGTAGGTCAGGTGGCCTGATGCTAGTCATACATTTATGTGGCATCTTTACTTAATTTATTAAGATATTTTACCATCCCACATGATTCAATTAGGTTTTGGCCCAGGGCTTGTTTTGTTGTCTTCTGCTTTAATGTAACAGTTACCTTTTAAATATTGTTTAAATAAGTTTCAATTACCTTATGTTAAGCAGCAACCTAAACCCAAAATATCTGTGCAATTAATAATTATGTTTTCTAGTGTGCATATGCTGCTTTGTTTCCCAATAAACAAAACTGGGAACCACCTTGATTTTCACTTTTTCTTTGCGTGTGTCTGTCGCGTGGTGCTGCTGGTGGTGATCGGAGATATAAAACCTATCCATCCATACCTTTACTCTGCATTCACAGCCCTGTCCGTAATGGCCATGGTGCGGCCGCTGAGACTTATGCTCAGACTCATCTCTGTGACAGTGGGAGACAGGCCAACGATTATTAGCAGTGCTGAAATAAAAATGCAGCACAGAGGCCGTGACACAATAAATTCAATCTGAGTGGAAACACACACATGTTGAAAGTGGTTGTCACATGTGCTGCCATGACCATGCATCCCTTCCGTCCATGTGAAACATTTCGTGAGTTATTGTGTGTGTGTTTGTTTGTTTGTTTGTGTGTGTGTGTGTGTGTGTGTGTGTGTGTGTGTGTGTGTGTGTGTGTGTGTGTGTGTGTGTGTGTGTGTGTACGTGACTGTGTGTGTGTTTGTTTGGGATGAGTCATTGAGTGGCATGCTGTAGTTTTCAAAGGCCAATCATGAAAACTGTGTCAGGGGCTGAGGAGCACACTGAGCTACAGCCCCAAACTCAACATGGAGTCACTCCAGTGTTTATGTCTGCACTCTCTCTTCACCTGTATCCCAGCAACGCTTTCCAAAACAACGCATGCAGATGTGCGTGCGCGTACCTCAGACAAGAGGTGAAGGAAAGACGGGGAGAGTAAACTGTGTGATGGGTGTTGAAACATCCTTAGAATATCCCGCCATCACCACGCACGGACACGGACGCAAGTGACTGCACTGGAGAACCCCTTTATCCTAATATAGAAATACCAAAGTAGGACATTGATATCACGAGCATAATCAACAATGATCACTTGATGTAACACCAGGTCAGACTGCGTATTTTAAGGTCAGGTGACCGTAAAATGTCCATGTTTCCCAAAAACAGGAATTTGTCAGTTTATTAAGTGTAAGAAAAAGGATACACACATAGGGATGATTCATTTGCTGTTCTCAACCTTTTTCTTTACATAGCTCCAGTAAATCAAACAAAACTCAGTAGCCACAAGAACTAAACAACTGGCTTATAACCAAGATACCTCAGCATGACGTACAGAGCATAAAAGATATGACGTATTCAAAGAGATAACTGATACTCAATCAGTATTCATTTGAAAATATCATAGGATCTGTATATAAAAAAGAAAGGAAGGGGAAATTAAAAAATAAAGTAATTTATAATTTCGAACTAAAACCCAGAAAAAAAATAGGCTATCTATCATTCATTTTATTACAATATCTGCAAGTTTTTGACCCGTGTATTTGAAGGATGATGAAAAAATTCATACATTTTACATTTAAATCTGCATGTACTATATCTATTCTCGTAATCAATTTTTATAATTCTGACCATTTAAATGTAAATTAATACAATACTTAGTAATACAATAGTATTTTAGTCAATTTATTTAGAGGTTATCAATTCATTTGTAAAACTAAATTGGTAAATTCTGTTTTTATTGTAAAGTTAGATATCACTTTATGAATTGCTTTCATGGATGTTCCTCAGGCATTAGCTCAACCACCTTTTTTCTTGACATTGCTTTATCTTTAAGGTAGAGCACCTGACTGAAGAGCAGTGAACCTTCCTCTTATTTATTCCCAGTAGTTTGTTCTATAGAAATAGAAAGCACACATAAGATACAACTAGACAGTTTCTGTATTTTATAAAAATGTTATAGTTTTGTCAACTGAGGACTGAAATGATCCAGTCGGCCTAAGAAATGGACAAAAACTGTTTAATATTTTAAACGACAGTTTCTAATCTTAACCCTCAAAAATAACACATGTGGGATAACTTTGATGTGAGTGGGTGCTGAGCTGCTGTCTGTTGTAATATTTTGTCTAACAAAGAGTCTGTTTGGTTATGTGTGATGAATTTTGTGGAACATCCTGCGTCTTAATACCCCAATACAGCCATGTAATAAGTTCCATAAGCAAACATCACTGTCCTTCTACGAACTGTTCCTGGCAAAAACATTTTTGCTGTAGGGGAAATGAGGTGTGCAAGTGTTTATTTTTTAGTAAACTTAGTGTCAACTATAAACCAAAAGCTGTGCTGGATAAACTTAAAGTTTTACTACATAAATAAATGAGTAATTTCTAATGGAGCCCCTAGCAACCACACTCAAAACAGAGATATTAAAGATTCCTTAAAGAACTAAAATGCATTATAAATTTAACACTTCTCCCCCACCCATCCATATTTATAAGCTCTATGAAAGCATAGTGTTTTATAACACACCATCATGTAGTTGTTATATAATGACATTTTAGATTAGTTTATTATTGTAGAATATTTGTCAATAATTATACCCTCTCCTATTAAGAATCATTTTCTGTTATTACAGATTTGTTTTACTATATCTGCTTATGAGTTTAGGTTGTTGAAAAATTAACAAAACCTCATATCTTCTTACGGCTGCATTAAATTTTTATAAACTGTTTATTAAATGTTTATATGCTTCATATAAATGCTAAATAGAGGGGGTTAAAGTGAATTTATTTTAATTAACTGACTGAAGGTTAAAGGAAAAATATAAAGTTTACTATTTACTTTTACACTCCATTTTGATTATTTAACAAATATTATTTATTGAGGTATTACTATGTTTTGTTATATAAAATGTCCAACTGATTACAGTTGACTGACATTTTTCCAGAACTGGTATGTCTCATAGTTTAACTGCCACTTGAAGCTTTGGTCTTTCTGATACTGCAGCATCATCTAGTGGTTGTGGAGTGATAGGATCAAACCACTGTGTAACTTTCACATGTACCATTGAACCCAGTGCTGTGTATTCACTAGTGATGACGGACGCCCTGCAAACCAAGGTTGCGGTGACCATCGCTCTGAGCAACCTGCGACACGCTGATTTTCCCAGCGTTTGGTGCTGATACTGGGACATCCTGCTGCATTACCTGGGTCCGGCAGTGTGCACACCACAGGGCGGATTGTGTCAACCAAAACACACAACAGCAGTATCATCTGGTGTTTATACAGTCTTTTATTAAACCATTCCATATACAAAACTTAATCCACATAAGTTACAATTTATACATACAACTGTAGATAAACATGTGTAACATAATACCAAAGCTGAATAAATAACCTTAATAATATTCAAACAGCTTGTTTCAAATTTACATTCTGCTCACTCATCTGGGCTTAAACACATTTAAAACACGCAGCCATGCCCCTGTGAATAGTGTTTAACTGGAGAGTATCAGGAGAGTGGTCTGCTTTTACTTTCTGTCATGTATAATAAAACTTGTAAGAAACTGTTATCCACACTGCTAATGACCTATCAAAAAAAGAACATAAAGGCAAGATGAACACGCGTCCCTTTAAACCAAACAAAACTTGGAAAATAACTATAAAATCCCCAACCCCCCGAAAACAGAAGCGTCATTGCTGTGACCAGATGGTTTGACTGTGGGGAAGTTCAGTTAGTTTGTTTGCTTGGAGGTTCACTGATACACATACTGACTTTGAATCTACTACCGTCTCTCTAGAAAAAGTGTTGTTGTGAAATGGAGAATACCTAATTTTACTGTTATTCTTTCAGCAAAGAAGCATCACAATGATTAAGTGATGTATCACACAAAAGCCTGCTACATATCAGTATACCTGTAGTGGTTTGAGTTCATAACTTAAAAAAAGTTAAAAAATACTGTGAGTAATTTGGACAATTTTGTTTTTGCGTTGTCCCCAAACAAACTGGGTCCTATATAAAAACAAACTCAGTGGTTCACAGCCTTTAAAGTGAGGCCTTGCTTATTTGCTTTCCCTTGTTACAGGTTACTGCCAGCTCAAAATACAAGTTGTGAGCTGCTGAACCACATTCTTTCTTAGCTTGTTTCATTTCAAGGATTCTTAAAAGCCCAAGGAGGTGAAGGTATCCACTATTATTAAAAAAAAGAAGAAAGAAGCAACATTAGAGAGAAAAATTGGAGAAAACACATACAATTTTGTGTAACAGAATTATTTTCACTCTCTTCCCCATTAGCTTTTTTTGACGCTTTATCTTTGGGCTTAACTTTAATTCTAGGGTATTTACATCAACATCAGATGCATCAGGGTCCTACACTGTTGATCCAATATGGATGTGAATGTTTTATCGATGTGAACTCAACTTCAGCGCTTTGACAGTCACTATAGGGTAAATACTGAACAAAACGTGGATGTTTGGACAGTACTAAGAATATGTCATACAACGACACACAGGATGGATGCAACAGTCCTCTGTCATAACATCAGTCCCTCAGATGCAGTTAAAGCCATCAAAAGGTAAAAGACCGTGTCTGGGATGCATATTACAAAACCAGACAACAGAAGAAGAGAGTGTGGCGTTAACATGGCTCAGACCAGTTAAGAGTCCATATCTGGAAGAAAAAACAAAAAACAAAACAGACAAACAAACAGGTCAGGTCAGTGCTGCAAGGCCTCGTGTAAAGTCCCAACCTTCACCCTCCTTGGGATTTCTATAACATAAACCCTACAGAGTCGTACAGTAAACGAGATGGTTCAATCTTTTGGCACAAGAATCAGTTAGTAAAAGCCTCTTATCAGCCTTGCGGATAAGTATTTATGCAACGTTGAAGTCATTGTTGAAGAATATTCTCATAAATAACATGTTTTATAAGACACTTAAATCCAGTTTTTAGAGAGATATTTTGTAGCACTGCATAAAAACATATAAATTCTGTACATAAATAGAGTGAAATTCATTAAGATATTTTCTCAATATGTCCACATAGTGTGCTTACGTGTAGATCTGCAGTACACATTTACAGAGGTGTGTGTATTCGACAGTGAGACACCAGTGAATGGCTTTTGAACACCTCAGGACTGCCCTTCCTGTCTCTGTGCTCCAATCACATGAGGGTTGAACTGAGCAATGATGATGGTGATGTCATCACGGTACATGCGTGCCAGCTCTTCGGGAAGCGACAGCATTTTCGACAGCCTCTCGTGATCTACTGTGCCAAACTCGTTGTTTCCCACTGCGTGACGCATCAGGTGGGTTGACGCGTTCTGATCCTCGAAAGCGGAGGATACACGAGCCTTCCTCTCTTCAAGAAGCCCCTGCATCTGTCCCAGGGTGACCCTGTAGCCTCCGACTTGGAGTGGCTGGCGCTGGTGCACCCCTGTTAAATACTCCCCGACAATACGAACCACTTCCTGTCTGTGGAGGGTCTCCCAGAGGCCGTCAGAGCCGATCACCTGCAGGGATAGATGAAGGAGTTGGAATCAATAAACACACAAGAAAACCATCAGATAAGATAAGTTACTTGCGTACTCACTGAAGCTGGCATGCCTATAGAGTTAGATCAGTAAATGAGATTCTACACAAAAACACCCATTCACCTATTCTGAGAAATACTGTCACGGAAAACCCAAAGAAAAACAATTTTTTTTAAAGTCACAAATACAACCGTTGTCTTCAAAGGTTGCAGAGTTCTCATTTTAAACATACTATTGAAACAACAACAAAAAAAAAATCAGCCATACAAATGAAATTATGAGCCTAAACGCAAGATAACTCCTCTGAAGAAAGACCACTCTGTTTTAAAACTAACAAAGGACACTCTTTCTTTTTGATCACCAAAAAGACCCTAAAATGAGCATCCTTTTACAGGCTACAATCCTTGTGTTCTTGGCCAGCATGAAGAGCAAATTAATCAGCCAAGATTTTCCTTTGCAATTTGGTCAGATCTCAGAATTAATTAGCTGTGATAAAATCTGCTGGTGCTGGTTGATATTAACCAGCCATATGTTTCTTATCCAAAAGTGAGAAGCCAGATCCATAATATATCTCAGGTTTATATTTTATATAGCGTTTATATTTTGACATACAGAAGTTATGTAAGCGACAAAACTCTGTTGCTGCCTCTTCTCTCACCAGGAAACGATCCTGTGGCCGCAGTTTGTGGTATGTGATCTCAGGCTCAGCGGTAAGG
Organism: Istiophorus platypterus; assembly: GCA_016859345.1. NCBI lineage: Eukaryota > Metazoa > Chordata > Actinopteri > Istiophoriformes > Istiophoridae > Istiophorus > Istiophorus platypterus. Next base: position 13,097,542 of record CM029126.1, read on the forward strand.
TAAGGTGGTGTGAAATAGTTGGGGGGGATGAACTTGGTGTGCTCGTTCTCATGGAGCTGATCAGGTCCAGACTCCAAAACGCACTTCTGCAGTTCAATACTCCACTTGAACTTCACATCCCCGAATGCACGGAACGGCATGAGGAGGCCGAGCAACCGGTCCTGATGGTCATTAAAAAAAAAAAGTTTTTTAAATTAATGCTGTAATAACAATGACACTGAAAAAAGTGTAGTTTTAGTACCTGTCGTATAACTGTTTTTCTCTCTGATGGAGGGTGTTCACCCCTTATTCGAGACACCTCTTCATCGTTCTGGGCGTTATGGTCATTAGAGAGTGTGTGAGCGCTGAATGAACCATCCTCTTCCTGCACCCCTAACACTGCCCGAGCATCTCCTGCATTGGCTATAAACCTTTGGGAGATGGGAGGAACAGAAAAATTGTTTTAGGTATTTGATAAAATATTTCACCTTTACAGAATAACTATTTTACATTAGGAAATACCAGTTTTGTTAAACTACATGTGTGTACATGTATGTATGTATGTATGTATGTATGTATGTATGTATGTATGTATTTTTCTTTGTTTCTTCCTCTCCGTACAGGTCTGATCCATCAATATGAGCCACACAAGCCGTTGCTCCAGAAAAGGCCACTCTCAGAACCCAGTAGTGCAGGAAAGCATTCGGGTCTCCAACCTGCGTGGGAAATCAACACTGTGAGCCTCCACACGGGACACAGAACTTGGTTTAAATTACATGCTGAGACGATGACAACTGAGCATCCCTTTACACCATAAAAGTTTAAATTTGGACGCTCACATTTTTTGTACTCCTGCCATTGGTCAAAGGTTATATTCAATATGTATCTTGATGTATGAAAAAGAACTCAAGTCTTGCACTCAGTCCAAATTTAATGACATGCAATATGATTCCGATTGCTCTGTCAGTGACTTTGACTTTGGATTCAGTGACAACATTGGCACTGGTAACATACTTTTAAAGTGTTCACCTTGTATTTATGCCTGGACATATAATTCTTTGACAATATAGGATTAGAGTATGCTACATTAATCAATGACAGACTAAGCCTTGTGAGCTTCATTTGAATGGATTTTATATTGTCTAAAAATAGATCCAAATGTAAAACAGGTAAATTAGAACTAAAAGAGAACCACAACAGCGCTATAGTCAAACCTTTATAGATGTTGTAGTCTTAGGTTAGACAATTTTGGTTAAGGCAGTTATCTAAAATGAAAAAAATATTTAACAAATGTAGCCAAAGACACTCAATCTTTATCATGGGTTAACTGCTTTTCAACAGTGTTATTCCATGACCTATTTATGCAAATTTGCAGAGTTACCCCAAAATTTGGAACATGGTCTGATGTAAAAAGGCCTGTTAACCGTTTTACTCAGCACAGTTGAAGAGGATCTCAGATGTTTCTAGGGAGAACATTTTCTCTTAGAGGAACCAGCTGCATTGTTTCTCATCAACACAGCACACAGTTCTCACCTGAGCCTCCAGAGAAATGTCGTTGTCAAGCCTCTTGAAGGCACTCAGCAACGCTTCACTTGTGTCTGGAACCTCACCTGGGCTGAAAACAGAGAAAGAGCTTTATGTGTGAGGCAGTGGGAGGAAATCAGAGGTTAAGAACAGAGATTACTATTGGAAGAACAACAGAGGGGCCAGTGTTGGTGATAAGATAAGAAACTGGACAGAAATTTATACTCCAATAAAACAGGATTGTAAATCTCAAAACTTTCATCATCTTTCTTGATGCATAGCATATGTCCACAAGGTACAATGTATAAGATATTTTATAATCCATATAAGACATTTTGATAGGCCAAAGCAATGCATTGCAAAAAAGACACAGACACTTAGCTGTGGCACCATAGTTACTGAAACTGAAACATCTACCTCCTTCCTTCTTTTTTGCCACAGCACTGCTGATCTAAAAGCCCTTTTGAGTCATGTGGCCTCCATTTTGTTTTCCAGCCCTCACCTGGTGAGATCTATTAACTCCTGCCAGTAGGTTCGAAGGCTGTTGAAATAGAGCATCTGAGCTTCCCTGCTGAAGTAGTCATTGGGGTGTTTGTGCCATTGCAAGATGGGACTGAGGGCCCTGCCAGACTCCACGGCTGCCTCTAGCTCACACAGTGTGTCGTGGGGCAGCAGCGACACGGCTATGTAGTAAAACAACCTCTCACTCAGCGCCTGGCAGAGAGGAAGAGAGTCAGAAACTTTTACAATTCCAAGAAATAAATAAATGTCAATGCAACAGTATATACACAAGGTTAAAAACAAAATCCTCTGCGGGCTAATACTGGCAGATGTGCAGCTTAACTGCTGTTCAAAAGTATATAACCTAATTCTTTAGAGAGCATGTGGCAAGTACCTTTAAATTTTGATCATTTATTACTATGGCATACACAAAGGTAAACGTGATAGCAAATGTTTAAAGCCCAAGTAATGACTGATGAAAACAGCCTTTAGTAATCTGGGGATAAATGGGTTTGAGATGTATGAATCTTTCAATTCCCAAGTATAAAATGGTATGTATAACTTATTAGTGCCCTGGACAACCTCTGATTACAAAATGGGAGTAGGGAATTTACCAAATATTTCTCATAAACCTGAAGCCTGATAAAAAAAGGTTACTGGATTTACCAGCTTGGTGCTTCAGGCTCCTTTAATCATGCAAATATCTTAAAGTTAAACATTCTTAACTCAACAAATGACATAAAATCAGTAGCACATTAAAAGAAGCACTCTCTATGTGGCATGACACTGGATGAGATATTAAACAATACCCTAAAGAAAATCAGAGTAACAGATTAAAATGTCAATTAGCATGTGGTAACACAGTCTGCTCTACCTGAGCACAGGCACAGCCAGCATGGCCATCAAACACACCCAGCAGCATTCCTCGTGTCTGCAGGCATGTGGCTGCACTGCGACGGTCCTCTATAGGGGCGTTGGCTGGCAGCTGGTTACTCTCAAAACCCATCACTGATGACACATTCTTCCCATCAAACTCTGGCACCTATAATCACACACAACTGATAAGATGAAAACTTAATTGTAGAGATGTCAATAGGTGTTTTCTGCATGCACAACCCCACAAACCTTGAAGCTGTACTCGTTGGCTTTGAGAATGGAGTTGACCTGTGGGGGCGTGAGGATGTAGCTGCGGAGCACTGTGGCTGTCTTGTAACCTCTTGAGTGCTGGGGACTCTGCCACATGTGGGACGGGCATCTTGAGGCAGTTCGGTGAGTGACGGGTGCTAAATGGGCCTGGTGTTGTTGGGATGGTAACAGACTGGAGGCGAAGACCTTGGCGCGGGGCAAACCCCTGAGGAGCTGAGATGTCACAGGCATGGCTGATGGTGCACGGAAGGCACACACAAAGACGGCACACCACAGATGTATTTATAACTATCGAGGAGGCAAATACAGATAGAACTCTTGAGTCACAGCAGTCAGAGAACAAGACCTTGGTGTAATTTTACTAAAATCAGTTTATCTACAAGGCACAGAGTGTTCTCTCTATGCACCATTAAGCAAACAATGTGCAAACAGAAAGATTATTAGGTTTATTAGGCTGTTTTTTTTTATCCATCAGGGTAAGTGAAATAACTGAAACATCTCTGTATAATGCAACCCAATTCCAAAGACTACATCCTCCAAGATCATCATAAAGTTGAATCAACACCTCTCAGTCTCACAGTCTCAACAAAAACTGAACATTATAACCTTCATGCAGGTAGGGTTTAGCGCAGAACTGCTTTATTAGACTGTGTTAGTTTTTTTCTAGTAGGAACTAATAAATCGCTAACCAAGTGTATTCAAAAAAGGAAACCGAAATACATCCAGCAAAAATCCTCTGTTTCATCTAATTATCTTTCATGAAAATCTTATTCTGTGCATCCAATGTGGGAATTGGAAGCCCAGGATATATTATTGTCAAGTGTTGACACTGAGCCTGAGATATTATAGAGCCATATGCAAAAAATACCTGGCTTTCTTTTGTTATTGGGGTTTCTGGACGGTTCACTTTTTTAGTCCTCAAGGCTGAGAAGAACAGGTCTCGGATATATCACAACCAGAGGATGAATTGGCCCTGAGCTACCTCCGGCGATAGGTCAGCAGTGCTGCACGCCTCGCTATAAATAGCTTTAGCATGAATTTCAGCCCTGACATTTGGACCTTGACAAATGTTCTGTCTGGTCATGACCTACTGAACCAGATGCTGGCTGCGTCCCAACGTATAATGTGTCCTCATTGCATAATCTAAGTATATCTGCAGCCCCTCAGGAAGAAATCTACTTCTAGTCAGTCTCCTGCAGGAGCCGCGCAGTGGAAGACAGTGCAACTGACAACCTCCGCTGCTCAAACGTTTTCGTGAAAATATCCTAAATAAAAAAAAGGCAGGTCCCCGATGCGCTGGGGTAAACTGGGGTTGTCAAAATAACCCTCCCACACACACACACACACACAAACAGCGCAGGAGTCAGAGGAGCCACCGAGGGCCCGTCATAGCTCCGCGCTCCGCAAGAAAGTTCCCATGTTTGTTGACATCACTAGCCTCTGCTAGCTAGTGGCAAAGCGAGTCTATGCAACGCGTACTAACCTCGGGGCTGTTAGCCGGACCCGCAACGCGGGAGATCCGCGTCGGGTCTAAGCCGGGCCGGCGAAACGACGCCACGGCGCGACGTTACCGGACGGCCGAGAGATCAGCTCCTCAGGCGGACCCAACGTAGGTCGGTGGAACCGGCCGGAGCGGCCGAATTCACGCTAACGGAGGCTAGCGGCGCCCGGGTTACACCCACCAGCCGGATTAGTCCGTACGGAGGACGTGACCGCTCCCGCTAAAAAACCTCCGTCACCGTTCGACGTTAGGTGAACGAAAAGTGTGCGAAAGATGAAATAAAACAAACCCCGGACTCACCTCAGCCGACGGACGCGGAGCGGTTACCGGAGCTCATGTCTTGGCACCGACGCTCTGGTCCGCGTTACCCCGGAGCGCCGCGCCGCGACCTGGAAGCCGATTGGCTGAGCGCTGACAACCGCCGTGACGTCACGCGAGGACCACACCTTTCGACCCCTCGTTCTCTGACATCCCGCAAGAAAGATTGTTTGAAAAGGGAGAGGTTGAGGTTAATGTGGCAGTGAAAACGTGCAAAAAATACTTAATCGAATATATCTAGTTTATTCTCGTTATTCACATTTTGTAATATATATATTTTTTTATGTCCCATTATTTCCCATTCAATGCCAATGCTTTGAAACAGCTAAGAGTTATAATCAGCCACGAAGGAAACACTTACTGATTTTGAACCAACGCAATAGCATCGTGGGACAAGAGAATTTTATAAATCATTTTCTAAAATATGACAGAGCTGTGCGAACGAACCCCCCAGTGGAATACGATAGCTTTCTCCAAACTGTTCACATTTAAAAGGTGTTCATTTTTTGCAGAAAAAATGAATCGCTAAGAGGGCAAGGCAAAGGAGGGAAAAACTATGCTTTAAACATTTTGGTAGATATAAAAAGAGAACAATACTGGCTTCTTTGAAACTTATAAACTAAAAACCTGTCTTCCTGTTAAGAGTACACAAATTGACCTCTGCTCAATCACGGTATTTTGGCTAATCCACTAAACAATATACAAAATTCATATACAAATATAATGCCGCCATAATACATTATTTGTCTGTGCTTAAAGCACTGACCACAATGACCTAATATACAAATTAATGTTAAAAAGTGTGGGTATCATGATATAAACTATATGGCCAAGCCTATGACAGTTGACAGAATAGTAGTCATCTCTCAGTCTGTTGGAGCACAGCCGTTACATGGATGTTTCTTGATGTTATCATACGAATTTCAAGATTATCATAATAAATTTGGGGAAGCATTGTGTTTTAATAAAATGACTCAAAACATAACAGTTGTTATATCAAAACATTTTAATCAATAAAAACTTTAAAATCTTTACAAAAATTATGATATTTACATCATGTAAAAGCAGTGAAAATGCGGCATATGAAAGAAAAATAGAAAAAGAACTGCACAAGCTGTGAAAGGTAAACATCATTGAGCAAAAATTTCACTAAACAACACTGACACTTGCAATTACTCTGCAGGGCATTTTATATCAGAAATCTCTCATCCACCAGAGTCTTGTTGACGAGGTTCTTCCGTCCAAGAATGTTACGGATCAAGCGAAATATCTGTAAGAATGAGATGCTTTTCAATAGATGCTGTTTTTAGCATAATGAAGGCAACACATTGTATACACATCATATACTGACCATTTGCTGTACATATGTCAGCACAGCTGCAAGTACAAAGCTCTGAGATCCAAGGTCGACAACACAGAAGAACAAAGTGTCAAAAATCAGCAGTGTGGCCTCATTTCCATAAAATAGCACATCACTGAAGGAGTGGGCCTCATCTGAAGTGGAAAACAAAAACAGACTTTATGTACACAAACATGCTTTTATATATTATATATATATATATATATATATATATATATATATATATATATATATATATATATGTGTGTGTGTGTGTGTGTGTGTGTGTGTGTGTGTGTGTGTGTGTGTGTGTGTCTGTGGGTGTAAACAAATAGAAATGTACAGCCTATCTAGGCCTCGAGGCCATTACCATTGTAAAAGATGCTTTTTTCACTGGGTTCGAGGAACTCCATTCCTACAACCCTCTCAAAAATCAGCTTGTCCTTCACAATATAGTCCATGTCGGGATGGGCCTAAGGTAAACAGGGCGACATCAGAGACAGACATAGCTGTACAAGATATTTCAGGCCAATGAAAAGAACTCATAATTTACAATTTAACAAACAAGTGGATACACATTCACACCAAATCAAACAGGACTGGGTTCACTTTGTTTGTGTGAGTTTATTTAAGTGCATTTGTACTAACATGGTCTATGATCGATCCCAGGAAGTGGTTCATGGTGTGGTAGGCTCTGATATTCTGCTCAAAAGGGTTGGCCGTTGATGCGTCCATCAGCCGTGATGGCCCGTTCCTCTGGAGCACAATGGACAGTCATAAAGAACAAAGGGAAGTTTAGAATTTCTTTTCTTTTTTTTTTAAAGTTTATAAGAGAGTAACAAACATGACAGAGAAAGTACACACCCTGTTTAGTGGCTCCCGTATTCTGTCATACTGTGACCGCAGACGATTGGTAAGAGACACTTGAAAGGTCTGGACATCCGTGTTGGGAAGAAGCCCTCTTTGACCACACAAGGAATCCTTTAGAGTGAAAAATGCAAAACAGGATTGATATCATATGAAACCAATAATGCCATAATTATGCTACAGATACTAAGACAACATGTAGTCTGTTTCTGTACATACAGCTTCTCTTTTAAGATTGTTGTTCATTTCCTCCATATTTGTGTCTGCATGGCCGTGTACTGAACGGCCATGGATGTAGTAGCCAAAACAACGATGAGATAACAGCAGCACAGAAATCTTCATAAAAAGAGAGACAAAATATGCTTATGTAATACATTCCAGAGAGTTACATTGTTTAATATGCATTACACACAATGCTACTTACATTACTGATGGAGCAGAGATCTACAAACTGACGGATTTTGTCCTCCACAAAGTGCTCATGAAACACAGTGAAGAAAATCACCTGTAGGGATAAATTATTATCTTCAAGGGGGGTCTACACACTTGAACTGTGTATTTCCCTAATTCTTTAAGAAAGACAAGAAAAGAGAGATTAAAGTGAACGGAAGGAGGGAGGAGATAAGAGTGAATGGTGGCAGTTTTACCTGCAGAAGTCCGATGCACAGCCAAGTCATGGCCGCCAGACCGTAGCGCAGTGTCAGGCTGTATGAAGGGGTATACACCTGCGAGGAGCGCTGCAAGGTTGGCCAGGGGTCCCTCAGGGCCAGGTTAGAGAAACCCAATACCTGAACAATACAGGGTGACATACCAGCAATGAGAAAAAAGGGACATAGTAAAAGTTTCAATAAAGAACAGAGCATGTGTTTGTGTAAGATTTACTTCAAGAAAGAAGAGCACAGCCATGATCTGAAAGGTAGGGCTGATCTTGCGGATGGTCTGGATCTCGTTCCATTCATTGGCGACAAAGTAGGTCCTCCAGATGCTGACTGGAGTGGGGTCACGTTTTGGCTCCCCAGTTGCTGAGACAGGAGCGAATATTTTAACTCAGATAAAACAGCTGGATAATTACTTCTTATGAAAACTGCAAAATGTACGCTCAGAGTAAATATGTTTGTACCTTGCACAGTTCTATTAGCTTTGCTTCGTGGCCTCTCCCAGTCAATAAGGAATACATCGACTGAAACCTGAAGGATCAGCTTGTGGAGAAACTGGACAGCCTGTAGACAAAAAATACACAAAATAATACTGTTTCAATATTCCTGATAAAAAAAATATACAAATAGCTTAAAAAAATTGTATTTTGTGAAATTTTTGTAAAAAAAATTTCATCAGTTCTTTAGGTGTCTAACCTTGAGAGCAAAGGCACATCCAATATATGTCACAAACTGCTCCTCCTGAGCACGCAATGGCAACAGCACTGATACAAACTGTTGAGCCTAAACAAACACAAATGTAAATTAATCCCAGAAAGCAGCCAACAATAATCACAGCTAAATCTATGAATTCAAAAAACTGCGGAAGCCAAGAATGTAAATGAGAAAAAACACTTGCCTTTAATGTCTAAAGAGTGCAGAGAAGAAAAAAGAATTAAAAGACTATGTAAAGACTAAAGAATCACTGTGTGTTTGGAAAAGCAATAAAGTTTAAAAACGGGTAAAACGAAAGAGCTACAGAACAGAGATGTTATACAAACGTTATAGACCACACACATATGAAAACCATCAATCCTACAAAAAGAAGTCCCAAAGAAATGACACTAACCTTGTAAAAGATGAGCCAGTAAAGTCCAGTTCCCACAGTGACAGCAAAGAAAACGTTGGCCAGATCGCCAGCGTAAAACAACAAAAACTTCAGCATTGTCTGAGGGAGGAGAAAATAGAAAGACCAACATCACTTCCAAGCTTTACACCAGTATATGGATGGAAGTGGTTTAAAGTATGACATGTACCTCCACATCAATGAGTGGAGAAGCAATCCTTCTTTTCCAGCTGACTGTCTTCAGCAGAGAGTAAATCACAGCCACACCACCCATCACACCAAGAGCAGTCTGTGTATACGTAAGACATTAAAAGCCACAGGTGAGAACATATCATTGTGTGCTCTGATATACACTAGAAATTCTCAACAATCAATTCATGCTTCTACTTGCATCTGTCTTCATGCGAGCCTCACTCTGATCCATCTCATACTCCACAGCGAATGTTGTCTAGGAACAGAGAAGTACATAAATATAAGGTAACCCGAGGCTAGTTTTTGGGATAGAGACAGCAACTCATTTAGCCCATTTTTTTTCTTTAACAGAAAGCCAACTAAGAAAAACAATCTTGCTGCAACTTAACTTTTGAGATAGAAAATGTGAACTGAAGGTGTGTGTGATTGTGTGTGTGTGAGACCTACTCACAGACACAGTTTGTGTTTTGATATCCGAGATGGGAACATCTGTGTAGGTCACAGTCATTAGAGGGGGAAATACCTGTCCTTCCTGAGTTCGTGGAACCAGCTGGAATCTATTAAAAACACGGTGGCTTAAAAACAACATCATGACTGCACAATGAGGTTTTCAAAAGGAAGCTTTAACCTTCTTTATATTGTACCATGGTGCTGTGCACATAGGGAGCCCACCTAATTTTGACACTGCTGGCCACACGGATGACTTTAGGCAGGGAGCTAACACTCTTTTCTCGTCCACCCAGCATGTCGACGAGAAACATACGTCGAGACAGGTACCAGTTCTTCATGCTCTCTGTACAAAGACAAAATATATTAAAACAATTCATACACATAAACACACACAAACTCTAAAAAAATGAAAATTGCACCTCGGTTGATGAATCTTCCATTGTATTGCTGGTTATACACTAGTGTAGGCAGGGGGAGAAGTTTTCTGTTCTCTCCTCCACCAAGATCCATAAAAACATCATAGAACAGTGGCTCGGGATGGGTAACCATCAGCTCTTCTACTGAAAGATCACACTGCACGAGCGCACGCACACACACACACACACGCGTGTGCACACACAAACACACACACACACAATTTACATCACAAGACATTTTGTGAACCATCTCTGAGTTAAAGAAAGGCAGAAACACTCACACTTTCTTGGTAAGCGGTTCCAAAGCTGAAGGCTGCTGCTTGTTTGGTTGCTGTTTCTGGACATAGCTAAGAGCCAGGAAGAGAAGAAGAGAGGTGGTGTAGGGTATTTATCAGCATACTATACTCAGTATTTTGTATGAGCCACATGAAAACCTGTATAATTGAGTCTTGCTGATACATTTGTATTGTTAAGATGCAAAAGAGTAACAATTTGTTTCATTTGGCTCTACTACTAACCAATTCAAGTCAACCAAGGAGTTTTCTATACATTTTGTGATACAATAGAATGCTCTTGTGTATTCAGACTAAGTATCTAATTTTGTCATCAGTCATTTGACAACTAACCTGGAGATTACCCCCTCCTACTTGTTCCCATCTGAGGAACTCTCCTCTGACATTATAAACAGCAGCAAGCAGCTTGATGTCAGTGTTCTGTAAAATAAAGAGAATATGTTGAACATTTTTATACAGTTTTTCCTTCAGAGTTCTTTCTTGTAAAGACAGGAAGATGATAAGGGTTTGTCACTTACCTTGTTTTTTCCTCTGAAACTGAATCCAATAGGAACTGGATCACTCTGAAGCACTCGACTAGCCAGTCCTGGTTCATCCCCATAGTAAAGCCATGGCAGATTAGCTCTCCTGGAGAAAAGGTAATCAAAGTCCTTCATGTCCACTCTGGGTGAAACTAAATTACAGTATATGGAATTGAAACCCTTTTTTTCATTCCAAGTCAGCAAAGAATGCACAATATTATACATACTGTATATGCCATAATAGTTTTGATTACCAGTAGGAAATGTCTTGAGTTGAGCTCACAATAGCCCTTGATCTGAAAATGGAGTTGAAGAGACCACAGGCATCGGATGACACGCTGCTAAAGGAGTGCATGTTCATTACACACATGTTCCCAAGAGCCTGGCATGCTGTCAGGTTGGAGAAGACCTGTAGACATACAACTTATTTACACAAAATGACTAATCACACACATAACACCACAGAAAAATCCTAAAATCCCTGCTAATAATACCATGTTCTACTTTTTATGTGCAACAATCTTCCTGCACAACATATTCCGTTTGTTTTAGGAGGAAGATACTATCACAGTCCAGCCCTTGTCACAGTGCTGATAATAATGTTCAGGTTTTGTTTAAATTGTTGTATGTAGTGTGTGGTGCTGTTTAGTTGTATTGGATTATACAGAGAGGTATTTCTGTTCTTTTAGCAAATATTCCACTGATATAAACAGGGTGGACACAGTTGTCCAGAGACTTTATGTGGCAGTAGTTTTTTGTTGTATCTTTTGTGTTAGTCTTAATTTTGACACCAAGATATTCCTTTTTTTTCCTGCAAATGTATACAGGTTACACATAAAATTTATTGGTCTCCTTGATTACTAATAACCAGTATAGGCCCTGAAAAACTATATCAGTCAACCTCTAGTTTAAATGTGGTTTGATTGTTGCCTATAAGTAATTTATCATTAAAACCACTGGTCAAAGATTGACACCTGCAGCAGGCAGCTACTGCACCATGGAACACTCTTATCTATTTTTACTTCTCCTAGTCTCCGTGCTAAGATACAGTCATTTCACATAGCCAAATTTCTGAAAAGCTGTTCTCGGTTGTTTTTTAGAAACACCTCCAATTTAGCAACCCCAACTCCGACTAGTACATGGCCCTTCAGGGCCAAGAGCTGAACAAAGTGCTCCATCTGCCAGCTGATCCTGAAGCTATGCCCACACACACAAGAGCTTCAGAACAGATAACAAACAATTTGACCCAACCAAAATACTAGATACACCAAATATACCAAATATTGGAGCAAAATCACCATATCATAAAGTAAACTAGAATTCAACATATCTGTATACGGAGAGTGCCTAACCACTGTGACTGACAGAAAACTAGAGGAGACAATGACAATGTACAGACTAAGTGGACATAGAAACAGGCTGTCACTGGCAGAACAGGCTAATGTGGGAGGTAAGGCTGTGTTTACTTTGAGAGGTTGAGACAGAATCTCACTTCATACTATACTGTAAGAAATATAAGGATTTGAGAGAGGTTTTCTTTGAAAAGATAAACCATGTATATCCTGAGTTTATCCATCTCTCCAATCCTCAGAAAGTGTCCTTTCTATGTGGGGGTGCAGTATTAGTTGATTAACATGTTGTCAAACACTAAGAGAAACAAGCTCTGTAGTAAATGTTTCTGAGTGTTTACATGTGAAAAAGTACTACAGCTGGCCATGTTATTCTTTCTATTAGAATCATTAACTTCACTCTCCGGTAAGGTCATGAGTTGAATTGAATATAATCAGCCACAATCTGATCAGTGTAGGTGTCCAATCTGTCATGCCAATAAGCTTATTAGAAGTTGAATATGTTTCAACAGGAGGATAATACTTGTTGAACTGTTTAATTATTTCATTATATTTTAGATGCATTTGGCACAAAATACACTAAACATCCATACGTATATTTTGAATGTCTATGTTTTTTCATAAATATCAAAATACTTTAACATCCTAAAACATTCTCCTGTGCCATAATGAGCAGATGATTGTAATGAAGAAAAAGATAATTTTTCAAGGGAAAAATAGAGATATGGAATTACAAGGCAGGCAGCTGATGAGGAGTAGAGGTTTTTCACAAACCAGGCAGACTGGACACTGAATTTCTGCAAGGTGAAAAGAATGGAAGTCATACATCAGAATATATCAGAATGAACAAAAATAAAATGAGCAAGTCAAAGAGGAGAAGGAGACTCACCAATTGAGCATAGTTTACACTGGGATTTACATTGGTTGGGAGGCTGCCTTGAGGGAAACATAATCCTCCTGCCTAGAAAACCAAAAACCACCCATTGATGATATATGTGTTCATGAGTCTGTTACTGAATGGGATGTGTACACTGTTGTAGAGGATACTGAGGGCAGAGGGTTGGCTGAACTCACCAGGACATTAGGAGGGTTACACACACAGGAAGTGTTAATGAAGGAAGCCTGACATCTCTCACACCTGAAAGACAATTTTGGAGAAGATTCCATCTCTCACATAGTATACAAAGAAAACCTGGGATCAAGTCAGCTTTTCTTCAAACATTAATACATTCACACATTTACACACATAATGACACATACACACACAGATACATGCACACACAAATGCATATTAACATACATGCGTGCACGCACACACGTATGCACGCGCACGCACACACACTCACACACAGTCATTTAATCAGTTATTCATGTAATCATTTATAATGCTTTCTATATTCATTGTATTGCTCAGTCGTAGACCCCTGTGTATGTGTTTCCTCTTTGAGAGGACACAGCTGCGTGGTTTGTGGCCAGCTTGTAGCAATGTATTCAGTTACCATTTTTGGTCTTCCTGTTCAATGATGTACGTGCGAAATGTACGAGGGAGCCGGGATAGATTATGTAAGAAAGTAGACGGGGGTGAAAAACTTTGGGACTTTCCATACATTTCTCTGTTCAATCACATAGGCTCCATCCCCAACACGTGCCTTGCAGTTTTGTGAAGGCTAGCATTGACACTCAGGAAATTATAAAAGGAAGCCACCTTAGGTGCTGGGGGGCTCTTTTAGACCTCCACACCATGGAGCAAACTTCCTGTCACAAGAGTTTTCTTCAACCCCCAGAATAAGGTAATTTATAGATTTGATTCTTTTCCTTTTGAAACTAAACACTGGTGAAAGTTGGTTGTGAAAAAGCCTCGGTGCCTGTTGATGCTCTTCTGGAAAGGCAATTTATAGCATATACTAGATCGGAATCTACACTAATTAAGTCTAGATTTTGGCCAAGAGGGATAGCAGCCTGGAGAGGGGTTTTACTTCAAGAGGGACACCACGCCGCCCCTGAGAGGTAAGCTCCAACGCATCCATGCAACGGCAACATGACTGACTAGCCTTAGCAGACGCACGCATACATTTAGATTTGGGTAGAGAGCCTGTGTAGGGACCCCTCCCCGGGCCAGCCAGAAGCTTGTGCCCAGTAGAAACCTTGTAATAGTTAGGATCAGTTGGTTTGGGGTAAAACAATTTCCTGATAGGGTTCTTGAGACGGAGAGAATGAGGCAGCTTGGTGGGGTTGGGGGAGCACCCGTTGCAATTATATAATTTCTAAAAGGTATAACCTCAAATGCCTTGGTCAACATTTGAATGTAAATCGGTATGAAACAGCTTAATATATGTATAAATGTTTCCGCTGTATAGCATTGATGATTACCTGTCTCCACTGCTGTTTGGTACAGACAAAGCAGGGTTGTTTCCATTACACGTTTCACATCTGGCCTCAGCCAAAAGGTTTCCATGGACATCTCTCTCCACTAGAAAAAAACAGGTCATATTCAGCCATTCACACATAAAATATGCAATTATCCATGCCTACCCCATTATTATGTTAAACTTGCAGCAGGCATATTCAGCATTAAAGACTGTTTGGTAAATTAATTCTTGCAATTCATAAATTGTCCTTTCACAAGTGACTGACCCAGGACATTGCCTTGTGGGCACTGGCACTTCCCTTCATCACTGAGACTGCCTGGACAGCGAATACACCCAAACCCATCTTTGGTAACTGCCTTTAAAAAAAAGACAGCTTGTCAACAAAGCATCATAATAAATAAGATTCGAAATTTTTTAGGGAGTGTGAGATGGAGTATCACAGTATAATGTGAGTTATGCGGCAAATATATATATATTAAAAGTTAAAAATATACATACAGGCTTGTCAGTGGGACATTGCTGACAAGTAATTGAAACCTTCTCAGTGGTGAGAGTTTGGTACCCAGTTTTGCAAACACAGCTCAGTCCTGCAAAAAGAAAGAAGAAACATTACACAATTAGATGTCACACAAGAAGGTATATAATGTTCAGTCCTGAGATATTAGTTTATTCAAATCAATTGTTAATGAAATAATAATCAGTAGTTTTTTGAAGAATGAGCTACTTTATGCATAGAAGTGGAGAACATCTTATCCCTTTTTCCATTTGACTGTTTCATATGTGATTTTGAATACGTTAGCCATGTCATTATACATGTTATCATTATCATAATAAATAATGTCAATATTATACTATTGATTATAGGTGTTGATTTTATTCCATAATTATCCAAACAGGATACCCTACTTTACCTGATACCGTACTTTTAGTTTTAGCCTGAATTTCCCCTTCAAAGCTGTTTTTATTTTTAAGTCACATCAGTCTGGTTTTGAACCGATCTTTAAATTGTCTGTCTTATCTGCCATTTGTACCGAGCTAACTGTTGGCTAGCTCATTGTGGCTTCTCTGCGTCCCGGGTGATTGACCACCTCACTTATAAAATTAAATTATTGAAAAAGTCTAATAGCATCTTTATGTCGGCGGACTGTCGTTTATAAATCAACTCCTGTATTGTGGTGTGACTGTAACCGACCTGTTGTGCTCCGTCGCTGATTTGAACCGCACCTCACACACGACAAACTCGAGATATCAAAAAATTCTTCCACGCCGCAGTCTGAAGGAGAAGTGAAGGAGATTATAAACGGCTGACATTGAAGCAGATCGACGAATATAAAAAGAAATAATGTCAGAGGCACTTTGTGTCCGTTAACGACAAACAGTAGCGTCCCCGTCGCCATGGTAAACAACGGTCTTCCTTCTTACCCACAATCCTCTTTTACTCGGCGTGATGACGTTTATGCGTGCGTCGCAAAAAAAGAAAAGAAAAAGAAAATTATATAATAGTTAATTCTTTGTAAATTCCCCAAATAAGCATATATCACCATTAAGGAAAAAAATAAGAATAGACTGGTCTATGTGAAATTTAATCATCGCTGTAATTAGTTATCTATAGCAGATCTTTTAGAATATCATGACTGGAAGACCTTTTCAAAACGCAGAGGAAACTAATTTCTGTGCTGTGTTAGAAATGATAAAAACATGAAAAAATAAATAAAAACAAAACTTGTATAATACTGAAACGATACCAACTCAAAAGCTACCTTAGACATTATTATTTGCATTCTTCAATGATATTTGGTTGCAGAGCCTTTGGCAACAATGACAGCCTGTAAACCTTTCTTGTAGCCATCTGGAAGCTTCTTTCACCTTCCTGCTGATAAAATCTTCCATTTCTATACATTCAAGCTCTTTTAAGTTTGCATTAGTCATTTATGCAATGGCAGATTTCAGCTCTCTCCAAAGGTCTTCAGTAGGATTAGGTCAGGACTCATTGTTAGTCAGTTTACAACAGTCCATTTTTTGCTTTTTAACTAGATGTGGACTTTGGGTTGTTGTCCTGCTTAAAAACCCAAGGCCTTAGCCTCAAACCTAGTTTTCTGAAAACAGGCAAAACATCTCACACTAAAATGTCTTGGTAATCTTCAGATTTCATCACTCTTTTGATGCGCTCAATGCCTCCAGTACCAGACGCAGCAAACAGCCCACAGCATGGTGGAACCTCCTCTTTGCTTTACTGTAGGTAGGGTGGTCTTCTCCTTATGAGCTTAATTTTGTTGCCTATAAACAAACTGATGCGCCGCATCCCAATAGTTTTACTTTGGTTTCATCTGTCCAAAGTACAAAGTACATTATCCCAGAAAACCGTGACTGTGAAAGACTATGAAAGTTTTTCAAACATTAGTCTTGCCTTTTTGTGGCCTTCTTTCAATACTGGTGTCCTCCTTGGCCTTTGCCGATAGAGCCCTGCTTGGTTTAGTTTGGTATGGGCTGAAACCACCACTCCAGATTGCTCCAAGTCAACCTGAAGCTCTTTAGATATTTTGCATGGTATTTATTTCACAATCCATACCAAATCAGCCTTCGCAGATTTCTGTCATTAAGTTTTATGACTGTGAAACTTGATAACATTATGAACTGTTGAAACAAGAATTTCAAGACCTTGGTTGCCTTGTAGCCTTTGGAATTGATACATTTTTTTGATAACAGTATTTCTGATGCCCTCAGACAGCTTTCTCATCTTCCCCATTGGGGAAAAAAAACTGGAAACAACCAGCCCCTTTTTATGCAGTAAAACCATCATTCACTGGGTAATTCAAGCCACTTAAATACTGAAAACACAGGTCAGGGTTTTTTTTTTGAGGAACTAATTTGAACTATTTTTAAATTATTTTAATTAAACTGCCAGCAATTGTATCACCCACACAGTTTATGTCTTTATTCATTATTTCATTATATGACAGCATTTTTTTTTGTTGTTGTTCAATGGCTTGAATATGTTATTGTAAATATTCTGGTTATACAAAATTGGTTAATATGCATTTCTGAAGATATTCAAAATGTTTCTAAATTCTTCTATATTTTTTAAATTCAGGGGTAGCAATGATTTCAACCAAGACTGTATTTAGGTCTATGACTCATTGCTTTAAATCCCTGAGTAGACATTGTTGAGAGGCAAATACCAACTAATAACAGAGATAAAATAAGGTTTTATTAGGACGAATATACCTTTTTCAAGCAGACACCATGACTTGTCAAAATAAGAAGAATACAAGTACGACTAATAACAATGACTGTATCCCAGTCCCCATGACAGTATGAGACTGAATCAGCTTACATAAGGCCAGGGCTGACACTGAAGATGCTAAGTAGAATTCATCCATCTTTAATTTCATTATTTCCACCATTGCTGTGACGTGTCAAAATATGAAAAATGGAAACTACGCCTCCCTCAGTCATGGTGGCATAGAAAGAAGATACACAACATCACAAATGAGCATCCTGTAGCAGAGTAGTGTGTAAAATAGAAAAGATGACTACGGCAAGATATGACAACATGACTTGGAAGACAAGAAGAGAAATGGGTCACCTCTCTTGTACGGGCTAAGGCTGTAAATACATATTCATATAATTACAAAAGAATACAAAGTGATAGTTAAATGGAATATATAATCTTTGTTGAGGTGAGTAGATAACCTTTTATTGGAAGAGGAAAATTTTTAAACTGGGCTGACTGTAGAAAATGATAATTTATAATGAAACCACTGCTTATTTCCTTTTGGGTTATTTCAATATTCTGAAGTCATTTCCACAGCGAATGAGTCAGAGGGGACTTTCGACAGGAAACTTAAAGTACCAGCCTTGTAGGTGTACCTTATTCACTTCCTGACAAAGTAAAGTCATATAATTGTAAAGCCCTTGAGGGAGAGAGAACCAAATGCTGTAATGAAATCATGTAAGTAAGATTTTGTGAAAATATTTAGGTGAAATGAACTTAGAGGAATATAGTGGATTTATATCAGAAGCCTTATAATAGCTAATAGTTGCACTTTTTTTTTTTCTGTCTATCTGTGTCGATCATTTACCGTAACCAGGGGTGCAAAAAGGAACCAGCTTCTTGTGAGGGTCCGCGGTGCAAAGAAAAGAGCCTTTCTCCGCACAAATCTGTTCATTCTTGAAAGATTATGGTCAGGTTTTTTTATTTCTCTCTCTCGGTGATTTAGCTCTTCTTGGCTGAAGAATTTTAACTTTTTTTTAATATGGTGATAATTTTAACTTTGCAAAAAAATAAATAAATAAATAAATAAATAATTGTCGTTTGGACCGAAGACCGCTTTTTTGCAGAGGGGGAAAAACTCGGATCCCACCTCCATCCGATCCACGTCGCAGGTGCGACACAGTCCGACTTATATTCGTGTCATGACCCCGATCGGGGGGTCACCGTGTAGACCGCGACGCGACGTCGTGGCGGTAGTTCCCATTCCGGTCCGGCGTGGGGCGGTAATGCACCTCCATCACGTCTCGAAGCCATCGATCGAAAAGCGAGGGAAGAGGCGAACCCCGGAGCTTTGCGCGCAGGGGGGAGAGGGGGAGGCTTTCCAAATGTTCCAATGTCCAAATGTTCAGCCTCCGACCGCAGCTAAGTTGTCGCAAGGCGACGATAACCGCGCTCCCTGAACACACGTGTTAACAAATGAACGCTGTGGCAAGCCGAGGTGAGTGTCCGCACGCGTTTCGTTTAGACAGAAAACTTGTTTTTCTGCATTTTTTTTTTTTACTGCGTGTCATTTTTCCCTTTCAGCGCTCCTGCGTGGCGCACATGCATTTTCTGACTGAATAGCTTGTGGGACTACTAAACGTAAGCATGCTGGGGTTTTTTTTTTGTTTTTCTTTTCTTTTCTTTTTTTTTTTTTTGTCTTATTCACCATGTTTTCCTAAATTTTCAGACGCCACCTGGCCTGGTATAACAAAATGACAATAATCCTGAGATTGCAAGGCCTCGATGTGAAGGCAGGTACAGAAGATATAAGGGGATTCTTTAGATGCCTACACATACCCGATGGTGGTGTCTACATAGTGGGAGGAAGTCTCAAAGAGGCTTTTATTGCATTTAACAATAAAAGAGATGCCCAGCGTGCCATGCAGTACACTGGAAATCAGCTCAAAGGGTCTAAGGTGACTCTACACATAAGCAGCATGGAGGAGCTGGAGCACAAATTAAAGTCGCTGATAAAGAAGAAGAAAACCTCCCCCAGCCGGGTGACTGAAATGAGAACTCCGCCATTACCGGATGCAAATCTGCCCACCTTGAATGAATCGCCTCATGATCACAGCGCTGCAAATCCACCACCCTCTGCTTCACTGCCTCTTAATCCCCACACGGCAAATCTGCCGCAGCTTCCACATGCAAATACTGCAAATCTAGAAACTTCAGTTGTTAACTCACTTGATTCCAATGCTGCCTTTCTTCTTGGGGTCTACACTGTCCTTCAAGGACTCCAGTCATCCCATCAAAGAGAAAGCAACAATCCAGGGCCAAGAGTTGATTCCCCCAAGGCTGACAGCACAGATGTTGTATCTGATGTGGTGAGGGCCCCAGAGCAAATTCTGAACTCAGGGTCCACCTATGTTAGGCTTTTTGGACTACCAGCCTCAACTACAAAAGACGACATCTGCCATTTTTTCAAAGGGTTGGCAGTACAGGAGGCCATTGTGAATGTGAAGTTGGGACTTAGCCATGGCTGCCTTGTGAAGTTTGCAAATGTGCAGGATGCATGTGATGCTCTTAATTTTAACCAAAAGTCACTGGGCCCCAACTGTGTGGAGGTACGTGGAGCCACTGAGAGAATGTGGACCAGTGCGCTGCAAGAATGTGAAAAAACATATGATGATGGGGAAAGAGTGAAACCCCACCAAAACCCTCTTAGGGAAACTGTAAACCACAAAGAAGAATCCACCTCTGTGCTGCAGATGAAGAGGCGATTTGTCAACTTGTCGCCATGTAAATCACCTAAAAAGCCAAGATCAAACTGTGCCAAGCCAAGATCAACTACCTTATCACCAACTATGGAGTTCATCGTCATGGTCCGTAATCTACCCAAAAACATGACCAAGACTGAAATAAAAGAATTATTTGAATGTCAAAAAATTGCACATAAAAACGTGCTCCATCTTCTTGACAAAGAAGGCAACAGAACAGACACAGCTTTTCTTATTTTCAACTGCATTGAGGATTATGACTATGCAAGGAATCTCACTGGGTGCCATGTCGGCTCTGACACCATTGTGGTATCATCAATCACTAAGGAGAAGATGAGGGACATGATGAGCAAGACCCATCCCAGGAGTCTTAGGCATCGTTTGAAGGTGTACAGAAAGAAGAAACAATTTCCAAAGAGGAAATCAGAGCCAGTTGAGACAACAGAAGAAACATCGAGCATAAATGACTCAGCTGCACAGACGTGCCTGTTTGTTAGAAACATGCCCACAAATGTAAAGAAAAGTCAAATAAAACGCCTTTTCTGCAAATACAAACTGAGGACGGATAATATCTTCTTATTGTGTGACAGTTCTGGCACGAGTATTGGGGAGGCTGTTGTTCAGTTTAAGTCACAGAAGCTTGCCGCTCTGGCCAGTAGCCTCCACGGTCAGAACTTCCTTGGGACACAAGTGCTTCTTACCTGCATAAATGTGAAGCAGAAGGAGGACATTTTGGCAAGAAGTGTTTGAATAAGTTGAACTTTAATGCTCTAATGCAGAAACACTTAGCCAAAGACTGATTCTGAGAGCTTCATTTTTCTTCCCCAAGAAGTTTGCCTTCAAACTGTATTTCTGCTTGACTGCATCAACCTAGTGATTTATTAAATGTTTAATTATTGCACGCATTCTGTGAACATTCTGTAAATTTTAAAATAAATGTTTAAATTCTTTTATGGCTCATTTATTAACACGAGAATTTCACAGTGCAAAACCCCAATGTTGCTAATGGCTGTATCTCTGCATTCAGTGTTGGGGCTGTACCCAGTTTGAAACTATGGCAAAAATTTAAAAGGACTGAAAGGAATCAAACTCAGCCGTACAGCCAGGAGATCGGAGATGTGATGTTCTCCCTGAAGCTTGCTCCAGCAGGAGAGACTTTTAAAGTGTATAGAACACTTCTGGAAATCCATTTGGTACCTACTGAAGCATTCCCTTTCTTTGTCTATGTATCACAGTGTTTTTCCGTCTTGTTGATTGGGGCTACAACAATTGACTAGTAAATGGAAAACTGTCGGGTAGGTGAGGTACCACAGCCCTCACATATAGTGATGGGACTCAGGGATTTCATTAGCAGATTAATCATAGCATGAGTACCATTCAATCTGCATTGGTTTATTTGCAATAACAATAAAAAAAGAGCAAACATCTGTTTTGATAGCGACCACCTAACAGAAAATCTCAATATTTTATACCCTAAACTGGACTGTGGCAGCAATACCCTGGGAAGGATTTATCATGGATAGACTGGCACAGACAGGATTTGGAACATCCTTTCACAAGATTGTCCCTGGTATGTATTTTTAATCTAATAGTTGTTCTGTTTTATGTTCTGTTTTCCTTTTAATTGATGCCAAGTCTCAGGGACCTGGCAGCTTTCATTGTGTGGTGGTTGGTTATACAACCAATACTGTCACAAGGGATCCTATCAGTTTCAGTCACTCATTCACGACATTGTATTGAAACCAGTAAGATTGCGCTTACACAGTCCCGCAGGCCTCCGACCCAGTTCTCGGCCACTGCCAAATATTTTTCTCAATTACTCACCTATTTAGTCACACCAAATTTGCCTGCACAATAACCAAAGCACATGTATCTGACAGTAGAGACAGAGCTCGGTTGATGATTGCATAATCAGTTGCATCTGTGCTATTGGGAAATCACCGTACATGGGATTATAATGACTATACAATACAACTATGTAATAGGTAATGATACATGTAGTGATAATATTACAGTAATGCGCCTCTTCAGGATGATATGATCTGAGTTATGTCGCAGTCTTTGGAATGAACTGATCTCATTTTTCAAAACATGCCATTTTCTCCATTATTTTTAATAGAACTGGACCTTGGGAAATGAACAATGGTCATACACTGAAATGATCAGTTAAAGCTGGTGAAAACATGCAGACCATTTTGTGTAAAACTTTACAACTTGTAAATATTCCCAAGTTCTAAAGGATTCAAAAACATTAAAAAGAAAGCCTAAAAGCATAAAAAAGTATTCAACACTTGGATGTCATGACTGGTTGCATACTTAGGACAGAGCAATGAGATGACTGAGGTGTCATATCTTCTTAATGTCATTTGTAATACCTGGATGGACCTGCAGAGAGACAACATAACAGGCACACATTATAAGGGCAGAGTCGAGAAATATACTTCTCTCGCATTTTGATTTCAAGTTACTTTAAATATGAGCAACAGGAACACATGGTGCTTTTACACTTGAGATGCTACCTGAGTATCGGTCGCTACTACTTGACAATCTGGAAGGTGTAGAGGAGAAATTTGCAGAGCTCATCGAAAAGCTGTTTAGACTAGAACCCTGAGGAGAAAATGAAGACAGAAAGTTTAGGAGGAACCAATGCACATGTTCCCAAATACACTACTTTCAAATGATTTATCTGACAGTGAAACAGCTCAGTCTGGACACATGCAAAGCTGGTTTTGCTCATATTGTTTTCAGATATTCAAAAACAGATACTAAAACTGTCAGGCTCAAAAAGGAGGGTTATTATGTAGAAAATATTCAAAAAAAGTTACAATTATATTTAAACTAAACAAACAATAGGCTAAATCAGATTTAATAATTTATCTAACATTCTGTTCCTAAAATCCAGATTTGAGGACTGGGTTGATGTTTTCTTCCATACCGCTGATACGCTCCTCAGTCTGTACTCCATAAGCACGTCTGTTAGTTTCTGTGTCACCTTCAGCACCAGCTGTGCATCACTCTCATTCTCTATCCTGAAGGTATCCTAAAAACACATTTTTTTTACATTACTGTATGTTTGAAAACAGAAAAGGGTGATGAAATAACATGAACAATTTTCTTATGTCCGAGAAGAACCAATTGAGAGAAATGTAGTATATACCAGGTAAGTGAGCAGTGTATTAGGAAGGTTACTGCTTTCTGGAGCTGCTCCCATCAGGCCTGGCCTATCCAGTGGCTTGTCAATTGGTCTGTCCATTAAGCTGCCCCCCATTTGGCCACCTTGGTACTCGTCAGGATACATTCTTCCCGGATTCTCCTCCAACAGTCCACTTCTTCCATAGCCATCTCTTCCACCACTGGGTCCAAAACCATCTCCAGTCCTAACTGGGCGATGGCCCATACCGTCTAGGAAAGGTCTTCGATCCATACCAGAGTCATGGAAATCTTGCCTGGTCTTGTACCCTCCAAAACCAGGCTCCCTATACTCTCCTACTGGGAAGTCCGAAAGAGGACCACACTGAGGAGGAAAATCCCCTGGAAACCTTGGGTCAGAAAACCTGGGACCTGCAAGAGAGACATGTTCATTACATTTAAATACACATACTGCTGAACAGAAGAAGGGTACACATGAACACTACACATAATATGCTTCAAATACAAAAAATACCAAAGAGTGGTCCCTTTATTCCCATCCCTGGAGCTGGTGGAGGCATAACTTTAGGAGCAGCAGAACCTGTAAGAGATAAAAGGACAATAGGCATATACACAACTCAGGAAAGCAACTAACAAGGAATCCTTATTTACTAAAGCGATGTATGACAGATTAACTCACGGAGTCCTTTGAAAGCAGGTACGTCACAAGGCTCCTTCAGGATCACCTATAAAAAATAGGAATAGAAAAATACATATAGTATTTGTGTGTAATAGTATTTTTTGTTGAGATAGCCATGTCATATTTATTCAACCCCTATATAATATTGTTGTTTTCTAAGCTGCCTGACAGTTTTTATGGCCTTAGGGGATGGAAACATAATTTAGTCTTTGGCAACTCTATAATGATCCTTCATTTGCTTGAGCTGTGATGCATATATAAACCCCGCCCATGAAGGTATTCAAGGTGAGTTGCAATCATGGGAAACACATGGGAGCTTCCACAAAAGCTAAGAGAAGAGATTATTTCATCAAACCTGAAGGCCCTTGGGTATAAGAAGATTTCCAAAAAATTTAAGATTCCAAGAGACACCATTGGGAGCATTATAAGGAAGTTTAAAATTTATGGAACAGCTGCAAACCTGCCTGGCCGTGGAAGAAAGCTCAACATTTCATCAAGGGCCCTTAGCAAATTCATCAGAACAACTAAGAGAAACCCCCGTGTGACTGCAAGACCCCTAGAGGATGACCTGATGAAGGCTGGCACAAGTGCTTCAGTGGCAAATATAAGAAGTGAACAGAATAAACAAGGATTTCACGACCGGACTCCAAGACGCACCAACTCTTGATTACAAGGAACATCAAAAGTTGACTAGAATATGCCAGGAGGAATTTGGATAAGACTACAGAGTTTTGGGAGACAGTTCTATGGACTGATGAAACCAAACTGGAACTGTTTGGAAATATGGACGAGCAGTATGTCTGGCGTGCGAGAGGCCAGGCTTGTGACCAGAAGAATACTATCCCCATGGTCAGGAATGGAGGTGGGTCATTGATGTTTTGGTGCTGTTTTTCTGCATCCTAGAAATACCAGGCCATTTTAAAGAGGAACGTGATGCCTTCAGTTGACAAATCAAACCTTGGTGATCAATGGACTTTCCAGCAAGACAATGATCCCAAGCACACCAACAAGTCAACCAAAGCTTGGTTGAGAAAAAGATCCTTGAACGTTCTGGAGTGGCCTTCTCAGTCACTAGATTTAAATCCATCTGAAAATCTTTGGTGATATTTAAAGAAGGCAGTTGCAGCATGGAAGCCATCAAACATCACTGAGCTAGATGCTTTTGCACGTGAAGAATGGGCAAAGATTCTGATCGAGAGGTGTAAGAAGCTTGTCAGCACTTACTTAAAATGTTTATTAGAAGTTATAAAAGCTAAAGGATGTGCCACAAAGTACTGAAGCTGGGGGTTGAATAATACTGCACATTTCATTTGAACTTCAAGCTTCTGTTGTCAAATAACTCATATGTATCAATAAAAATTTTCTGTTGTTTAATGAGATTTTTTTGTCATTTATTGTCATTATCTTTCATCCACATCATTAAAATGTCTTTTGGAGGTGAAGGGATTAAATACTTCTGATTGCACCTGTATACATATACGCATATACATATATATGATCTCCTGCCTCATAATTATAAACCACTGTGCAGTGTTTTTGTGCTTAGTCTTCAAGTTCATGGATATAGCACCTAAATTACAAGCCAAGAAAATCTAGCCAATATCACTATGGGTTTGTTTGTTTGTTTTTTTAAACTGGAAAGATTTGACACTCACCTTGAGTTGTCCTCTACCCTCTGTTTTCTCCACCTCAGCAGCAATGTCTTTAATTGTCTTTCTTACAGCAGGGTCTCTGATGGCCTCTTCCTCTTCACAGGTGATCTTGTCAGGGTGGGCCTTTTTCTTTGTACAAGGCAGAGAAAAAATAAAAATATACTAATAAAAATTTGCAATGTCATACCTTTGCTGCAGACTACAAAATCAACAATACTCACCAAGTATCTGAAACTGTGTTTCCAGCCTTTCACATGAGCAACCATATCATGCTGCATGCGGTACACAGCGCAGAGTTTGCACTGGTAGTGTGGTGGGACAGATTTACTGGGGCTGCGGTATTCCCACACATACTGAAGACCTGTAGCCATAATGATAATTGGTTATGCATTTCAATATAGGAAGGAAAGGAGGGTAGAGGGAAACAGACCTTCTGCTTACCAATGACACACTCTGTGACCCCTTTCAACTGTTTGCTGAGAGAAGGCACGGTCTGGATAGATGTCCCTTTTGTGAACACTGGAAAAACACAACAGTGGTCAACACAAAGCAAAACTTGATAATGGTCCACGACTAATAAACAAATGAGACAACAAGACTCATGTTCAACAAACTAGTTCAGCAAGCTACTCTGTTTCTGGAGAGAAACAAGTAATCGGAATAATGTTTGTAAAGAAGATAGAAAGTGTGTGTATGTCTGATGGCCAACAGATTTTACTCTTTCTACATTAACTGAGCAATCCCTAGAAACCCAAACTCCTCATGTGTGCTTTTGAAGGCTAGGGGAAGACCAGAACAGCAGTTCCAGCTAATGCCCCCAATTTAGGCCCGAAATCAGCCGCAGGACAGCAGCCTCCTATTTCATTGCTTCTCACTGTGCCCAGCCACAAAAGTATCACTTCTGTGTCACACCAATGACGCAGTTCAGCTGCGCATGATAAGAACCCAGCATAATTGAAGGTTAGGTTTACTCGGATAAAGAGAAAACTTAATACAACACATTATCACTCAAGCCAGTGTAACACGGGCAACTGAATAAAAAAGGAACACCGCATTCAGCAGTGTTAAAAAATATTTTATCTAGAAAATACAGTGTTTACGCAACCATCACAGCACAAAAAGTGCATCAAAACTTCATCAGCAACCATCACAGATGTATGGTTGCATTACTGTATGTCCCATGTTTTTAAGACCATGTATTTATAAGACCAGGTGTCACTAGGGACTAATGGAGTTTATGGTGATGATCTTCAAGGAAGCAACATCTTAGGAGAATGGGTTGACATTTCAAAAATTGTTCAGTATATTTGTTTTTTTTCCCTTTTAAACCATCTAAATTTTGAAAATTTGATTTACTTAATAGGAAACTTGTGGAAAGATACTGGAAAATGATTTGCTAGATTATTTCTGCAGTGGCAAACACTGATCTCCAAAGACAAGAACCATGGATGGCACCACCACAGCCTCCCATCTCTCAGAGCGTGAGTCTCAAAGAGTGATGAACATGTCACCACCCATGACATGAAGCAGGGAAATCAAGATCTCAAGCTTCAAATCTCAGCACTGGCAATAGCACTATGTGTACAGGACTTACCTATATCAGCAGAATGCTGCGGCTGCTTTCTCTGTCAATGGAGGGAATAAACCCACATGAAGGAGAGAGACACATACAGGCATTAGTGACAGGATGACACTTTGCAGAGGACTGAACTCCTCATCCATATCTGCCACATTATATATGCCATACAGCCATTATTTTTCCTTCATTCTCCATGACCGCTGCATCAAGCAGTGGCAGTCAGAGAAAAGGGTATAAAGGTTTCTAAATCATGTGGTCTGGAGATTAGTCTAAATTCTCATAAAATGAGAATGCAAAATAGCAACACTTAATAACTTGCTTAAAGGGAAGAGAAGGAGTCGATTCACTGAATGAAGACAAAAACACAAAGTTCAACGTGCAAACATATCTACAGTGGCCACAATAAAGAACACTGAGATCAAGACCTCAGTAATGATCCCAGGAAAATTAAACCGAGATGCTACACCAAGGCTTTGCTCCTCTCACTGTGTATTGTGGCCTTAAACACAGTGTAGTGTGTTTGGGAGCCCTGAATCGAAGTTAGACAGATGAAAACAGCAAACACAAATGATGCGATAACAACTAAAGGTTCATCCCACAAAGAGGAGAGGGATGATTTAAAGCATAGGCTGTAAAAAAAATATTTAAGTAGTTTGGGTTAATCTCTTGGTACCATGATGGCAGGTACTAAACCAGAAAAAAGAGGGGGGCATCCGGATGCAGCTAAAGAGGGATGCTTATATGGCAAACCAGCTGGCCTGGGGGCACCTGTCGAACAAGAAAAAACGCTCCCAAACATACCTTTCCTTTAAGCCTTGTAGAGGAACAAGCGAGGTAGACAGCAGACAGAATCAAGCAGCAAGTCACAAGGAGAATTCAAAATGCTGCATGTAGCTCATACATGTAAATTATTGAAATAGAAATGAACATTCCCTAGAGTGCTTTATGAATTGTATTATAACTTGAACTTCATCGGTGTTTATTTGTTACGCCACTGATACTGTTTTGCAGCAGATTTAAATATTATGTGACAATGCAAAAAACTGCTTTCAATTCAAACATTTTTGTATTAAAAGCAGGGGGGTCTCTTGTATTTCAAGAGATCCCCCCCAGGACACCTCCCAAACATTCGACCTTATTGGTTTTGAGTGTGACAGCACTCAGAAATAAAAACTGAGTAGCCTGCCATTAAATATGGGTTCAGAGAACCAAGTCCACATCAAACGTAAAGTTCAATGTCAATTTTAAGAGAAACGATGAAAGTTCCAGATCAACCAAGAAATGCTTGCAGCCAAAGAGTCCCTGACAAGAAATCCTTGTCCTCTAAACCACAAGAGCGACGACAGGCTGCGGACAAGAGGCCCAGACCACTGAGTGGGGTCCTCAGAAGCCAGATACTAAATACAACCAGCCCTGAGAGCCCAGAGGCTGGCACCAAAGTCCACCTGCCATGGACAGATGTCGCCTGGTTCTCCGTCAGGCATTGCAACAGCCAGTTAACAATATCTGTAACGAGCAAGCGGAACGTCGGGAGGAAATCGCAGGTTTCCTTCCCGAGCGGCCAGCGTTATACGTGACGGGGGGGGGGGGGGGAAAAATGTGTGTAAATGTTTGATTAGTGATGTTTTTAACAGTGTCTATCTCGTCTAAAGTCGTGCTGGAACAGCCCTGCCGTGTGAGGCTTACCCTGGCATTTCTCTTTTGAGTTTGCTGCGGCCCGTTTTTTGGTGGAGGCTGGTTCATCGAAGCCTGAGCCTCCATCTCCTCAGTTTCTTCACTGTGGAACAAAAAGGAGCCCGTGTTATAAAATCCGGAAAGTTCATACTCTAAAGTCATTCCTCTGGAAAACGGGAACAAGGTCTCATTGGTTACGGAGTCACAATCCGATAGGATTAGCGGCCAATTAGTTAGACATGCGTTGCTTCGTTTCGTCTCAGGCCCGGTCGAGCCTTGCGTTACACCATTGCGCTAACTGTGAGAAATATGTAAGCAAGACCAATAACTCCATACATTAAGTGCCTCCATTAGTTAAAAGAATAATTTAATATTTCTGCACTTACGCCGGTAACTTTGATGAAACCTGTGAGCTCTTCGGGACACAAGGTCGGGAGAGAGTAGGGAACTAATTAGGAAGTAAAAGCCGCTTCGGGGAGAGCGGTGCTTCTGCCTGTTTAAAATTCGACCGAATTTAACGTCATTTAAACCTATTGACTCACAAATATAAAAACTGTATTTAAAACAGTCATATTCAACGGTGCAATTTCGGGCAACGGAAAGAAAAACAAAAAGATAATTTTTCTTGGGCACTGGTGCGGACGACTATGCGATGCGTTCGTTTTACGCACCAGAGTTTACCGTAACACCTCTCAGCGTCAGAATTTTGAGAGACGTTGATAATTCACGGGACACTCGGGGGCAGCTTTTGTGTTTTATTCGCTTTAGCTACACGTTTATATACATATATATATATATATATATATATATATATATATATATATATATATATATATATATGTTTTGTATCTTACAAAAAGCTTCCATGGGGGTACCCGTCACAGAAATTTCTTATCCCCGCCGCTGTCGTGGTCTGCACATCCGGAGAGTTGGCGGCTTTGTAAACATGTACACACACAGTTAGAGGACCCAATGCATCACCACGAGATTATATGTAGAGTATTTTCTCTTTATATGTATTTGTAATTGTTCAGCGTGGCCGTTCTTTAGCTCTAGACACTGATGATAATTTGATGCCAAGGCTTTTAATTGTGGTAAGTAAAAAGACTGAGCTTTCAAGCATCATGCCAAACCGGGGTACGAGATATTTAGCTACAAGCTAGCGAACTAGCTTCCCTTATCTGAGTATTCAGAACAGAAACGGATTAATGCGTTTATTTTGTGTCGTAAAATGTATGTGCTAATGCTTACGCAGCCCAGCACTACAGTCCAAACCTATGCGAGTGTTCGCAGTGGTTTTTTTCCCCCTAAATGAATACACTCATTCAGTGTAATAACCTCACTTTCATGTCTGGTAACAAACAGAATAATAAACTGCAGAGATGAAGGCCAAGAAGAGGAAGAGACAGGATGACTTCCAGAAGGTCAAGTTAAAGGTGGGAAAGAAGAAGCCAAGAGCTGATAATGCCACCAACACGAACTTCCGCTCAAAGGGAATCCATCTACCTGAACAGCTGAAGAGAGACACAAGTGGCCCAACCACTCACAGACAGCTTGGTATCAATGTGAGCCCTTTATCCGTTTCAATCTTTGTTTCAGTTGTCGGACAAACATACCTTCCTTCGTTCAATGAAAGCTAATCCTTTGTGTTCTTTCTCTGTCTACCTCTCCCCATACTTCCCCAGGATCTCCTGTCTCAGCTCCACCATTACAATGCCAATGTGAAACATAGTGCCTTGATGGGTTTGAGAGAGTTGCTGGCCCTTAGTCCATCTCTGTTAGAGCAGCATCTTTCTCGTTTGCTTTCTGAAGTCGCGGCGGTTTTCACAGACAAGGATGGCAACGTTCGCGTGGCGGCTACACGTGTCCTCAGGTTGGGCAAGCAGTGATGCAGAAATACAACAAAAGATTAAAAACTACACTTAGCTGTTTTTTTAAATCTCAAGTAACATTCTGTCTGAAACTGCTTCCAGGTTCATCGCACAGGCTGTGCCTGCAGAACGAGTGGCCCCATTTTTCTCCCTTCTCAGTGCCCACCTGTCTTGTGCCATGACCCACATTGAGACAGGCATCCAGGAGGACGCAATGAAGGTCCTTGATGTGTTGCTGGAACACTACCCTGCTCTGCTAGCAGCTCGGCCTGCAGTACTCCTCACTAACTTCCTAGAGTTGATCTCTCACAGACAAAGCAGTGGAGGAGCCAAAAAGGCCCAGGATGCCAAGGGGCGGACCTGGGCGTTGTCAGTCAATCTTAACAGGGCTGTGACTAGCCAGCAGTGGCGGCTGTCTGTGCTTCTCAGGTACAGAGGTCACATGAACACAGATTTAAAAAAAAAAAAAAAATACAAAATTGCAAATGTGGCTTCTAAATTTGTGGTTTGTTCCACTTGTGCTTCAGGCTTGGACGCTTTCTGCAGGCAGTAGTTGAGGAAAGACCAGTGGAGGAAGGTGACATGTCTGTCGCCGCTGAGGGAGTGTTTGGGTTAAGTGGAGAGGACCGGCTTACACCTCTGTTTCTGAGCTGGGAGGAGCTAACCTACAGTAAGGTTGGAGTAAAGGTGTATGAGCATTCTGGGGGCAAACCGACTCCACGTTCCACCTTTAGACTCAGGTACGACACCATTAACTCCTGTAAACATCCAGGAATACAAATCGCAATCAGAATTAATATGAAGATAAGATGTATCAAATAATTGTTTTCTTTAATTATTTGACTGTCTAGACCTGAGGTGGATCCCGGAGCTGCAGTGGGTGAGAATCTGGATTCCGCTGAGGCTGTTCAGAGCTTTGCAGCTACACTGGTGCCTCTTCTGCTGGAAGTTTGGGTCGAGGCAAGCGCTAGTGACTGCCCCTGGAATGGCACGGCTGGCACTCACCTGCTCAACCCAGACGCCATGTCAGTAATGTTCCAGGTGTTGTCAATTCTACAGCTGCTGAGAAAACTGGCACCACAGCAGGAGCACCAGGATGCACTGGTGAGATGACATGCACAAATATCTCAAATTGGTTTTATACAGGAAAAGGTTTTCTAAAAAAATGACAGTGCCTTGTGTTTGAATAGGATACATGGTTCCGTAAAGAATACCTCGGAGATTTTAAGCAGCACTTCATGAAAAACTTTCCCTATGGTACTCAGGACATACCCAAACATAAAAAGAAGGTTGATCTCAAAAGGTAACGAATGCCAGTGTTAATATGTCAAGTAAACATCCCCCTTTCTGATCTTGATAAATATACTCAAGTATTGTCATAAATTGTGATTGGTGATAAGAATAATTTGAAAGTTATGATGCGGTAGTATTGATATGTGACCATTACCTACTGTATATGAAGATCTAAACTAGCTGCGATTACTCTCATTTTACTATCCTCTCCTCAGGAATAAACAAAGTTTAGCCATTCCAGGTCTGACTGTGGAGCCTCTGGCCCTGAACATCACACTTTGCCAGGTCATGGTGTCCCTCAGCCAGAGGCAGGGGCTTGGCCGAGAGACGGATGGAGACTGGCTGACGCTACTGAGGACATTTGTCCGAGACACTCTGGGCAGCGGAGTGAAACTGAGCTACAGGCAGCTCCACATGCTGCTGGGTACTGTGTGGAAGATGGTCCTCACACAGAGGAGCAAAAGTAAGCATTTGCAGTGAATTTGTCAAAGTGTGTCTGATTTAATAAATACAGAAACATGAGTTCAATAAGATTAAAGGAGTTTAGTGTTATTATTTACACAATATCAGTCACAGAGCTTGATTTATTTACATTTATTTTAGAGCAAGATGACAAGATTCTTAGTTGGCATCCAGATACCAATTTGTGAGCCATATGAGGACATTTTTAATTATAAGTAATTTTTAATATTAATATCTGTATGTATGTATGTATGTATTTGTGCAGCAGTGACAGAGGACCTGTTGGCAGCTGTATATATCTACTATAAGCAGAGGCACTTGACTCTACAGACACGATCTCTGCTGCTGTCTTTCTACAGCAAGCTCTACCTACAAGAGCAAGGACATACACACTTAGCCAGGTAACCTCAATCATTGTTTCTCAACATGTATACAACTAAATGATTTAGCCATAATCACAATAGTAGCCTCATATCGGACCACTTTGAACATTAAATCCTTGTACAATATTTTAATAGCAAGGCCTGACCAAATGGCACCCACTCAGTTTTCACCACAGGATTTTAGAATCATTTGAGAAAGAATTCTGATAAGATGAATACCAGATGAATCAATGACGATAACAAAACTAACAGCCTCTGGAAACTCCCAAATCTTGTTAAGAATTATTAACAGTTACTGACATTGACATTTCCAGAACACCCACATGCTTTCTGCTCTGGTTTCGAAATTCCAACCCAATGACTGTTTAGAGAACTTGTTGTTCAACCAGTCAGGAGCAAGATAGATTGATGATGATGACAATTTTTTTGTGCTATTGACATAAAATGTAGTCTTACTATAGCTAATGTATTCACAACAGTTCCAGACCACATTGAGCATTTGTTAAATTATGGATAGCTCTGACACGCAACTCCCCAGGCCCCTCTGAAAACTAATAATTCATATTTGTGCTCGTAATTGAAGTGGAGAGCACTTCATTCCACCTTAATTCAATTCACCTTATTAGTCTTGGGGTTTGAACCAATATGGTGTGTTCTTATTTCAACTATGACGGACAAAAACAGGTTTCTATTCTCCCTAATTATTTTTTTAGGCCTATAAAGATGCAATGACAATATATTTACATGCTTGTTTGTGCTTAGACACAACAATTGGTCTGTCAAACTCAAATGAAAATTCAAAACCTTTAGTTGTGCCTTTTATATGTGGACACATCATTGCTTACTGTAAGTCTAACAGCACTTGGCTCATGTGCTCTTCTGTATATTATCCCTCCCCCTGTCTCTCTGAAGGAGTAAGGTGCTCTGTCGGTGGTTGGCATCTCTTCCTGTGCAGTTGTCTCAGCTGGGCCACCGTAACCCTGCTCTCTCTGCTCGACTTATCTTGTCCATCCAAGCTGCTGCCTCTCGGGGAAACAAGGATTTGCTCAACAGTCTGCAGACACACGCCTGCAGGCTCTATGGTATACACACTCAATTAGACAGAGAGGCAAAGACAAACTGATCATAAATTAGAGCAACAACATCTGTTTTTGTGACATCACATATCATTGTTAATACAAGATATATTTATCAGACCTGTATATTACCAGACATGCTTGAAAATCAAATTGCCACCAACTCACACTGCCATTACACTGAACTTTGTGGTTAGAAACTTGTCTTACCTCTGACCACTCTTTAGGATTATGGTCAGAGTTGGGGCATGTTTATGCTCTGCAATTTAGTCTTTTCTCTTTATCTGGTTCATCAAACAAAATTACTGCTCAGTTCCAGCTTCTAATTTAGGAACATTTAATTGAGAAAGATGCAGTAAGAGTGAACTTTCTGCCCAAGTGTTCCCTATTTTGAGTATTGAATGAAATCAAAATTAATATATTAAAATGTTTGAAAGATACATAATCATTTTCTTATACATAAACAATATGATATGGTACAGAGTGCAAATGACATGGCCTGATTACAAAAGGGAAAAATCCTAGAAACAAGGTACACCCTAGTATCCCTAGGAGGCGATATAACTCCATGCCCCCTCCAGACAACTTCGCAAAATTGAACTGCAACTAGAGGCAGAGAACAGCAGTAAGAATGCACTGGAAGTGTGTCCATATCCGCTGCTCAGAGCATGGTCAGATAATAAGGCTGGGGTGTAACAGCGGAGGTTATGAGGAGAGGAGCGGGGGGGTAGGGGTATCGGCGTTCTGATAGAAACTGCCGCAGAGCTAGCAATTCACCATCACAAGACTCCTTTTGTCTGAGGGCTTCTTACATCAGCATGTGCGTCAGAGACAGACAGAACACCACGCACACACACATTATCTGAGCCCTCACTGTAGTGGCCATGCCTGTCTGTCTGTCTCTTTTTTACTAGTCCTTAACATAGTCTGGTTTTCGTGGTATCATTCTAATTTTCTTGATAGAGCCTCACTTTATATCCCCAGAGGGTGTAGTGCATTGCTGTCTCTGTGTAATTTCATCTGAGGCATGCATCTGTGTCTGTGTGTCTGTGTGTGTGTGTCTGTCTGTCTGTGTGTGTCTGTCTGTGTGTGTGTGTTTGTGTGTGTGTGTGAAGATCCGGAGGAAGGGGTTGTGGTGCTGTTACCAGCAGAGTCCCAGCAACGAATGGTGCAGTTGCTCTACTTCCTACCCAAGATGTCCCAGTCTCTTCTCGCCAACCTGAGCTGCTGCTGCACTGCTGGACGAATCTCTGCAGGACTCGCTGCCTCTCTGATTCGCATTGTACACTTTAGGTGAGCTCAAAAGCCCCTCTCAAGCTTGTGTGTGTGTGTAAGGAGACATTCCCATCTAGGAAAGAGTTGCTTGACGGGATGGATGCCCCTGCTTTTGGAACCACACAGTTAAACCCAGTTAAGCAAGCCACCATCAGATGGCAGTGTTGCACTTTCGCAGAGGAATCCCTGACTTTATCTGGTTCCTCACCTGCTGATGTGGATGCCCTGTATATTTGATATTCAACTTACTGGTGACAATAAAAAGCTTTTTTTTTTTTTCTTTTTTCTTTTTTTTTTTCTGTTACTCACTCTCAGACTACCTTTCCCCGTGTGTGTGTGTGGTTATGTTCATTCGTGTGTCTGACCTTTTGATTGTGTCAGTGGGGCAGTGTCATATATGTAATTTTGAGTGGAGGGAGTGCTGAGTTCATAGGGGGTTGGATGTGCGTGTAATGGGCATGATACAAAGAGCTCTTTAGGAGGCTGGAATGCAGCATCGTCATGGAGTATTAAGAAGACTCTGCATGTGCCTCCCAGGCTCCACAAAACGCACTGTTATTCACACACATTTCCTACTGTTACAGATCTATCCTCCCCTCGGGATAAGGAAGAATTTTTCATAACTGTGTTTCCGTGCTCAAAATATGCTTAATATTATGCTCTTATAAAACCTACAAAACATGAAAATTGGTCCTGAGAGCTATAGTAAGGAATACATAAGTTATGTGAAAATAAATTTTAAGCAGTGTGTCCAAAAAGTGTAAATGCTGAAAAGTTGCATAAATTACAAACTGTAGAAACGTTTGATACTCTGAAGGATGTGTCTTGTCAGCTTTGTGTTTACGCACAATTTGCGTCAATAATTGTATAACATGTTCCCTGATTCTGTTCTCCAGGTCATCTCTGAGTGGCTGGTCGGTGGGAAGCCAGGAGGTGGCTCTGCAGGACGTGGACTACATCAGCTTCTTGTTCTCCACTCTGACGGGCTTCTCGTCCGACAAGCTCACCTCCCTGCAGGAGGCCGGCGACGAGAGCGCCCTGCCACCCTCTCCTCTCTCACCCCTCAGTCTCTTCCCCACCCCGCTTGAGCAGTTCACACACCACTGGGACGTTGTTGAGGTGCATTCACTGTACAGTCTTTTCCTACAATTACCCCAAACCTGTAATACATTATTACTCTCACCAAACTGCTGCCACTCAGCAACACTAGGACACAACATTAAAAATAAATCTGTAAGGGACCGAGACTAGGAGGTGAAGGAAGAGCAAGAAAAGACATTGTTTTGAAAATTAAAAAGTGTTGATATTCTCTACACAGCCGTGCTCTTTTAGCCCCCCCCCCCGGTCTCTCTCTGTCTCTCATATAGAGCTCAGAGGGTGGAAGCTTTATCATGGCACTCCGGCTGAGAGGGGAACCTTTATCGCGTTGCGCAGGTTGGAGATGCGTGGTTATCGGGCATAGTGGATATGCACAAATGCTAATGAGAGCCCATGGCATGATGGGAGTGTGACATTTCTGCACAGAAATTACCGTTAACGTAACTGTGCCCTGAGGCAAGTGTGTGTGAGTGTGTGAGCAAGTGGGGGGCTTATAATCACTAATTCAACTCCTCAATTAAGGCCTCAGATCCTGCCTCTCTCATCTCCCTGTCTGAGTCAATCACAGGCAAGTTGCAGGAAGGTGGAGGGAGGGTACACGTAGTGGCGAGTTGGCGCGGCATTTAGGGACAGACTGTGTCAACTCTGGTTTGACTAATGAGACTGTACGATTGTTTTTAATGACGGGGAGAATGCCAACAGGTGCACAGTCCCGACACACACCGGTTCGCACTCAGTGCTGCACCAAAGTGCATGCAAACACCTAAATTTGATAAAAGCTAATGAGAAATTTGATTTGGATTTTGAAGTTAATGAAGAAAGGCTATTCCTTATTTTTCATTTTTAAAAAGTTTTTGGCATGGCAGCTTCTTAGGCCTGAAACCAATTCTTCTCCATCCCAGATAAAAGAAAAAAACCCAATTAAAATATTGTTAATGTCTGTTGTCTTTGGTAAAGGCATGATGAGATAAGATGAAGGCCTCACCTCATCCAGACAGGAATGTAGAAATGCTCTGGTTTGGTTTTGGTGGCCCTGATGCTCTGTTCATATACTGTATTGTACAGTTTAAACCATATTCAATTCACAGCTCCAGTGAGGGAAAAAAAATCCTGGTATTTTACTTCTTCCATGCACATCTTTGTAGACCACTGAAACGATTTGAAGGAACCAGTTATGTTGCTAATATTTCTGTCACGCTTTATTTGAAAGCCGTATATACAAGAGGGATTACTCAACACAGGGAATCAAAAATATTTGAAATAAAATCAAAGTTAAGGAAAAAGTACATATTTGAAGTTATTTTTGTCAATAAAATGTACCTGTTCTATTCATAGGAGGTGTGCCACTGTCTGGAATCTCTGGGTTCCAAGTCTCAGTGCTTTGACATCTTGCAAAATGGCATTTGCAAATACTTGGTGAGAAACTTTTTTACTGTTTTTTTTACTCATTTAGTACTCTTGTTTCTACTTTTTTCCTTCAGCTACTCTGCTCTTAATGGAAAAATAATTAAGCATCCTGTATATACTGTGTGTGTGTGTCTCAGACCAAGTTGGGAGTGGTTCCTGACAGTATGGCAGCCGGACTGCTGAGGGCAGTGTCCAGATTACTGGACCTGTCCGTCTTGCCAATTGAGCCTGTGCTGCGCTTCTTGTCCCAGTGCTGCCTCAGCCTGCTAGCCCTGCTCATCACCATGCAGCAGGAAGCACCTGCCGAAACCAACCATAAAAGGTGTGTTGAATGACTGCAACTGTTTGCTGAAATGTGCTCAGAAAAGATCTTCCGTTGATATGAAATCTTCGCCTTAATGGCATCAATTGCCTCTTTCCCATTGGAATCAAAGTGATAAAGATTTACATCAATTTGGGTTAAAACGCCTTTGTGACTCATTTGCAGAGAGGCGATTTGGGGTGCTTGTGTGTTAGCGTTGAGCACCGTTCCTCGCCTGCTGAGGATGGTCCTGCAACAGTTGCGTGTCGGAGATCTGAGTGATGAGGAGCTGCCACAGCTCGGACAGATGCTGTCAATGGTGCTGCAGCACACAGCGCTGCACAACCAACTGCTGGCCAATGCTGCTCTACTGCAGGAGATCATACAGAACCTCACGGTAAACACAGCAAACACATATATTTTATAGGGATTCATTTTAAGGCTTTAGTAAAATTCAGATGGAGAAGTACGGTTAAACTCCCACCTAATTTCTTTCTCTGTGTGTTTCAGAGGTATTCCCGGGCTGCGTCCAGGGAACAGTGGCTGACAGATTTGCTCTACTGTTACAGCCTCACTGTTGCTCATGGCTCCTCTGCTCACCGTGGGAACCTGGGCCTTCGAGACATGTACTGACCGACATGCCCACCAGACAAGTACCTAGTGTGTTGTTCAGTTCACCCTCTCAAACATCTTATAGTCACTTTGACAAAAAAAACTCAGAGGTCAGTACATAAGACAAAACTTATGTACAGACAGGAATTCAATGGAAAAGGTTTTTTTTTTTTTTTTTACTAATGAGTGACAATGAATAATCCAATTTTTTAAGGACTACAACAGTTTTTCCTGTCTTGAGCTGCGTCTTTAGTGCTTCATTTTTAGCCTGATAATTATTCTATCTTCCTCTTATGAGTATTGTTGTTGCAGAACATTGTCCAGTACATACCGACAGAAAAAAACCCAGAATAAAGGTGAAATAAAGTCAAAGTGTACTGCTGTCTGTTTCAATCTTTATTTTTTTTCTATAATACAATTTAGCAACAAACACTGAGGTATGCTTTTGAAATTACACGATTAATTTTGTGCAAATGCATGATAAAGTATATTAAAAACTGCATAGTTCAGAAAAGCATCTTTCTCTTGAGAGGGAAAGCACTTAAAGACCAGACTGATGTGTAGTATGTGCATGTGCGTGTGTGTGGGGCTGCAGGTGGGCGATCTGTATGACCGGCTGTTGATAGACTGCCTCATTCTCCACAGCAGGAGGAAAGGTTATCTCAGTGTGTGTGAAAGCAATGGCGAACCAGGGAGATGGAGTGTGTATGTGTTCCTTCTACAATGGATGAAAGGTTATCTTTTACACACACGATTTCTGTAGACTTAACCCCACCCTGTGAGGTCATGGCTCTGATGTCATATGGCTTAATTTTGGAAAGCTTGGCACATTGAGTGAGCAATGTGTATAGTAATTCTATAGAGGTAAGGCTGCCAGCCAGCCTTCAAAACATCAAAGAACATAAGGAGTGTGTGTGAGTGTTCAATGTTTTCCCCGTCCTCTGGTCCCCTGTCCAGCACTATGTGGTCTCAGGTGGTAAGAGTACTGCTTGGCTTGATCCACCGTGTCAGTCAGGTGTACAAAGTCTATACTGCTCACTGTAAAATAAGCAGATAGAACTACCTTTTAGAGACTTTAACTTGATTTAAAGTGTGTGTTTGTGTATGCGCACACTTACACTGGCTCTGGGTGCGTAGCGGCATGTCCAGGAGCAGCTGACACTGAGAGCCCCGAAGTGCACGCCCTCGTCTGGCCATAGAATTGCCTAAAGGACAGCGAAGAAAAATGTTTAGACTAGATTTACATTTATTTACAACATGTGAATAGTTTTCGAATTCATCCAGCTGATGCTGCACAACAAAGCCTGGGATACTCCTGCAACTGGTTGATCTGGTCATGTAAGCCACCTGTGGGCGTAGTCATAATATTCCCATGATTTCAAATATCACTCAGGCCATAAAATCATTGTTTTATTTTGTACTTAGTGATCACAAACACAAACCCGTAAATTATTAAAACTTGACAGTATATTGAGTGGAATACATGTCCCTGATTTAAGTCGTTTGCAGGGGTTCTATTAAAAGTACCTCAACAGATTTGTTATAGTCACACATAGAGTTTGACCTGTAAATGTATTTTATCCATAACAATTTTATCAACAAAATAATAGAATAATTAATAGAACAATCTTCCAAGAAGTTTGAAGTTGATAATGTAAGAGAAAAAAAAAACAGTTGCTTAGTCGCTTGTTACCTGGTTTAAGTTATGAAGAGAACTTTGAATGTGTAAACTTCCCCACTTCAGTTTTTATGTACAGTATAAGTGATTGCCTACTGTTGGAGGACCACGGTGGAAATAAATAATTGGATTTTATTGCGTTTTTATGACAAATGTTTGCACCACATTTGCAGAGTTAGAATATTTAATCTACAAATCAATCAGACTTGCACACAGCCATTCTTTGACAGTTTTGTTATCTGTGATGCAAAAATAAATCTCTCTCTCCCCATGTGGTGCTACAGATAGATGAAATAATAATAATAATCATCATAAATTTAAGAAATGGTTTATGATGATTAAGCGGGCATTGTGACCCAGTCCAGAGTTGTGTGTCAGAAAAAAATGAGGGCACAAATGAGAGAATGAGTCCCGTGTGTGTGTGTGTGTGTGTGTGTGTGTGTGTGTGTGTGTGTGTTGGGGGGGGGGGTCAGAGCTGGTGTGTGTATGGTGTGTGTTCTGCAGATAGCTCTACGCAGTCGTCTGACATTCCACCTGACAGCTCTGAACTTTTCACAGTGCCAGAACTGTCAGAGAGGGAGAAGGAGGGAAAGAGGGACCGAGAGGGAGGTGAAGCGAGAAGGGGGAGGGGAAAGCCACGTCATAAGGTTGGGTTGGAGTGAGGATGTCTATCTGTCCATCTGTGAGCGGAGATGGCGTGCGTGCTTGTATGTTTTGGCGCAGCAAGGTTTCTGTCTGTCCTGCCATCATCACCTGGTGATGTGTGATGAAGGTCAGGCCTGTCTGTGGAGCGAAACCCTACCAGAGGTTCCACACAGGCAACCAGGCTCATACTGTCCTAGTATGTGGATTGAAGCATCATCTAGACATTTACACGGGTTCCTGTTCCCAAAATGAGTCACTTACAGTGTCTTCAACACTGGTGTGAGAACCATCCTGATTTCCAGCTTTAATCCCACAAAATATCAGTCTTGGTTTACAATATTGGGATTTTCATGTGATTCAAAACTATAGTTTCAATAGAGATTGAAGGACATCCACCTTTAGGGATAAACCACCATGTAATCACACATGACAGAAAACTGCTGCTGATGGTGACTGTATGATGCTAAATGATTCACTCAACACCCTGGTGGCCCAGGGGTTTTACATACCACCTATGAACTGCAAGGTCCCTGGTTAAGATCCAGCTTGAGACCTTTGATGTATTGTCATACTGCATCTTTGTTTACCCTCCTTTCTGGTCGTCGTTCCATTATCAAATCTCTTATAAAAAGCATCAAGACGTTGATAATATACTCATCTCTCTACTGTCAAACCTCTAATAAAACCCCAAAAATGCCACCCAAAAAAGTCACTCATCATGGGACCTTCACATTAGCACCAGTGTCTGCAAATGTGTGCTCTGGCTCCCATTTACTTCCACCGAAGCCCATTCAGCTGACAAATTCATGAGTGTATTTATTGCTTCGATGTGAGCTCTACCTGGCTCAGGCGGACATCCAGACTACTAACTGCAGCATGGCTCCCAGAGACTGTTTAAAGTTTGAAATCTTGCTACTCGCTAATTATATATTTCCCATGTTGTTGCCATGTTGCTATGAAATCACATCCTTTCCCAGTGCTGAGTTCGGGAAGAATTTATAGGACTGAAGTAAAATGAGACTATGAATTTAAATGTTTGAGGGGATGATAGAGAGATACATAATATCACATTCCTTTCACTGTAATTTAATCCAGTGGTTCAGGAGTGTAGGGTTGTTTGGAAAGGGGGCTCGGCTGGTAAAAGGTTGTTGTGTTCTCTGCATGTGATGTGTTTTGTGTGTATAGGCTGAATTTTGTTAGTGTCTGAGCTTGTTTTATTTCATTGAGCTATTTTCCTTTTGCTCTAACTGCCTGTTTTCTGGTCATTCTGTTGTTTTGCCTGCCTCTACCAACTTGGATGTTGTTGACAAAAGCACTGCAACTTGCAGCATCCAAAATGACCATATAGTTGAATCAACATCTCTAACACAGTTTAAACAAAGCTGAACATTATGACCTTTATGATGGGAGGATTTATTGCAGGACAGTTGTATTAGACTACATTAGTTTTAGCCAGGTGTATCTAATGAACTGCCAACTGAGGGTATATCTCAAGAAAAAGTTGATCACAATTGTGGAATGCAAATTCTCTCACCATAGATACTTTGAAGCACAGAGCTCTTACTCGTAGCTGATTTGGCAGATATAGCTCTGATATCCATCTTCTTCCTGTTTTGGGTTTGGTTTGACTCCACCTCTTCGCAGGTCTTTACCTCTCTCCGTGTGCGTGCGTAGAACCTGCCGACACATATCCATGCAAGTGCATTCACATGCCAAGGTTCAATAAAAAAAGAATCTCAGACAGCGTTTAAAGGTCCAAAAGCTGGCAAATCCTAGCACTAATACTCACTAAGCATAAACAAAGTAAACAGAGTTTATTCAAGGCAGTTAATAGGCAGCACATACAGAATATAATTGTGAAGCTGAATGGAAACAGAGAGCCTCCTGCGGTGTACTGGCAGCGTCTAAGAGGAAAGCAGAGTGTGTAAGAGGGAAAGAAAAGCAAAGAGAGGCTGCTGGTAGCAATTAGAGCAGCACGGTTGAACTTTTAGCCTCTTGTTAAATCAGTATGAAAGCTCAAGATTATAGCCCGTCTGTCCCCTTATTTCACCCATCTCCCACGCTCTGCCCCCCACTGCTCAAGTGTTGATCGTATCCAGACTGAAGATGGGGTGGTGTTACAGGAGAGATGAGAACTGGTTGGCATGTATGAGGGAGAGGGCACATGTGGGCACCACATGGCACTGCCACTCTCCCACAGCCCCAGAAGCTTCAGCTACTGAGCACCCCTCAAGGTACAAACACGAACGAATACATGTGAACTCACCTCCGCCAGGCTCGCTGGATGATGCATGCAGCCTCATTCCTCCTCCTGCGCTGCTCCTTGTCATGTCCCCTATGTGTCCGTGTTGAGATTGGTGCATGTGCGCCAGTCTTTCTGGAGGGGCTTTTGTGGTCTAAAGATGAACTGCTTCTTAATGAGGGAGTGTGAGTTTGGTCTTTGGTGCCGGCCCTCTCTGAAGTCTTCTCCTTGTGGTTTCTGTGTTTTTTTGGAGAGGTGTGGGGATCAGTCTTGCTGGGGGCGGTCTGCACGCTCATGAGAGCGTCTCTGTTTTTTAGAGGGATAAATTCTCTGGAACTGGCCCCAGTTTGGTCCAAAGAGAAGACTCTTGTGGAAGGAGCACTTGTAATTGAGGAAGGTCGTTCCT
>CM029126.1:13146526-13249026 GCA_016859345.1 Istiophorus platypterus
GTCTATATAAGATTTCATGGCAATTCATCTCATAGATGTTGAGATTTAGGTCTGGAACAAAGTGGTGGATCACTGACAAACAGACCAACATTGTCTAAGAATCAATAAAACATAACTTTATCATATGGGTAATAAATAATCCATTTCGGCTTGACTCTGCTAACCGGTGTAAAAAGTCTTTAAATTAAAATAATTTTTTGGGGGTAAAGGTCATGTTATTTGCGAATAGCCTGAAATCTTTCATTTCAGCGCATCGCTGTCATTCAGGCTGCAGCTGGTCACATTCAGAATGTGTGTCCACTCACCGAGGAGAGCAGCCCAGTGCAGCGGAGTTCTGAAGAGGTTATCATAAGCCGTCACATTACAGCCCTCGTAAGATGTCAGCACCTCCACCACTGCCTCATTACCGTCAGCAACTGCAAAGTGCAGGGGTGTTCGCCCCTCATAGTCCTGCCAGTTCAACAGGGACTCAGTGGGAGCTGCCTCCTTCACACATTAAGACAGACAGACACGAGACAACCGCAGAAAAGAAAAAAGACATGCAGACTGACGGGTGAGGATGGAGGACGACAAATTCAGTTGCTTGCATGTGTGTGTGAAGACAG
This sequence comes from Istiophorus platypterus, assembly GCA_016859345.1. Lineage (NCBI taxonomy): Eukaryota > Metazoa > Chordata > Actinopteri > Istiophoriformes > Istiophoridae > Istiophorus > Istiophorus platypterus. The sequence goes on from CM029126.1 coordinate 13,147,132, forward strand.
GGCTGTGTACCAGTATGCAGCGGACAGTTTGTGTGGCGCTGGGCTCCTGACTGTGTGCGGCCCAGTGAAGGGGAATCTTGCCCTCACTGTCCGGGATGCCGATGTTGGAATCGTGTTTGATCAGGAGGCGTACGTGTTCTGGTCGGTTATAAAATGCTGACCAGTGTAAAGCAGTTTGCTGTAAAGAGAGGGAGAAACGGGGATGATGAATGGAGTTGAAAACAGAGGGGGCAATTATTACACCAGGTTTCCATTTATGCCCACAGAATTACTCCACTATGTCATGGCCAGTAAATATGAGGGCAACGTGCTACACAAAGCTCATACTGAAGATCCAGCAGTGAGCTGAGATTGTAACTGAGATACTGCCTGCATGACGGCTACTGAGCTATTCTGAGATTTGCTGAAACCACTGTCATCTGACATGATGATGCATATTGGATTATTACAAAACTAACTACTGATGTCAGATACAGATCAGCTCCAACAGACAGAGGAGACTGTGTGTTTGTGGTCTTATCAGCAGAACACTGGACAAAGCCACAGATTGTTAAATCATTCACTGCTGTGTTAGTGTGCCTCTCTGTGTTCGTGAGTGTGTGACCTCAAATTTCTGCTGCTTCTAAAGAACTATTTTCATTCAGTCGGTTGTCTCTTTGCAGGTTATTGGTCAGACGCCCAGACAGGCTAGTTTCTGACTCAAGACAAGCAATCTTCTAAAAACTTGTGTGTATTTGTACAGCAGCACCTTGTTCTTGTCTTGTGTGTCAACCTCTCCAGGTCCAATGTATTTGAGCAGCAGGGCGAGGGCTTTTGGTGAGGGGTGTCGGGTGGCCAGGTGGAGCGGGGTCATTTCCTCCAAGTCTTTCTGCAGCCAGTTAGCACGCCTGGACAGCAGCAGCTTCAGGAAACGCACATTCCCCTGCAATACACACACACACACACACACACTTGAAAAAACATTGCTAAAATGTAGTTCAGATATCGCCAATTCTCCTCAAAATGATCATGAGCCAGCAGCAATGACACACCCTCCCACACACATAGACTCCCCAGGCTTTTAGCGGTGTCTGGTTCAATCCACAGGTCATCCATCTTCGTTCCTTCCTCCTGTGTTTCTGCTCAGTGCGTGAGAAGAGCTGATAAACAGCAAGCAGCTGCTCTGTTGCCAGAGAGAGCAGCTGCTTTCTACCTGTCGTCCTCTCCACATCATTGTCATCATCGTCCTCACTTTTGGTCTCTCACCTGCAGGCCGCTGGGTTTTGAATTGTGCAACAGCTCTTGGAGGATGGCGGGGATGTGTCTGCGTGTCCCCATGTGAGCATGGCTATGTACACATGTGAGTGTGTTTTGTATATTTGCCATCCCGTGAACACTCCGCCATAGCCTGACAGATCTATCTTATGTGTGAGCATGCATCTAGACTGTGAGTGTGTGTGTGTGTGTGTGTGTGTGTTCCAGTCCTCCCTATTCTCAGTCCAATTAGATCGGTAATCCCTGGCCTCTCTTGCTGTCTCAACTACTTATTGATCAGATGTCAAAGAGACAGGGCTTCCCGTCACTGGCATCCCAAAACACACACACACACGCACACACACACACACACACACACACACACACACACACACACACACACACACACACACCATCAATGAGACAGACCCCAATTTCTTATTACCTCCCCTCTTTCTTCAATGATATTATGATCCCGTAACAGTTCACTCCCATGAAAGAAGGCACTGATAAATACCTGAGTTGTCAAGAGATATTATTAGTACCACATCCCGCTGCTCTCCTGCTATATCCCTCTAGAGGGAACAGCCCACCCTGTCTAGAGATATTCTCATTAATATTGTCTCTTCTGGCCGGTCTAAAGTCTAGACTCAAGTGAAAAGCACATTAAACACCTCTTCTTTTGTAGCGTTCAGTGACCAAAATGCTGTGAAACACATGTTTCTCCAAGCAGAATGATTATTAATAAGAGTGTGAGTAAGTCAAAGTCATAGCTACAGCGTTTGTGTGGCAAGATTATAAATCAGTTGATATTCCCCACCACAAGCCCTAAGGCCATTACTTCAACCACTAGGGGGCACTGGCTTCCCACTGGAGCTTATGGTCTGTCAAAATTATTCTTTGCTATTTCATTACACCTCGTCTTTATATTCACTCTACCTTTATGATTCCACACACATCTATTTTTATGAACTGACTGTCAACTTTATGTAACAACAGGTATAATAGTCAGCATATGTGTGATCTCTTTTTTTTTATGTCTGTGGATTTACGGATGTCCGTACCTTCTGTGCGGCGAGGTGCAGAGCAGTGCGCTGGCTGTGGTCGGTCTTGTTGACTGAGGCTCCGGCCTTCAGAAGAATCTCCGCACAGTCCAGGCGGTCAGCCAGCACACAGTACATCAGAGGGGTCCGGCCAAACTGGTCCTCACGGTCTCGCAATGAAGGCTCTGCTACACACACACACGGACACATGCATACAAGCAAAGCACAGTTGAAGGTTCAGGTCTGAGGGTAAGTCTTAATCCAAACCAAGATTTGGGTCAATATGTGTTGGATTTTGAGCTCAACATATAAACAGAAAGTATAATTATGTGGCTTGTGATGGAATGTTATAAGCTGTTTTTAAAAGGCAACTCCTTGTACTTAAAATGCAGTCTTTTAAAACATCAGTTTAATAGGACCTCCACTTCCTCTTTCTAAATAAATCGATTTATTTGGAGCAGCTGGAAGTAAGGAACCACTCTAACACTGATAACCTGGAGGATCATGTTGTCTACTTGTGAAAAGAATTTGCAAAGATCATGTGATGTTCTTCATATATGTTTTTGCCACATTTCTATTCTATGCCAGACTTGGAATCAATTTTCTACATATTGATCGTTATTATTATCATTATATAATAGCAGCATTGCTAAATGGCCAGATCACATCAGCACTTCTGCAGAGGGGTGGACTGTCCTTTAGCAGAAGGACCACGGTTCCAGCTTCCATGCTGATGCAGTTTGTCTGTGCAAAACCCAAGACTCCAACCAGCAGCGGCGACTAACCCTCTACTAACTAACTCTGACCTTTCTGCAGATGGGCTAACTGCAATGAAACTTTCCTCATAGAAAATCAATAAATCAAGACATTACTGCATATTAATATGAACCAAACCTGCGTCTTGTTGGACTAGTGATTAAGATTCACATCATAAAATCATAACCCCCCCCCCCAAATTCCTGATGCGGATGGGATAGTTAATGAACCTGTAATATGTTTTAGAGGCTAATCGCTTGTGTGCTGCTCACCTGTGATGAGTTTGAGCAGGGCGCTCCTATCTCCGTTGACAGCTGCAGCATGAACCTGGGAGCCCAGGGAGGCAGGTCCAGGGCTGGACGTTGCTGAGGCCTACGAAGAAAACAAAATGACGATCACAACTCAAACTGCAGCAACATACTCTCAGCTTACTTATCGTGTGTTTAATATGATTAAATTAAGTTGAGTCTGGACAGATTCCTTTCCATTCATTTAAACACAAGCATACTCCACAAACTGACAAAGTACCAGTTGGGTAGTTCATGAATAATAATATATTATAGGCCATTATTACAGGCCATAATAAACCAGGATTTAATGGATACTATTAATGAAATAGGTTAAACTGGAAATCTCAAAATCAATTCCAGTCCCCACATAAAAAAAAAAAATTAGAAGATATATTTGGTAAGTGCTACACACACAGACCCCATTTTGAAGTTTGCCAAATACTTTAAATGTAGACGTCAAGCTTGACCGGTTAGTTTATACACCTTTTCTTTAGTCTAGGGTAACAGATAAGAGCCGTAAAGGAGCAAACATAAAATCATCTTTATAAATATCGATCCTCTTTCAACCAGATAAACACCTGAACCTCAGTTAGCTCTCAACTACACAATAAAACAGTAATTTCCAATAATGTAATAAGTGATCTAATGTTTCCTGACAGTAGGATGTGTTTGTGTGCCTGTATTTGTGCACTAGTGTGTTTGTGTGTGTCTGCTCCTGCTGAGGGGGTTAAATCTCTTCCTGGCCACACTTAACCAAAACCCAGTGAAAGCTGGGTAATCTGCAGACAGGAAGCAGCTGGGGAGGGGGAGACCCTGTGTGAGTATGTAAGAGGGGGGTCTCTCTTCATGTCTTATTCATGTCTCATTAATACTGCAGCAAGCCTTGCTGTGTGTGTGTTTGTGTGTGTAGTTTTAGAGATGTGGGACAAACCCTGCGGGGCACAACACAGAAATCAATTATTGCCCCTAAACACATAAACGCTGGAGGCACAAACTCAGCCACAATCTGAGATTTCTCCAAGACATTTTCATTAACGGTCACACAAATAGAGATGATTCACTACTGATGAAACTTACTGTGTAAAGAGGTTTTATACCAAACAACAGATAGGAATTATTGTTTGAATAGAGATAGGTTCATTATTTCAGTTTCACTCTTGAGAACTTTTAAACTCCTGGTAGAAAAGTGAATGATGTGAAGGGAGAAGGAAATACTCCGCTGTCCTCCATCATTCCCTCTCAACCCGCTCTCCCTCCCCACCATCACCTAATAAAGAGTGCTCCTGTAGACACTGCGTGCAGCATGGCAATTACCCATCAAACTTGCTGCTTTCTCACGCTCTGCCAAATAGTGGCAGACACTTAAAACAGGTTAGTTACTACATTTACTGCAATGTAGGTCTATGTGAGCATAAAGGAGGAAGGTGGGAGGGAAAGACGGTAGGTGCGGCACTTAAGGTGTGTATGAGTGTGTTGGTGTGTGCGTGTTTGGCACATGTGCCATGTCATGGGAAATGATTTTTCCGTGAGAGAGTTTTTACAGGGACTTTACCAAAATCAACCACAAAAATCTCTAAGCATCTCTAATTTACAATGATTGCTCAGTCAGTAATGCATGTGCACGCACACAGACACACGTACAGTCTGCATGTACTAATATCTAACACATGCAGATATAACAGAGATGTCATTGCTTCACTTCAGAAAGAGTAATAGCATGTTTCTGACAGAAAGATTTTGTTACGCAGAGAACTAATTGGAGTCAATCACATATTTGTTGTTCTACTTTTCAATCATGTCCAGATCTTATTTCAAACTTTACTTCTGTTGGCTTATTTTGATCTTTTTCTGCATTTTTGGAGTCAATATGCAACCCCCAGTTGCCACAATAAAAATATATTGATTTATAAATAATCTTAGATGCAGAAAAAAAAGTTATAATTTGGCCAAACACTGACAGGGAGGGACACGAGTCAATATCTGAACCTGTGTGAGGGACATTGACATCGCTAAGAGCAGCCAATTAGAGTTTCATGAGAACCTGAATGTTTTGGAAACACCTACAGTGCATCCAAATTTGTCTAAAAAGGCTTTGCAATACAGTGTCTGAAATCAAACAAAGGATGGTGTAAAAACAACACCAGGTCCTGTTGAGAGGTGTGGAGTGCTCTCATTTAGCCATTCATATGTTTTCCTCAGGGAGTACTCCACTTGTTAATAAGAAGACAATAACTCAGAGAAAAACATTGATCATGGGCTGAGGTCCAGACCAAGGGATTGTACATCTGTATAAGTATTGATTCATGCTGATGCTGACATTATTTAGTCTTTATTCATATTCTACCTCATATAACCACAGTGAGTTTAACAAAGAATCTAGACACTCCCACGGAACCTTTCAGCAGCACTACAGGAGTGCTGCGCACGCACACACTACTGCATCCTGACACGCACACACACACCCACACCAGACACATGCTGTTGAGACAGACAGGCAAAGAAACCAGGGAGTAAAAGAGTGTGTGTGTGTGTTTTGGTTTTTGTGTGAGCGTTTGTGTGCATGTTTGTGAGCAGTGTGTTTTACTATGTGTTTCTCTAGCTGTCTGTCACTTTGAAGGTGTCTACTTTCGAAAGAGGACATTGCTAGGGAATTCTGGGTAAGCAGTGGGGAACAGAGCCTGAGCTTGTGGCCTTTATTTCAATTCTAGACCGGCACACACCCACAAACATACACACTTTTTAAAATTAGCATGTTTTTGTTTCATTTATATGGTTTTAATACTGTGTTTAAAGGTCTTAGTCAACATGGGGTTATTAGGTTTGCCTATACCACCTACGTGTGTGTGTGCGCGCGTGCGTGCGTGCGTGCGTGCATGCGCGAGTGGGTGGGTGCGTGTGTCTCTATGTCTCAGATAGAAGATAGAGGCTGCAGGGTTCAGTCTATGGGTTTTGACTGACAGGTAAAGAGGTGGGAGGAAGGATAATATCAGCCCACAGGGATGCCCAATCTGTAAAGCCCCATTTCTGGGGGACTTCCTGGTTCCCCAAGGACCAATGAGCTGGCTCTGTCAGCTGAAGGCTGAGTCCTGGGGCACAGCAGGGCCAATCGGCAGGGGGGGAGAAGGCTGAGTGACACATACATCTGCTAATTTACATCATTACCACAATGCATCCTGACAAATGAGCCCCCAGGGTGTGAGCCAATCACCTGGGAGAGTAATGCAATTAGGCGGGACCTCAGCTGTCAATCTCAAAGCCACGGGGGTCAGGTAGTGACGCCTGTGGCTAAAAGACCCCTGCCTGCTGCCTGTCGTTTACACACACTATCGATATATGCGCACACATAAGCATATATAGACACATGTAGAGGAAAAGAAAAACGTGACGCAGATATGAAGTTTAGGATGCATGATTGTGTGTGTGGGTATGTCTGTGTGTGTTAGTGTGTGTTTGCATTTGCTGATGCGTTATCACCCACTGGGGCACGGTGTTGTTTATGCTCTGAGTCAGAGCTCTGTGCAAAGACTATGACAACAAAAAACGGAAGAGGGTGGAACCATAATGAAGTTAAAACCAGTGCCCTGTATTTGACTAGGATGTAAGCGAGCGCTGCTCCTAATGATTCTTATCTTAGTCTCATTAGGTGTAGTGATATCATACTGGAGCACTCCACTGAGTCGATAGGGTTCTGCCCAGCATGTTGTTAATGTTTGTGGTATGTATGTGCGAGTGTGTGTGGGCTGGCAGATGCTGCTTTGACTGGCAGACTGTCAGTCAGTGCTGAGTGCATGACTTTATAACGAAAGACTGACCTTAAACAACCACACAAGTTCTGCAAGGGTGAGCAGATACAGTTCCTGTCAAATATGTGTGTGTGTGTGTGTGTGTGTGTGTGTGTGTGTGTGTGTGTGTGTGTGTGTGTGTGTGTGTGTGTGGCTCAGCTGCTGCTCAAGACACTCTGAGAATTAGGGAAGCTGTGTGTTTTGTGTCATCCCATTATATTGCTAATGAGCCGCCCTCAGGAGGGAGGGAGAGAGAGACAGCAAGGTGGATGGAAAAAGACAGATGAAGAAAAAGAGTGAGGAGTGGAGAGGGAGAGAACAAGAAGGGGGAAGGGAGACAAAGAGACCAGCTTGGGGACTTTTGCCTCTTCTCCCCTCCATTCCCTTTTCCCCACACCTCTGACTCTAATTGGACTAAAACTGTGATCTAATTAAATGTCCAATTAAAGTGCAGAGAGCAATGTGCCCATCGGCGAATCAGAGTACAGGGACATAATCAGCTGGAAAAACAAACAAAAAAATCAATGGGAGCAATGTGAAATGGCCAGAGATAGAGAAAACAGAAAAGGGAGGAGAGGATAAAATTGGGTGAGGAGGGTCATATGATATCAGAGTTCCTTTCGTTTGAATGGAAGCTGGGAATAATATCTTCAGATAAAGCTTCAGAAACTATAATGTATGTGTATAGTGGGTGTTACTGGTCAAAAAACCACACAGTTGCATTTGCTTTGCATACTCTCAATACAAGGTTAAAAAGATGATCTGAAGTGCTGCATGAAGACATACTGTAATTATGCTGTGCTTTGTCTCTGTCAATTCATAAAGAAATGAAATAGAGAAAAATTGAATAAGTTTGATAATTAATTGATCAATAAAGTCATTATTCAAGTACTAATTAAGGCATCTTAAAAGGGCAGTGTTTTTAAAACCGTTTCATATCATTGTGAACTTAACATCTTTATGTTTTGGACAATACACACAAGTTGAAGACATTTTTGCACTGCTATTTTGTCCGATGCATCTGTCATTATTTACAGAGATATTTATGGAGTAAACAACCATTAATCAAAAGTAAATAATTACATTAATCAGTCATGAAATTAATGAATAAAGCCCTTTAAAACTTTGATCATGTATCAGACTTAAACTTCTGACAGCTTTTTGGCCACAAAACGATATACCTCCAAATCAGCGTAAAGGACTTTAAATGAAAGTTTCACAAAAAAAAAAAAAAAAATCAATCAGAACATTGCTCACGTCCATATCTGCTAATTAATTCTTAAAGATTAGCTTAGAAGGTACCTGTGCTGTTCAGTGCATTTTTTAAAATAGGTAACTTTTGCTTCACCTAATTATTTCTCTGAATTTGCATTATCATATACTTAAATGAATCAACAAGTGATTTTCATACCTCAGCAGATATAGTTATATAAATCAATCCCTGGGGTATTTTTTTTTTGTTATTGTGATGTTTATTTTGTTTTTATTTCCATCTGGCAAGGTGAGTGAGAGAGAGAAATCTTTCTCTTATTCCATCTGTGAATTGCATACACACTGTGAGCCCCCTATGGAAAGCTTTAGCCCATAAAATATTAATGCTGGGATTCAATTCAACATTCCACCTTAATCTCCTTAACAATTAGGCTGTCAGAGCACACACAATTACATTTGTTACGCATGGTCTCAATGGTCTTGACTCTTGAGAGAAATTACAGTATGGAAGGGGGGACACCAAAGTAACCAACAGATACACCCAGCAACTGCAGAAAATTAAACTCTTCTGGAATCTAAAATGCTAACTTAAAGTTGTGTAGCCGCTCTGTGTGTGTTGGAATATTACCATAGCTGCGTTGAAGGGGACACTTCAACAGATGTTTCCCAGGTCAGTGCATCCTTGGTGGTTGTGGATGCAAGTCCAGGTCCCCTACCTGCTCTTATCCTGGCTCCTGCTGGGGCAGAGAAAGAGGATCACTCACATACTGAGACCTACCCACCTGTTCACACTAATAAGTGCCAGCACAATACTGCTACTGTAGTGGTCACAAACAGAAGGAGGATGCCTCAGAGTGGTAGACTGTTTTTGTTAGTCAATTTAATCTAATCTAATCCAATGAGTTACAACAGCCTTTTGTTTAAATCATAATCTTTGGTTTGAGCTCTGGACCTTGTGTTTGATTAAACAGCAACTGAACAGTTGTGGAAAGTGACTAAGTACATTTACTCGAGTAGGTACTAGTACTTTACTTGACTATTTCCTATTTAGTCTACTTTTATACCTCTACTCCACTACGTTTCAGAGGGAAATGTCCTCTTTACGGCACTAAATTTATCTGACAACTGTAGTTACAAGTACTTTGATTTTACATAAAGAGAAATTATTATTTTATAAAATATGATTCACAGTTACAGAGTAAAGGCCCTGCACACCCAGGCAGGTGTTTTCAGTTATGTGGCCGATTTGACCTAATGAGGGTGGAGTTCGGGAAATTGTGCAGAGATTTCCATGAGCTCATCAATAAGAATGATAGAGTTTTGCCTTGTCATGCAACAAAACTAAGAGAAGAGTCTCGAGTCCTTTAAAAAAAAGTCCTTTTTAAAAATAATAATAATAATTATTATTACAAAAATTATATCTTTCATGCATATGAACTCTAAAAAAAAAGATCAGGGGGGGTCCATGATTTAACAATCTAAAAGGGGCCATTATGCATAATAAGTAATACTTTGTTTTGCAGGTCATACATTCATACTTTTACTTTCAAATACAGGACGTTTACTTGTAGCAGAATATTTATATAGTGTGATACTGCTTTACCTGAGTAAACGATCTAAGTACTTCTCCCAGCACTGCAACTAAACACACGATTTTGCTGGATTTGGAGATAAAATGGATTTTGGAGAGTTGGGCATCAGAGTACATAAAGGTTCTGGATCTCAGGTTTTGTCCTACAAAGCAGGTTTTTACTTAGTGCCATAAAACGCATTACTGGATGGTGAAAAATAGGACGAAGAGAGTATTACAAAAAAGTCATAATGATGCAATTCCCTGCTGTTCAAGAGAAATCAGTTATTCATAAGCGAAGTAAAGAAGTAAAGAAAGTGTGACATTGAACAAACGGAGTAAATAGTTAATGTTATTGTATTTTAATAACATTTTCCTCCCGCTCTCTTCGTCGTCGTTGTTATATTTACCGTTTGATTTTCTTTCCTCTTAGATGTAAAATCTCTGCAAAGTTTTCTTCCAAGGCGTCCCTTTTAATCTCCGACGTCTGGGCAACAAAAACACTTCAACTCCCATCACCGCTGCACGGCAATAAATCGCCATGATTGAAGTTTCCATCGTCGTCCGGCTGAGCCGTCAGACCTACTCGTGAAACTACATTACCCATGAAAGCCAGAGGGCTACCCGGAAGCGCCAGCCGCGTTTCCGTGGTCACCGTGAGATCGGTTCGCCGTCAGTTTCCTGCTGCGGCGAGACGAGCGACGTCGATACAGACTAGGAAGCCTCGACACCACCACCAACTCCAAAATAACTCCACTATACAATGAAACTAATAGCGGCATCTCCCTCTCTAGACATTCGCTTCTTCACGGTTATACTGCTGGTAAGCCTCCGCGTTTCGGCTTTGCAACGCGCTTTAACAGCTAGCCGCTCTTCGCTAACGTCGGCTAGCTGCTAGCTAACCGATGGGTCTCTGCTGGCGTGAGACGTGGCTTTTAAAGTGGCGAAGGTGACCAAAAGCCGGCTCACTCTCCGCCGGAGCTGCGGGGGTTTACCGGGTTCACCGGGTTCACCGGAGAGGCCTCCGGACCGTGTTTCGCCCAGCGACCTCCGACAGAATCGACTTTACACGGCTGCGGTGTCAACTCAGCCGGGAGTGTTGAATAACGTCGGCTGGGGCGTTATAACCCGCCATAATCCATCTTATATAATCAGCGCTTTCCCCCGTATAACACACTATATGTTCTAAACTTTAAAATGTGCTCAAGTTGGATCAACTTTGTTGAGGAGTGAAGCAGTTAGCTAGCATTAGGTATCCCCATGGACTGACTGAAGGCAGATAGATGCCAACTGCTAGCACGGTTAGTTTAAACCTATGGTTTATTGAATGGATCGGTTCGCTGTGTTCGCTCAGGATTTATATTTGTTGTTGTACAGATGCCCAAAGTTATTGTTGGACTCTTCGTGTGTCTCTGAATGATGCTCGCCGGTTGGTGAATTCCTCTGTTGTGGCTCATTCTTATTGGCTGATAACCCGGAACTAGACAGAGCGCAGTTTGGGCCTGTGATAAAACTTAAAACTTCTCTCTAAGCTACAGAGAAGTGGTTTCACAGGTCCAACCGCGGCAAATGTGGATTTCATGCAAGTCTGCAGCTTGGTCGTAGTCTGCGATGAACGGGCACTTCAGTCGCCTTTTGTCCTCAGTGTTGAGACGGTTGAACTTGCAGGGGATCAGGAAACAGTCTGCAGAGCTACAAAAATTAGTTGATTAATTGCTTAGTCAATGGAAGGGATATTTAACAGCAACAATTTTTTAAACCAGTTAATCGTTTTGAGTCAGTTTCAAGAATAAATGCGAAGATTTAGTCTATCGGAGTAAAAAACATCTCCTTAATTTACTTACAAATTTACTGAGTCTTTTTCAGAACTCATGTTACTATTTGGTTTTGTCACAGCCTCAAGCAGGAACAATGTCATATATCCTGTTTGAACAGGATCTCAGGCCAAATAAGAGCTGATTAGTGCAGGCATAAGTTTAAAGCATTGTAATGTTACAGGCCAGTGGATGTCAATATTTAGCAGAAAACATGGGATTACACTCATAGCTTCGATTAAATAATTAAATGACAGAGTGAAGGTTTCAAGGATACAGTCATCTTTGGTCTGCTTCTGTCAGGAAGTCTGTATTGTTGAAAATAGGCTCTTTTAATAAAAAGTTAATTCAGGCTAAAGTTGTCTTGTATGTCATTTGCCTTCATTTGGCACTCAGCATCTCCCCAGCTTTAGAGTTCCTTCCCTCATTTTCACTCTCCAGTTAATGTCATTTTAGTCCTTAAATTTTCTCTTTGCTGATCTCTTTCATACAGGATTCTTTCATACAGTGCTGCAATCGGAGCTGAAATTCAGAAATCCCCAGTTGGTACACCATAATTACAACCTTATTTTTATTTATGTGGTCCAGCACACAGGATACAGGGGAAAAAAATGGATATCTTCAAATTTTTATTTTTTCTGACACAAGATAAAGTTCCTCAGGCAACAGTTAATGGTATGGCAATGACACATGATGATGGAGATAGCTAAATTGATATGCTCTTTAATCTAAAAATTTTTTCGGTTTTGACTTTTACCAAAGAGGAGATTCTGTGGATTTAGGGCCAGGCTATGTTTAAGATCAAACCTCAGTTTATTTTGAGGATTTTGATGAGACAATATTCTTGGAAACCTCTTTAGCACCCTGCCCATAGTGTAACTTGGAATTTTATTGGAATCCCATTATCTTTGGTATGTATTATTAGACGTTTGTATTTCGGTGAACAGATAAGATGTCAGAGAAACTGTCTTACAAAAGAAGATAGTATCCAAAATAATGTGTATTATCATTGTGCAATAACCACATTATGTGGAGTGACTTAAAGAATAAGATTCCAAATACAGCACATGCAGTCAAATTTACGCCTTTAGGATGGGTCACTCCCCATGATCCCCTAGATGATTCGACAGATCTAGGTGGAACTCCTAATCAATACTCCTAGTTCCTTTTGAGATGACACTTGAGGTAGTTTAAAGATATTTGAAAATATGTGGGCTCAACACACAATAATAATTGGATGCAACTCTACTGTTCTCCTGTTTTGTCACATGCTTGAGCAACATATCAGAGTTAAAAATACTGCTTGTTGAGATGCTTTATTTAAAAAAAAAAAAAATGTAGTATGCATATCATAAAGAAAAACACTTTCTGACAGGTTCTAGACGGAACAAGAAATGTTAAAAGAAAAGAAAATCACAATATATCAGTCAGTAATTGGCGTAGATCTTCATCAGGGTCCAAATATTGATTAACAGAAACAGTACAGTGTGTGGATTCTTTTCACTTTGTAACATTTTTTCTGGGACATTTAGACCATTACAATAAATATTTCGTCTAAGTTTATCAATGTAACATTTTCTAATTAGTCAGTATGAAGGAAAAGCTGCGCAAAGTTGGAATCCTCGCAACTATGCCATTTTGAATTGCATGCATATAAATGTAAACCTGTGTGAAACTCCAGCCCACATTTACATACAAACAAAAAAAAAAGTTAGGAAAATTCTGCAAATCATGAGAGCATGCTGTAATTTGCATGTTGCTGTGCAGGCACTGACATGTCAAAGATAGCATTGTTTATTGTATATTTACCCCTGCACTGGGAACACATAGATGGCTGAAGGCCATCTGGGGCAAACCCTAGAAGCACTGGTGGGTATTGCATCTCTCTTTCCTGGGACACACAAGGAGTCCCACAGGAGAGGTGGAGAAAGTTGCTGGATAAAAAACATCTTAGCTGCTCTACTCGCCCATTTTCTATTAACAATCCACATCACTGCATGCTGCTGTTTTATGGTTTCATTGCTGATCTGTCTGTTACCTGTGTGTCGGCAGGTGATGGGCCTCTCTACTCCTGGACGAGCAGAAATCACCAGTCTGGATTCGGGCAATATTGATGACGTCCTAAGTAAGATATGTCACTTAACTGTTGGCAAGTGTTTTAAAGGAATAATTCTACATTTTAGGAAGTGTTCTTATTTGCTTACTTGCTTAATAAGAAGGAACCACCACAAAATGAAGCTAAAAGCACAGATGGTTAGCTTAGCTTGACACTTATTTCCTTGTATTTCTTTCTCATCTAACTCTTGACAATAAGTAAATAAGCAGAAGTCATCCTTGTCCACTGTTTTTTTCCTCAGATTTCTTTAAAAGATACACATTCACTACTCCATATTTGTTAACTCTACCAAAGATGTTATGTTTTCAGTCCAGTTTTTCAGACTTAAATGTCTCTCTGTTTGTTAGCAGGCTGTCATAAAAATCACTTAACAGACTCAAGTGAAATTAGGTGGCATAGGAAGATCTCAGCCAATAATGTAGTTAGTTCTTTGTGTGGAGAGAACCATTAAACCCTGCCAACACATATCTGTTTATACTGGCCACACTTATTTTTGTCTTCTCAGAGTTTTGCCACTGTGCTAACAAATTCATCCAGTATTTATCATGGTTATTAAGGTATTTGGATGACAGGGAAAGAAACACTTCATTTGTTTTTTGATGTACTGTGTGCTTATGATTGCCATATTGTGGTAAATGTTACTTATTTCATAGCCCTTTTCACCAATAAACATTAAATGACATTCAATAAATCTGTGTTATGATTGATAAATCTACATAGCAATGAGTCACTGATCATAAATTTCGTTCACTAAAAAGCACTTTGTGTGTTTTCTCGTTTTGTTTTTTTCCCTTCATAGGTGGAAAACTGAGCAGTTTAAGATTATTTAATCTAATTAACTAATTTTAGTAGCAAAATATACGTTACTGGGTGTATTCTGTAATGTGTAGAGTCTTATTTATTTCCTGTGCGTGTTTCCTTGCAGATAATGCTGGGGTTGCACTAGTGAATTTTTACGCAGACTGGTAAGTGTGTTGGTCCTCTCCCTTGGTCACTTGAGCACTGTATGTTATGTCAGTGATGTTTAAATTGAGTTTTGCTCGTGATGCTGTCATTTTTTTATGGATGCTACATGGTGCCATAAATACGATTTAGATTTGATTTTGTTGATTTATTTTAAAAGTTAGGATTGTGTGTCCATGTTTTATTCTGTTCTCTGTAACAAGTGTGTAATGGATCTGTTTCAGGCAAAAATCATTCAACAACATAGTAAAATGCGGCAAGATTTAGTCTGTTGGAGTAAAAAACATCTCCTTAATTTACCTACAAATTACATAAAACCTTTTTGACCTCACACAACTCCTCCACTCCCCTGCAGGTGTAGGTTCAGTCAGATGCTCCATCCAATTTTTGAGGAGGCATCTAACGTTGTGCGGGAGGAGTTCCCTGATACCAAGCAGGTGGTTTTTGCTCGTGTCGACTGTGACCAACATTGTGAGTATAACCAGTTTTTAATCAGAATTTTTTCAAGAAAAGTGTCAATCCACAACTTACAGATGCAAGTAATAGTTAATATCAGTTATATCAATTATTAATATTAAGTATCAATTGTTTTTAACCTAGAACATGAAGAATCACACGACATGCTTATCATGAATTTTACTTCATAATGATTTGAAACAAAATCAAAGTAATTATAGTAATTTTGAATCTGAAACTGGGAAGTTGTATTTTTAATTGCAGCTGATATAAATAATGAGTCTAATATCTAAATAATCATAATTGTTAGCATATGTATTCTAAGTATATCTGGCAATTGTTGTTATATTGATCTAATGCCCTAACCTGCCAAATCACCCTAGATCTATATACAGGAAACAAGAGAGACACACATGTACTCTTACTATATTTGATACACATATGTACACATAAATGCCCAGCACACCAAAGCACAGACACATAAACCACCAGCCTCAGCCTTTTGAGATAAAGCAAATTAAAGAGAATTATTGATGACCTGCAAACTGTTTGAAGACTAATGACAAAACTGCTGCTTCCTGTGAAGACTGGAGGCTTAGAGACACCCTGCAGGGAGATTGACACCTGCCACATGCACACACAAACACACACTTATTCACTGTGTGCAAAGAGAATATTTACTCCTGGCAGGGGGCAGCTTTCATGTGGGAGATCAGAGCTCCAAGCTCACTGAAGGCAGTGTTTTCAGACTGAGTTTTTACTGCCGTCTCTGTTAGTGCTTCACTCCTCATCCACCCATCCCCATGTGTTTTTGCTCTGCTTCCTCCCCTTCATCAATTGATTCGTCCTTCTTTACTTAACTTTTCCTATTCCTCTGTGTGCAGCGGACATTGCCCAGCGATACCGCATCACCAAATACCCGACGTTGAAGTTGTTCCGAAATGGGATGATGATGAAGAGGGAGTACAGGGGTCAGAGGTCAGTGGTGGCTATTGCTGACTTTATCCGTCAGCAGCAGGTCGACCCCGTCAAAGAAATGCTCTCTATGGAGGAAATTAACACTCTGGATGTAAGTGTCAAGTACACACACGCTGGCTATAAAGTGAATTTTCACATCATAAAATAAAATTATATCAGTTATTTTTGTAACACTTTTGCTTTGTTACTGAACAGAGGGGCAAGAGAAACATCATAGGTTACTTTGAAAAAAAGGACTCCGATAGCTACCATACATACGAAAAAGTTGCCAACATCCTTCGAGATGACTGCACATTCTTGGCTGCCTTTGGGTGAGTCACAACAGAGCCAAATGGAGTTCATTACACTAACCATTGATTCAATGTTCCTCTTCTGTTGATAATTGTTATTTTAAATTCTTCTTAACTACTTTTTGCTCTAGAGCTGTCTCTGAGTCCGAGCGCTTCAGTGGGGACAATGTGATCTACAAACCTGTGGGCGAGAGCGTCCCTGACATGATCTACCTCGGCTCACTCACCAACTTTGACCTGACCTATGCTTGGGCCCAGGACAAGTGTGTGCCTCTGGTCAGGGAGATCACATTTGAAAATGGAGAGGTTTGTTTTCTGCCTTTGCAATAAAGCATGGTCAGCATGATGAAAATCTGTTGCTTTTTTTTTTTTTTTTTGCTCATTCGGGACTAATGTTAGATGTATAAATATGTAGATGTACATGAATATTTAAACCCTGAAAAACGGCCTGTAAGGTATTCTTGGAATCTGTTTGTAGTCCATCTGCTAAGCCACAGAGAGGTCCTGACACTCCATCTGTCTTGACACTTTGTGTGTTTAATTTTGTGTGTGTTTTCCAGGAGCTGACTGAAGAAGGGATCCCTTTCCTCATCTTGTTCCATATCAAAGAAGACACGGATAGCTTAGAGAAATTCCAGCATGAAGTAGCACGACAGCTCATCAGCGAGAAAGGTAAGTGTTTGTGAAATTTTGTACTTGTCAGGATTGTGAATTTTTGGCCCAGGACCAAAAGCCCTATGTACAGAAGTGGTGTTCATGTCATTGGTGAAAGTTTTTCTTTTGTCCTCCTCAGGGTCTATAAACTTCCTTCACGCAGACTGTGATAAATTCCGCCATCCTCTGCTCCATATCCAGAAAACTCCAGCTGACTGTCCTGTCATAGCTATAGACTCATTCAGACACATGTATGTCTTTCCCGACTTTAAAGACCTGACGTAAGTACCTCCTTTCACTTTGTCTATAAAATGATGTTTTCTGCATGTGGATGTGCTGTGTATATGTGTCAACAAAGTAGTACTTAGAATAAATTATTGACCGCTTGGTCTTTTCATATTTTATAGCACTATGTGTCCTCCATCAAAACATTAGAAATTATGGGTTGGTAACTGTTTAATGCAATAAGAAATAGCCAAATCTAAATGAAAACCCACCACAAATGCAACTGTAATTAACACATGAATCATCCACATGTCAAATAGACATGATATATTCAGCACTTTTGGACATTTTTGAACAGTTATTGCTGATGAGCCAAATGATATCATTTACCTCGATGTGAAATTGTTCATAACAGGATCTTCTTAAATAAAGTTAATTTCATTACACACACACACACACACACACACACACACACACACACACACACACACACACACACACACACACACACACACACACACACACACACCAGAATCCACTGCGCACTGAACACCAGAGAAATGTCACACCTGTTAAAATCTGTCCTTTATGAATGGGCCAGGACCCCAGAGCTAATGTGACAAGATTTGGCACGTGCAATAAGTGCTAAACTAATCCAGTCTAATCTAATTTAATCTTATTTATTCTGCCCCCCATCACTCTGCCCCCCCAGTCCCCAATCAGAGCCTGATCAGATAGATAGAAGCCCCGAGGACTGACCAGCCTCCACAACCTAATTGTATCACATCACCACTGCATGTGGCACACAGCTTGTAATTTTATTAGTGCAGGGTATGTTACATATGTATGTTTTATCTATATCTTTCTGTCAATTTATCTATATTTATATTTATATATCTATAAATCTCTCCCTCTAGATACAAACACATATAGATATAGATATAGATATAGATAGATACACACACATACACACACACACATATATGGGGAGGGAGAGAGAGATAAAAAGTCAGTGTGTATGTAATGTGTTATATGACTGCAGCTCATGACCTGTCATTAATAAGCACACTTAGGGGAAAAAAGTTGATATGGTTTAATGCTGCTTCAACACATGTCCGCAGGGACTCATGTCCGCTGCTGCTGCCTTGAGCTAATTTGTCTCATATCAACAGATAAGTCCAGCCTTTATTGTTGGAATTAGCGTGTAGGAATTCTTTTGTCAGATGCATAGTCAATGCACCCCACGCAAGAATCACTCATATAAACAAATTTCCTGTTAAGTTTCACCCACAACTGATTCGTTTGGTCCAGACCTGTCATTTGAGTCATATACACATAGTCTGACTCCAATTGAGAATAAAAACACTTGTGAATCATAATATTGTCTTAAGCTAAATTAATTTGGAGTGTAAATTAGAAGTTTACTAATATAAATTAGATAACCGAAATAAACCTAATGCAACATTAATTTTGTGTTCACACCATATCATCACGGCTTGCTAATTTATTAGATGGTTCAAAAGCATTTTATTTAGATCATATGATTTTTATTGCCATGTTTTGGCATGATGCCTTCCTGACTGTATAATGTTTGATAAGCTGTTGCCCATCTCCTTGACTGTCACAACCCCATGATCGTCTCCCATTACACTACATTTCTTTGAAGGACATTTTGGTATTTACCTTGTTGGCAAAAGGGGGGCTCAGATGTAGAGCAGATTGTCCATTAATTGTAAGGTTGGATGTTCAATCCCTGGCTCCTGAAAGACCAGCCAGCACTTTGTCCACTAACGTAGGAAAGCACAACCAAGTGCACTGACCATGTCAAAACCATTGTCTCTCTGTTTATTTTTCACCTGCAGCATGCTCAGTGGTGGGAGATTTGTCCTGTGTACTCTGGGTTAACATTTTTTTGAATGAGACATACCTTCAAATGGAGCAGAACCCTGTAAACCAATGTCGTCCATTATTGGCTGGATTAAATATCAGTATAATTTTCACATATTTGTGAAAAGGTGGCACTCAAGCTGAAATGAGCCATCTATAAGTTTTGCAGTAAAAGAGAATTTGGTGAATCCAGCTCGTTCATACAAACATTTGAATGAAATAGCCTGACTGGAATAAATTAGAGATTTACAAAAATGTTCCTGCTTGATGACCAATGTGTGTTTCTGTTTTTTTTTTTTTTTTTTTGCAGGATCCCTGGCAAGTTGAGACAGTTTGTGTTGGATCTTCACTCTGGAAAACTTCACCGAGAGTTTCACCATGGTCCTGACCCCACAGACACCACGCCTGGACAGGTCAGACAGCAGCATACACGTCAGTTCGCTGAGAATTGGGTTTGCTATTTCACAAGTAATTTGATGGTCTTGTTTTAAATTTGACCTTTACCCTCAGGAGGAGACGGGAGGCGAAGCCGCCAGCAGCCCTCCAGAGAGCTCATTCCAAAAGCTAGCACCCAGCGAGACTCGCTACACCATCCTCAGACGGGACCGTGATGAGCTGTGACCTCTACGGCCTTTCAGTGATCCTGTGACTCAATGCCACGCCCCGGGGTCAGGGAGGGGGTTAGGGTTGGGACAGGCCGGCGGGACACAACAGCAACACCCAACACCCTTACTGAAGAGTGAAAGATAGAGAGATGGAGAGGAGGAGGAGAAAAAGAAAAAGGAGAACAGAGGAGCGCAGTCATGACACAACCATGTTGGAATAACCTATATTTTCATAAGTCTTTCACGTACAGTTTTTATTTTGGATTAAAAGGAAGGGGCAAAAAGAAGAAATGCGTGTGGGCGGGAGGTTAGGGGCATTAGGACATCAAGAGAAGCGTTTTTACTTTTATTTTTTTGGAGCTTGTAAATATGTTTATGCTACATGGGAACCTCATCGTTGGTCTAAATTAAATGCAGAGTTTTCTTTATTTTATTCTCTTGATTTTCATCACCCTGCTTTTTGTAGGAAAAAAAACAAGGACAGTTCCCTCACTCCTGTTGTACGGTTCTTATCTGTGGGTAGTCCAGTTCAGCCTGTCTGATAGGAGATGCTAATTTAGTCTCACTGACCTCATGGCTGCATCTCAGTATGACCAACTCTAGTCTAATTCATTTGTATAGCACACGTAACAATATGCCTGTTTGAAGTAGCTTTGTCTCCATATCTTCTTCACTCCCAAACAGAGTTCTGAAGGAATAGAAAAAATATTTTGAAATACTTGGTAGGGTTAACATAACCTTAAATCCTGACTTGAGACAGAAGATAAAGAGACAGAGCTACTCCAGCCTATTGAGATGCAACCCCCCCTCCCTCATACTTAATGGTAAAAGATTATGATGTCTCTTACAGTGCTTGTAAAAAAATATTTCCCCCCTTGGATCTTTTTATGTTTTACTTTTTTTACTGAATCAGAGGATGTAATTAGGATTTTTTGATTTTTGTGTTTTGTTTTTTTAGCTCAACTGAAAACACTGTAATGTAAAACAAATGAGCTTCTCAACTGTCGTGCTAAACACTAGTCTAACACTGCACATTACCACAAAAGAACCCCTCCCCAATGGAGCCTGCCGGTGGCAGCGTCATGCTGTATGGAGGTTTCTCTGCAGCAGGCCCTGGATGACTTTATGATGATAGGAAGGGTCAGATTGAAGCAGCAAAGGGAAGTGTTGAAGGAAAACCTTTAAGTAGGGTAATTTATTTAAAAGGAAGAAATAAACATCAAACATAAAGCCAAATTAACACAAGAATGACATGAAAACAACCTGTTGAAGTTGTGGATTGGCTAAATTAGTGACCAGACCTCAAAGTCCAATCCAGAATTTGCTTGTATGACTGGAAAGTGGCTTTTCACTTGTAATTTCACTGAGCGAAGAAGGATGGAAGAGTTGTAGAGTTATAGACCTATCCACATAAGCTCTAGGCTAAAACTGTTGCCAGAGGTACCTCTTTTAAGAATTGTCTTGAAGGACATGAATACTTGTGCAACCAGAAATTTTTGTCTGTTTGTACCCCTTCACTTATCTGTCAAAATTACATTTGACATGGAAATTAAGGAGGCTTTTTCGGTTGATTACTGTCTAAAAGTCCAATTACATCCATTGCTGTACAAATTGTAAAATATGAATAGGTCGAAGGGGGATGGGTACTTTTCATAGGCACAGTATTTGCCACAAAACCTCTGAGTTGTGGTCCTGGGAATCTAAGTAGAGGAGAAAAATGTTTTGAAATTGTGTACTTTAATGATCACGACTTTATGAAATGGCTGTTGTTTTTGCTGTTACCTGTTGTCAAATGTGTCATCATGATGGGGGAGAAAAGACTGCATCCTTCCCAGTGTTTTAAAGAGCTGAGAGACAAGAGGGGAAAACCCATTTGATGAACAGTGGAAATTTACAGTCTGCCACTTTATACAAGTCCTCTTAAAACTGGTTTTGTCTCTTTATATGTCTTTGAGGTTTTTGGTACAAGCCTAGATCCCTGAGATCCACTGATTGAAGTGAGAATAAAACTCAAAAGGGGAAGCCAGATAAAGAGTATGGGTACCCTAATGGCTAAATTTTTATTGTGCATCCTGCCCTTCCAATAGAGGCCAATAGATGCCTGCATTGTGACATATCAGCCCACATACAGGAGAGCAACAGGGGGTAGTGTGATGCCATTTATAAACCAGTCATCTCAGAGGGGAAGAAGAGTAAAAAAAAACGAAAAAGTAAATTAAAAACCATTTTACAGGATGTTGTCTCGTCTGACACTTTGTATGTCATGTTCTCTGATCTTTCCTGCTGTCATTTACTGTCCTCTTTATCTGATGAATGATATTACTGTTGAAAAGACACCTTTTATTTGGCAGAAAACCAGCAGTTGTGTCGTCAGTACATGGCAGATTCTTACACTCCAGTCACTGAAGTCATCTGGACAGTAGCGTTTAGGCACTTTGCAACAACAGGTCTGTATCTACATAGAGTATAATTTATACAAACTTTACATTATTAAGTAAATGTCACACCACAGTGATGTAAGGCAAAAAAACAATTTACTCCACATTTTTTTTTGTAGTTGCAGTAGTGCAGCTCTTCACATTGGCACTTCGCTTTCTGCATGAAGGAATACGGAGTCAGATTTATAGGTAAATTAGCAAACCCTGGTGAAATAACGATATCAGCTTGAGGAACACACTCGTTATCATTTGACAGAATATTTGGGTCTGTTAAACAGCTTAATTTATTTGAGACAAGGACTTATTTTAGTAAGTGGTGCTCACAGCTATGTTAGGCTCACCCAACCACAGACATTAACAGCTGTAGTGTTAGTGTGTACAGAATTAGATTCAGATTCTTACAGAGATGTCTTTTACACCCAAACAAATTGTTTGGGTGTGATTGGGTGTCTAATCGTTTTAGAGCACTGCTCGGTAACAGCAATGCGTGGCGACGGTGTCAAATACTGGGTCCCTTTGAGTCTAGTTTGTCCTGATTTGTCAGTCAACACAGGAGCCACAGCAATTAGCCAGCCGTTGAGGTAAGAGGACTAACCACGACTTTTAGGTCACTTGTCCTTGCTGGACTCTGGCACAGCTGGTGATTTTGGCGGTGGTGCTGTCAGCTGTTTCATCTGTACATTCACTTGAGCTTTGCGGTGTTTCTGGACCAGGTTACCCCCCGCGTACCCCAGGGCGCCCCCTCCCAGAGCAGCAGCTACCCCTGCGGCTTTGAACCCAGCCAGCAGGCCGAGTGGACCTCCTAGTACACCGCCCAGCAGCGCCCCGGCAACTGGCAGCACCGCCAACTTGTAGCCCACTGCCTGGAGAGACAGGAGAGAGAGATATGTTCTGGTTTAATTTAACACACACACACATACACACGCAGGTTTTGGCGGTATTAGTACTTTGTGGCTTCAAGACAGTCTGAGATAGAGTTCGGATGTGTCTATCCTTTCATGATCACACATCAACCCACACAAGGAGGGAAAAAAAAAAAAAAAAACGTCACAAACAAACCTGCATGTGTAAATGTAAACCGACACTTCTATAGCTGCATCAAAGCGTTTTCATTATCTTCATTTAGGAGAAATCAGAGAGATGGGGCCTATGTGTTATTAGAGCTGTTATCATCAGAGTGGAAGGTGTGCTTTGCTGATGGCAATTAATGACTGATTCTCTGACCATCCTCACACACGCATGCATACACGCACAGGGACACACACTTGATTAACACTTCACCATTAAATTAATCTAGTTCAAAAGCAAGCATTGCTTGTCCCCACCCCTGTGGCAGTTGAGGAAATTTTAATTTCATCTGAGCTGAGTTAAAAGGACTCTGGGTACAGGTTGTAGAAGATGGGAGGAAATGTGGGCGTTGTGTGAGTGAACACGCGTGTGTGTAATGCTTTTTGACCTGATGACAGATTGCAACGCTTTCAAACATGTGAAAACATCTGACATCCCTCTCATCTGCTTTATCTCTCTGCACCCCCCTGGTCTAATGTGCAGCCCACTATATCTACCAGCAACCTTAGAGAGAGGTCAGTCTTTGTTTGTGTCACCATTTGGGTGAATTTAATTTCAATTAGCCATTTAAAAAAAAATATTTTATTATTTGAGGCATTTATTTGATAAATGTTAGGACTAAAGTTCAAATTGTTTAAAGGCCAAAACACCTACATTTCATTAAAAAAAAATAAATAAATAAAAATAAAGATTTTCTCAATTGCCTTTACTGGTACCTAGCCATGCAGATAATTCTGGCTTAATATGCCTATATTTTAATATTTCACAGACTTTGTGAGCACTTTTCACTGGAACTACTTTTGACAAAGTAAATTTTATACAGCATAACACAAACACCATTTCAGGTCGGGATTTTGCAGTCAAATTGGGAAAAAGGAATTTCTAAATGCTTTAAGCATCACCGTCATGGTACTTGGCTGGTAATGGAAATCTCACTAACAAGCATAAATCAGTATATGCATGGCTAAAAAAACCACTAGAGGTGCGTGAGAAAATAGGAAATTTGTATGAATTGAAAGCTGAGGCAGAAGACGGCATATGCAGCTAATTAAACTGTCATTTTTGTTTTTATTTTGGTTGTCGGTTGTTAGCAATCACAACTCTGTGTCATCACCATTTCTCTGAGTCTGTATTTACACTCTTATTATTTCACACCTTCTTTATGTTCCTGAGAGTTTGAGCGAAAAAAAGATCAAAATAGATTACTCTGTCTGACGGAAGAACATTTCTTTCCTTTCCATTTATCCCAATGACATACCCGAAGTTATACAAAGCACTTTTTGATAAACACAATGCCAGAAAATTGTTTGCACTTATGTGCGTGTGTGTTGTTTTAGTTTGAGAAAAACAAGTGATTCTTTCTGGGCCTTACAGACAAAAAGTTTAACATTTTACACAAGTGTGTAATATATGTCAAAGGCTGTCCCTCTTGGTTACACTCTGCACAACAGTGTTAAGACTGTATTGAATTGACAGTGGGAGCCTGAATGCTACTCCTGAAATACTATTAAACAGTCATTCAAACCTTTCCTAAATGCTGCACACACACCAACACACAGACCCTCTCTTGTCACCCATCTCATCCCGCCTCTCTATCACTCTTCCTCCCCTTCACACCTCTCTATCCCTCTTTTCTCTCTATTTCCTTAATTGCAGCTTTCCTCGCTATTGGAACGGATCAATAGGGACAAACGCTGTGGAATGGCTGGGAGGCAAAGTGCCATCGATCTCCCTATCTTCCAAACACCACACACACACAAAAGATCATCAGGACGTGCCCGCTCAAACGTGCACACACAGACACACAGACACACAGACACACACACACACACACACACACACACACACACACACACACACTCACCTTCCCCAGGCTCTTGGTCCCCTCCTCCACGTTGGCAGCGGCTGTGTTGACGTTGTCCTCTATGCTGTCAATCTTCTCCTGCTGGGACTGATGCACAGGGGTTAGACACACACAAACACATATTAACATACATGCACACACTATACAAGCAAGCACCAATACATATACACATTTGTGAAAGAGCAACCACCTGTCGTGTACTAAGTTTTTTTATGTGTCCAGATACTGTACCATGGCACCCAATAACATGGGAGGCATGTATGTGAGTGTGTGTGGAGGCTGTAGGTATATTCAAGAGAGATTACACTGGGGGTGGGGCTGTACGGTGTGTGTGAGTGTGTGCGTGTGTGTGCATGTTTGTGTGTGTGTGTGTGTGCATGCGCATGTGTGTATGTGTGTGTGTGTGGCATTGTGTAGATCTCATGAAATATTCAGAGTGGCAGCTGTCTCTCTGTTGGGGGCTAGACAGACACAGTCACCAAACAACAACCAGAGCACTTTTCTTCTCCTTCTCCTTTACTTTCTCACCTTTCCTCAACACCATTTTTTTCCTCTCTCAACTCCTCACTTTGACTCAAGTCATTTTACAGATTCAGCTCTGCCCACTTTTCTAACCTTGATATGTAGCTGTTGTACGGTTTTTGTTTTTTTTTTTTTGGGATGGTCTGAAAGTTCTTTAACCTATTCAGACTGAGGTTGGTCTTGCGAATCAGATTCACATTTCTTGGATCAGTAAGGCAGCAGCTACACAAAGATCCACATTTTAGAGCCACACTCTTCAGGATAAAATGATAATAGGGCTGCATGTAATGATTCTTTTCATTACTGGTACATTCACCGATTGTTTTCTCAATTAATCACTTGGGTAATAAAATATCAGAAAGTGGAGAAAAAGTGAAAAATTCCCAAAGCCCAATTTGACTTCTTTAAATGATTTCTTTTTTTTGACCAGCACTCCAACAGCAAAGGATATTCTGTTTAGAATGGTATGAGACGGAAAAGCAGCAAATTCTGACACCAGAGATGCTGGAACCATTAACAGTTGATGCTAAGTTCAGGTTCAGGTTAAGAAACTCTGTTGCATCCTTGCCTCTCGTTTCCTTTCTTTTCACTGTTGCTATCCAATAAAGGCATAAACCAAACAAATAAAACAAAGCTGAATATTTTCCTATAATGTGGTCACATATTTTGATTATGTTTATGAGACTTGGCGGAAATTTAGAAAAAAACATTTGTTAAATTGAAAGCGTGTTCTCGATCTTTGAAACACTAATAAAACAATCTTGTTAAAAAGGATGCGTTGACTCAAAAAAAGGAAATATAACAGTTCCATGAAAACAGGACAAACTCCATCTACTAAGGAAGATATGCCATACAATCAAATGCTACTAAAAAGGACTATCTTTAATTACATTTGTCATTTTCTTTAATTACATTAGTCATTTTCTAAAACTGAATCGTAGCCTTCTGACTGTTTAACAGCAGACCTTCTAGGCTACATAAACTCAAACTTTTTTCTTTCTGGTGAAAGCTAGAGCTGAAATAATCTTTTGGTTAATTGATTAGTGGATCTACTAAAAAAATATCTATTCCAGTTTTGCCCTTTTCGTTTATAATAAAAAAAGAAAATAACAATATGGTATTTATGTCAGAGTTGCTTTATTGTTCATACTTCATATCATAATGTAATAGCTTCTACTTTGAAGCTATGGTTGTCTTACTAATGGAATGTAAGGAAATAAACTAAAACCCTTCAAAATATCTATTCCATCTTTTAGCTTTAAGTCAAGCTGAATTTTAAGACCATTCACTAGATTACTTGTGATGGGAATTTCCCTACTGTTGATATTTTAAGGAGTTAATAAATAACAGATGAAATACTTTATAAATTGATAGAAAATTTGATACTGTATTTGTCACTTTCAACCTTAGTAGAATGCCCCAGAAGACAAACAAAGAAAAGCACAGAGATAAGCACAGACGTACACAGACAAACACCGGAACAGCCACTAACATGACGCATGTAGAGACACAGACACAACCACTCACTCACACACACTCAGTATTTCCACTGTGGCTGAGCGCTGGAATATTACTCCCCTAACGGCGTCTTTCACCCTAGAGACACCACAACAACATATCTATGCTCTCTCTGCATCCCCCCCGCCCCAACCCACCCACCCACTATGCCTCTGTTTTTTTTCAGTCTAACTACATCTTCACTCTCTCTCTCTTTCTGTTAATCTCTTCTTCCACCCTGCCTCCTTGCTTCTTTCCTTCCATCCCTGAGGATAAAGTGATAATCTGAACCGTCTGTTCTCCACCTGCTCCAATGCATCCCTTGTTCCTCTCCCCTCCCCCTGTGGACAACCTGCTGTCCTCCCCCAAATCCTCACTCTCTCCCCCATCTACTCTTGCCTAGGTGAAGGGCCTCTGGGGCCCCAGCAGTAGCCCTGAGCTGATTTATGTAACCTTCTCTCAGAGGAGCCTTACTAGGCAACACAAGCACACATGGTCAAATACACACAACTTCCTGGAAACGCTATGGGCAAACTGTCTCTGCCGAATCGTTTTCGTTCACAGGGTTAGCTGTGCACATACGTAGCTGTGCACACACGTAGCTGTGCACACACGTAGCTAGAGCAATGTATATAGCACTGAAATGCGAATGTGGCAGCATAGGATGTATAAGGCATAGTTAAGTGTTCTTACTCACATGGACAAGCAGACAAAACTCCGTCACCAAACCACTCAGCTCCTTCAGATCCTGTGAGGAAAAAAATTACTACATTTATTTCATTATGACGCTTATCACACAGATCTATAGCTACACTATTTCAATGATGTCAGTGTTGGAAGTTGACATTCAAATTAACTAAGGAGATTGAATATTAATGCGTGTTAAATATATATTAGAGTAAAGAATAGTGAAATGGGTTTGTCAGTAGGAACAGGTAATGGGGTCAATTGCATTAGATAATCTTACAGTAGCAATGAATAATACATGTAACCCCCAACAGACCAAAGATAGAAACAAGTTTCCTGAACCTTATATTAACTGCTTTAATTTTAATTCAACATAGGCCTTTTTCACTGACAATGCAACAATAAGAAAATCACAGGTTTAAATAATATAAAATTAATGATGGGTGAATTTCATTTAGCTGCTTCAGTTTCATGTTCCTGGTTTTGTTCATGCTGGCTAAGTAACACACTGCCAAGGCTTACTAGGCCAAATTAACAGAAATGAGCCATTGTTAATTTTATTAGTCACACCTGCATAACAACAGAGCAAACATTTTGACTTGAAAAAGTCCTATTGACTGGGATTCTGGTTAATTTCATCTGCAAAACAACATAGGTCTCCAGCTGTTATTTAAGGAACCCTTTGTTCTCTGCATTTTAATTTTTTTTTTTTACATCACCATATATCAAATGCCAGAGATATAGACAGATAGATATATTGTAGTTGTCATATTTAAAGCATCGATTTGTTTACTATAAAAACTATTCAAAGAAGGTATCGCAAGGAGGTTCTTTATGATCACATGGAAGAGGGTTGGAAAGACAAATCTTAACATGGGGGTTGATAACACACCACAAGAACTCAGATTTGAATAGTACCTGACCAAATTAAATCCAATTTTTGACAGAAATTGATTGTAAAATACTTACACAAGGAGTTGAAGCTTGACATTACTTAAGCTATTTGTAAACGCCGTTGTGCATGTCAAGAACATACTGTACACCTTGCGCTTACATATATACTATAAACTGGAGTCTATCCCACATGGTCAGTGTTAGGTTTACGACTAACCTTAACAATAACATAAAATCAGTGTAGCATAGAGTAAGACCGCCAAACTACATGAAAGGGTACTGTTCAAAAATGTTGTGCAGGGAAGGATGGAGTCCACAAATTCATACCTCTTCCAGGTTGTCCCAGGACTCAGCCGCACTCTGCTCTGCAGGGATTTCTGGAAGGAGCAGCTGAATTTGCCTGCCAGACGTTGGCTCTTTTCCCACTTTGTCATCAGCTTGGCAGCTACCGGACACACAGCTGGATGGCTGAGCAGCAGGTTGTGGGGATGGTGGTGGCATGGGATAAGGCACAGGGTTAGAGTGCAAGAGCAAGAAGTCTCGTGTGGCAGCAGACGCTGTGTCCCTGACTGGCTTGATGAGTGCTTCCAGAGCGTCAGCGTCTTCAGCACGGACCCGAGTGCACAGCTTCTCCATCTCTCTGATGTTAGCTCTCAGCTGCTGCAGGGAGGCAGAGGATAGATGGGTTTCTCAGTGAGATTGGGTGTCAAAATTAATTGATGAAATGCAGAGTACTGGGATCCTTGATTCGGAGACACATGGACAAACCTGTGGTTATGTCCAGCTGTCACAACAAAAACTTACAAGATACAGATCAAATGACTGAAACAATATATACAGGAGAGGATAGAAGTTACCTTAGACTATCATTCTAATAAGAAACTACATTCATAACATCTTCTAAATCCTCCTAAAAATGATAGTTAATGTTCATTTTGCCGTTTGCCCCGATAGCAAAGAAATCAACTCTTTGAGGGATGTAAAATGTATGTGTATGCTTTGGTGGGGGCTTAATAAGATTCAGACATTAGGCTGGGGAAAACAAGCCCCCCCCCATCCTGCTGTGCCCTGAGGGTGACAGGAGGATTACATCCCAGCCATCAGCCCTCCTGGCTGCAGTGCAACCCGGGCTCAGGAGGTCAACGGGCTACCGATAACACATTCTGCTAATTACACTACATGAATAAATATACATGCATACACTTGTCCTCACGTGCATAGAACTGAAAAACACACTGATTAACACCAAGACAGTCAGGTCAAGCACCTGTCAGATTGCAAATTAACCATGACCATTAGTAGCTTGAACACACACACACACACACACACACACACACACGCACACACGCACACACACAGACAAACCAAGCACACACTCAATAGAAGATATTGATGATAAAACAGTATTGTCTACGCTCCCCTGTCTCACAGTGTTTGCTGTATCTGCTGTGGTAAATGTGGGGGTACTGAGTCTGTCTGTTACTTCCTCTTGGGGGTTAGCTTGGTGCTAGGCTAGTCGGAGTACACGTCAATCATCAGCAGGGGGAGAGACTGAAGTCTGTCCCTGTGCAAGGAGGGACAAAGGACAAATAAAAAGCCAGAAAGAAAAGCAGACAAACAGCCACCTACTCATATATATGCTTTTCTTTCTGGCTTTTTATTTGTCCTTTGTGTGTGTGCTTGGTTTGTCTGTGTGTGTGTGTGTATATGTATATATGTAAATGTATATACATATATATATATATATATATATATATATATATATATATATATATGTAAATGTATATACATATATATATATATATATATATATGTATGTGTATATATGTGTATATATGAAATATATATATATATATATATATATATATATACATAGATATATATAGATACACACACACATACACACACACACGCATATACATCTAAAGCAGAGTAAACTAACCCCTGCTCTGGATTAACACTACAAAGACATGAGAAAGCACTCTTTGTATGTCCCTGGGACTTGCAGGGTAATGGTAAGAGGATAGGTGTGTATCTGCTTGGAGTTATTTCACCTTCAGAAACATGGTGGCTTCCAGGCAACAACATCCCCTAAGGCTTATAACACCCACCATGTGAACAAGTACACAAAAACTTAAACACGCACGCACGCACGCACACACGCAAACACTCGAACGCTCACACACACAGACACAGTCAGAGACACACAAACACACAGACTCACACACACACAGACTCACACACAGACTCACACACAGACTCAGACTCAGACTCAGACTCAGACTCAGACTCAGACTCAGACTCAGACTCAGACTCAGACTCAGACTCAGACACAAGAGGTTGACCATTTGAGGATTGGTAGCGGTTGTTTTTTCTGATTTTTTTTAGAGGACAGACTTTCTAAATAGAACATTAATTTAGTTAACTTCAGGAACTAATCCAGTTTTTTTCACATTCATTTTGCTCTTAATGCATAAAAAACAATACGTAACATTTCCTGGATGAAGAAACTCGGATAGATTTAGACAGATTTATTACATTATTTTCAACCACATCTCAGTTGTCATGGAGATAGTAATCAAGTGACCTGATAATTTAATAACAGGCAGTAATATATGGTAGGAGGTTGTCACCCCTGTCTCAAGATTGATCTCTGGCAACGACTACTTGCCCCATGATAACAAATAAACTGTCTCTATGATAACTAAGAAACTTCATCCACTGAGGAAAACCATGAGATATGTTTGAGAGCTTTGGAATACTCTCCTCATGTTGAGAACTTTTTTTTCGAGCAGCTGTTTGTAATTTTTCTGTTGATCAAATGAGTAATGTTTGAGACAATGCAACATTCACTCTTATTGAGGTCCATCAGGGTTCACAAGAGATTTGTTTGAATCAGGCTTCATTTCAGATAGGCTCTAAAAAAGATGACTGACAGTTATCTCCTTCACTCAGACATCACCATGAACTTTCTCTATACTTGACTAGATGAAGACACCGCTTGCTATGCTGCTACTGTTTGACACTTTTGATTTTCAAACTCAAAAACCTTCATGGCTCACAAATCAGGAAGCCTCAAGTTTTCCATAAACTGAGCTCCTAATTATCCAGACATTTGACACACATTCAAAAAAGTTATGCTGTGGCAAGGTCACGCTTTTTCAGGAATCTTGAGAGGTGGTGAATCCCATCCACATCTAAACAATCGTCACATTATGATATCTGCTAGACTCAGACTTGAATAATATAGCTAATTTCTCTGTGATATAGAGTCTGGTAAATATGGATTAAAATTTTAGTGTTATGAGGAAATTTTACTTAAGTACCAAATAGCTTAATGGTTAGCAAAATGATAATATGGGTCATATGCTCTGTTTTCCAGTCACCAATCTATCTGTCACACACAGAAACACTTGAGCTTTTTAGAAGTTCGCAGATTAACTTTCATTATACCTGAACAGTTCTGCTGGCATTGATATGCTCCTGATGAAGGCGGTCCCATTGCTGGCTGTGTTGGTACTGCCAAAATGAAAAGGAAAGTATGAGTTGACCATCTGTTGATGGAAGGAAGTACGAGTATGGATGTGAGGTCGAGATCAGATGTCCCGCCAAATTTCAGCCGTCACCTTCAGTATGTTATTGTGGTGTTTCTGCAGTCTCTCCAGGTCTGTGGGAAGAGCCACTTTAATGAACTTGTGGATTGGTGCCTCCAGGCGCCTCAGTGTCAGCTTGTTGCTTTCCTCTGCCATGTGTCCTGCTGACTGCCCAGAGCCAACACCTCTGTGTTGACACTGTACCTGCTAAGCTTTATCTCTTGGCCCCTACAGATGCTGCAAATAACAGCAGAGTATTATTTTAACAAAATACATAAATCAAATTAATACTCTCTGTGACTCATGCAAGTCTGCCCACACATCTACTTTGCACCTCCATAAGATGAATAAAATCTTTTTCTCACCGATTTCCTCTCAATGAGAAGAGTAAAACATCTACACTGAAATGATGAATCAGTTAGTCAAGACAAAAAAAGCTATAATCAATAATCAATAATCAATTAATCATTTAAGTCATTTATCAATCAAAATTGCGAAAAAATTCCCTGTTTACGGCTTTGCAATTGTGAGAATTAGCTGCTTAAATTGAATACATTGGCATTTTGATTGTTGGAGTTAGGCTGGGGAATTGTGAAATGCACTTTTTGCTAATTCCCACACTAATGATTAAGCAGTTAATTGGAAAATAATTGATAGATTTATCAAAAATGAAAACAAAGAAAAATATGCAGTTGCAGCCCTATATAACACTGTGCCACGTAGGTGTTAATAATAAAGATTGGATAAACCTACTAAGCTGTATAGTCAGTGAGGGTTATTTTACCAGAAGCTGGTACAAATGTTAAGGATAATACTAAGCTTCTCAGTAGTAATAGGGAGGATGTATTCCAAAGAACCCCAAACATTCCCCGGGTTTTTGTCAACATGTTCTATGTTGTAAATGTCAAAGTTAAGAGACAGTTAAGAAACATTAGCAGTTGTATTGGCTCTCTTGAAACACCTGTCTACTGCTGACCATTTCTGCGGTAAACGAAATCCAAAGGACATAGGGCGACGCTTACCAGTGACAGTATCATTCAGTGATATATTTTATATTCTTCAGAGAATGCTGTGAGTCTCCATGCTGTTGAGAAAATTAATGTTTATCTACCTTCGCGAATTTTCGACAACGTTTTCCTTTTACTTTCTGACAGTTTCTTATTTGTAAACAACTCTCTTCCCAGTACGTCAATGAATAGTTTCCGAGCTGAACCAGCACCCGCAGCGCATCGTTCCTCCTCGACGTTTCCCGTCGTGGTCTCCACAGGAGGAGTAATAGTGATATTTATAAAATAATCCTCTGGCGACTTAATCTTATTTGATCGTGTTGTGCCGTGACCAGAATAATGCATCATATAAAACAAAGAAGGAAGCATTCATAATGTTACAAACCGATCACAGTGACCACATGTTTAAAAATTAAAATGTATTTACTTTCACTCAAAATTGTATCTAATCATTATGGGACATGACTTTTGCTACCGGTGAGGACACATATCAGGGAATGTGTGGTTTAATGACACGTGTAGTTTATGTTGTGCTATTGCACACATGCAGATATTGGATATTTTTGGGCTGATTCCGACTGATTATTTAAACTAAATATCCCTGAGCTTCTCAGACAAAACGCTGAAAAAATTACAATAGAATTAAACACACTGACTGTCATCCAGAATGATAAAAACTGAAAAAATATAAATGAAGAGTTAAATAAATTTATAAAATGAGATACTTTTTAAATCTTCCTATATTCAGTTTTGGGTTTTTTTCATGGCTAGCCAAACATTTCTTTAGTGGGTGGTCTGTGGACTTTACAACCTCAAAATTTCCAAAACTCTTGGCTACAGCTCTTCGATTGGGTCATCGGGTGATTCCTCTGGTAAAAGGCAGCCATGAGAGTCACTTTTGTCAAAATTACCCATACCAGTTACGCTATCAAAAAAAAAGTGTCACCATGATAAAATTTCAAGTGATAAGAAAAATATCAAAAACTCCCAGCATTAACATCAATATATAACACAGATTTGATTATTAAAGATTATAACACCTGATTAAGTTCATAGCAAAAAGAGAAGTAATTTAATTTGATGTAGTATATTTGTTGTCTTTTCCATTTAGCTTTTTTCACAATTGGCTGCATGTATAAATAGCATCAATCCTGTGGAAAGAAACATTAAGTGTGATATTTTTGTCTATACATTATTTGGAAGAGAGAAAGAGAGAGAAATGGGGTTCCCCCTCCTCTACTCTGACATCAGGCTGTGTGAGTGGGTCTGTTGCATGTTTCCATTTCTCTTCTTCAGCACCTTTTACCTTTGACATTTAGGCCAACCCCCCACACACTCTTCCTTCAACGGATGCTCCATGCAAGGGGCCACAGTAAAACACACAGTCCCCAACTACAGGGGATTTCCCCTCGTGCTGTACACATGTTCTATGTGTGTGTGTGTGTGCTTGTAATTGTGTCTGTGTCTGTGCACCTGTCTGTCCACTTCCAGGGGACTCCCAGAGTTGCAGACTGAGGGGGAGGAACAACACTGATAGTCTAAAAACCAAATCAACAAAAATCAAAATCAAAACTTGGGTTCATATGTCTGCCTCTGTGTTTGTGTGAGAGGGTGTGTGTGTATGTGTATATAGGTGTATGTGTATGTTAGGCTCAGGAGAACTTTGTCTTTCATTTTTTTCTAATCCAGGAAGTTTGTCAGCAGGAGAGGAAGTCAGCAAGGAGTGTCATTCACCTCATACCTCCTGCATGTTACTGTTTATAAAGCAGGTGTGATCAGCACATCCTGACAGCTCAGTGGGCAGTTTGACTCTTCATAGTAAGAAAAGAACAGATCTTATTAGTAACATTCATGGTGGCTTTTTTTTCTGTATGAGTGCCCCCGCAACAGTGACAGTGACAGTGAGGCAGCATGAACACCAGGACCCTGAATTTGAAGCAACTTAATTGAATTCAATCATTCATTTTAGTATTCACACCTATGCTTTGACATGTCAAATCATCCTTCTTTTACAAATTCTGATATCATGACAGGTTTGGCATAAGTCCACAATGACAACTATAAATAAAAACTATGATTTGAGCTTTTTATTGGCTGTATGTTATTCAGTGTCTTTGTTTCTATATTTGAGGCCTTAAAGGGGCTGTTTTACATTTCTGAATGGATTAGAATAAGTTATGAACCCACAGCTAGAAAAATAGCTGCTTTAAATATGTGTGTGCATAATGTATTTCTGTGTGTGTATATGTTCTAATGGGACCTCTAATTAAGACTCTGGGTGTATCTGTTATCTGTCAGCACTGATCGATTGGCTTGGAGACTGACAGCTCACTGTTTGTGTGTGTGTGTGTGTGTGTGTGTGTGTGTGTGTGCGTGCGTGCGTGTGTGTGTGTGTGTGTGTGTGTGTGTGTGTGTGTGTGTGTGTGTGCGTGTGTGCGTGTGTGTGTGTGTGTGTGTGTGTGTGTTTGTGCACATGCACTTTTCATGTGTATGTTTCCCTCTTCAAGCAGACCACTCTGCTTTGTGGTTGTGTTATTTCCCCTGTCACTAAGAAATGTCGCTGTCCTAGAAGTAGGATTAACACATAATCACACACACAAAAACACTCATACACATGCACAGACTCACACCACTCCAAAAATGTTGTGAATGGTCTTTTCCAGCATGCTAATCAAACACAGACATCACAAATTCCAACAGGAGCATGAGATGTCTGTCACATAAAAACACACACATGAAATCACTTGCAGAAAAACATACCCTCATTATGTAAGTGCACTTCCTGGGTATTGTATACCCTTATAAGCCATTTACTTCTGGTTCCTAAAATTTCAGTTTTATTAGAAAGGGACAAATGTAAAATATTTTGGGATAGAAGATTTGGTGTTGTGTGGTGTCACAGCATTGATTTGATATGGAGCATGTATGTCTTGGTGCCCTCCACACTGATGTACTCACTCTGAACTTTACTCCAATGCAATTCTCTTTCTCACACACACACAGATAGAGCTCGATCACAATTTCACTACCACAGTTACTATCAATCACCTGGCTGTCGTAGAGGGTGAGTGTGTGTGTGCGTGTGTGTGTGTGTGTAGGTGCTAACGCTGTTGCGCAGGAAGGCAAGTGAGTGATGGCAGTGACTGTATAGACGGCATGTGCTGTGAAATGTCACCATGGCGATCGATGGTGTTTAACGAGGCTGGAGGCTGATCTGGACCTCATGCTAACATGACCCCCCCCCCCCCACCCCCGCCCCCCAAACTCTCCTAATCCCCCTCTACTCTCTGTGAGAGCCCAAGGGTCCCTCGGGAGAGAGACAAAGCCTTTTACCTGCCAAGAGGCTTTTGTGTCCGACCAGACACCCACACACACACAAACACACACACGTATTTTGTGTAAAATCAGCTCAAAATGTTAAAATGTTTTTTTTTTCATAGTAAAAATATTTTAAAAGAATAAAACACAGGACACAGTCAGGCAGATTAATCAGAACTATTTTATGATTTCAAAGTGCTGAACATAAAATCCAGTGAACCAAAGGGAAGAAAAAATGAACAGGAAACTCAAACCAAAGAGGGACATTGAAAAAACAGCAACTTTTTTTCTCTTTTGTTTCTCTTCTTCAAAAAACAATGCACAACTTGTACCACAATATTTGAAAAAGCTAAAAACACTTCAAAATATTAGTTTTTTATATATATATTTGTATTTATATCTATATAATTTGCTTTTTTCATATTTCAAACTGCTGCTGTGAGTGTGTGAGTGGGTGGTGGAGGCTCAGGGAGATTCCCATAGAGCCGCAGTCTGAGACACAAACACAGGTTGAGCTGTTTTGACAGGCTATGGCAGCTCTTGACAGCTTATAACACACCATGCATATGATCCTGGCTTCTCTAAGCGTACACACAAAGACGGTATGCAACCATGTCCTCCACACTCTCACACGGCCTCCACAATAGAAACAAATAGAAAAAAGAGCATGACTGCGGAATGTTCCACCCCTGGATGTACAGCTATCTGTCGAGCACCCTCCTCTCCCCGACTCCCCGCCATCCACCGGGCGAGCAGGTAGGGTGTGTGTCTGTGCCTCTAGCCCTTCTCAGGGTGTAAGTGCTTTAAAAGCCAATTTCTGTCCATGTTCATTTGTCGATACTCCTACGCGATCTATGATTTCAAAATGAGTTGATTAAAAAAAAACAAAAACAAAAAAAAAAACCCCAACATACTAGAGCATGTTCAAGTCTGGGTGAATCAGTCATCAATCGTTAGTGCACAGCATCTCCTCTGCTGTCTAAAGCCAGACAGAGACTGTCTCCTTTTCTTTTAGCTACTGACAGTACAGGACAAGTCTTTGTATTAAAATAATTTAGAGTTTGAAATTAAACCGTTCCTTCTCCGTCTCTTCCTTTTGTGGTGAGATAGCACTTAAGAAATTGCACTTGGAAATCAAGAGCCCAACTCAACAGCCACTGCTATGTGTTTATGAAATATCTGTGTCCTGCTTTGTGATGTTTCTGCACATCTGTGCTTACACTGTCCTACCTCTGACATTTCAGTACATTTTGGTATGAAGACGCCCTCTTCCTCCTCTCAGCGAAAGGAAGTAGAATACACAGCGACTTGTGTTTCACTGGGACATCTTAAGCTTTGATAACATTCTACCACAATGACACCTTTGCTTCCCTCTTTACTAAAAAGAAGTCCTCAGACTGGATAAACCAGGCCAAAACACAGATAAACACTCATAAACCTTGGTGTTGTTTTTTTTCTGTTGATGTCACTGGATGAGCTGCCACCCAGATGGAGAGAGGACAGTAAAAAGTCATTTTTCCATCGTCCTTCTCAGCCTCCCCAGTGTGAGAAAAACAGGAGGATCAAATAAAAAGTGATAAAGCATTTGATTAATTGTCTTTTATACTGTTTCATAGCATTTAGTTGGTTTTCCATTTGAGTGAAAAGGCGTTCTTGATTGTTTGTCCTGTTAAGTAGAAAGCATTTGACGGGCTCTCTCTGCTCTGCATCAATCAGAGGGGAGCGAGTCTCTCTTCTGGATGTGTGTGCGTGCTCCTCGGGGGGAAAAAGGCCTGAACAGGACATGACGTGGGTCTCTCTCTCTGTGGTCAGCCCGGGCTGTCAGTAGGGCAAAGTGTCCAGGAACCTGTCAATCAAGGGTGGGGGCGGGACCAGATCCTCCAGCTTCAGGTAGAAGATTCGTTGAAGGCCCTGGGTTCTCTGGGAACGGAGCTCTGCCCTTAGACCCAGAATACGACTCAGAGGGGGCGCAGCCTTAGATGAGGAGGAAGACGGGCCACAGCCCAGGTGGTCTCTGAGACAGCAAATCACTTTATTTTGCAGCTCCTCAACGCGCTTTGAGTCCTTCAGACCTGGGACTTGCTCTGTGAAAAGACAGACAAGGACATTAGGAGAATAATTCAAAAAAATTAAGTCAGTGGAAAAAAAAATCACACACGCGCACACACACACACACACACCCACACACACATACATCAGAGCTCATTCAGCTGAAAGAGCATTACCTACATCTTCTTTTTTATTGAATTCCACCTCATTAGACTGTATGGCTCATGTTCTTAACAGGCGTTAACCTGTCTCACTCACTACAGATCAATACACAGAATAACCCAATAAGCCCCCTGCACACTATGTACGAACCACACACACACACACAAACACACACACACACACACACACACACACACACACACACACACACACACACACACACACACAAACACACACAAACACACACACAGTCTCTACATGTATATAAACATTTGCACACACACTCACACAGACATACAAATAGTCTGCAATTTAGGATACTGACAGAAACAAAATGTGCTCAACAATTAGCTGATTATTCGGGCCTGTGAGCAGCCAAATGAAATTAGAGACACACACGCGCACAAATACACACACGCTGCTGCCCATAGCAACTCCAGTGGCACCCGTACTAAGCTTAATGTGACACTAACTCATTCTGCAGAGAACAGGGTGTCCAGCCACACACACACACAAACACACACACACACACAACACAGACACACACACACATACACACAAACTGGTCCATGCTGCAGGGAGGCTGTCGCTAAGACCAGTCTCACGTTGAGGTATCTATTATCTGAAGCTTATTTATCGTTTATTTATGTGACTCTTTTGTTTGTTCTGTTTGTGGCTGCAGAGTCACTCCAGTCCTCCTTTCACTGCGACTTTCAGACCTCTCACACACTCGCTTCCCTCTCTCTTTGCTCCCCTTTTCCCTTCTTTCTCTATGTGCGCGAGCTCCTAGGGAGGGATCGATGACTGCCTTTCTGCACGGGCCACTCTGAAGCGTTCGATTGCCTGGTGGCTTTGGCGGCTCTGTCGTGGTAGTACGCTATGTGCTTTGCCGAGGTGGCAGAGCGCCACTGAGAACAGCGCAGACACCATTCCGGAGCTCTGCTCCACGGTGGGCTGGTCGATCAGGCACAGAGTTAAGTGCTCCCCCAGAGAGTGAGGATGGGGTTGGAGGGCTTAGACAGAGGAAGAGGAGGTGGATGAAGAGGAGGAGGAGGTGGGGGGGCAGGGTGAGTTGTGAGTGGGGGGAGGGCTATTGTACCCATTACACATCTATGTACAGATTCAG
The DNA here is from genome assembly GCA_016859345.1 of Istiophorus platypterus. NCBI lineage: Eukaryota > Metazoa > Chordata > Actinopteri > Istiophoriformes > Istiophoridae > Istiophorus > Istiophorus platypterus. The sequence continues at coordinate 13,187,231 of CM029126.1, forward strand.
ATGCTGATGTGAAGGTGTAAAAAAATGAAATGTGATTAATTGTACAAGCGTTCTCTACCACCTTAGGCTACATAGGTAATTGACTATTTCTAATGCATTTCTAATGTGCTTTACTGACAACTAAACTCTTGCTTCTTCTGTTGCACCTAAGATGAGTGTTCACAGAGAAAGCTATAACCCTCCCACCATTTTTCACACATGCTCACTGATTAGAGGGCCAGGTGTGTGGCAGGTGCAGCAGGTGCTTCTGGGTATCGAGTTCTTGTTTCAGGCAAGGATGTGTGAGAACACACATGCACATGCGTGTTTTTGAGCGTATGTGTGACGTTAGTGGATGTATCCACCTGATCACTGTCACATTGAATCACCAACAGACAAAGCTCTGGATACAGGAAAGAAGGTGTGGTGATTGATCGCATTTGTTTGTGTAGAAGAGAGGGACAAATGCATGCCCTATAGCAATATACTTTTATAGACTTTGAAACCAGGCTCTTATTTTTATCCACTTTATTTTCTCCTGATGGTGATTTCGAGATCTGAAATCTGATGTCACTGGCTTGTGTTTTTACCTGTAAGCAGTACGAGGGCGGAAAGGCAGGCGAAGGCAGAGGCGTCCAGGTTAAGGCTCTGGAGGTGGGTGGAGAAATCCCGGATGGAGTCCAACCACTCTCCGAACCCACGAAGGCACTGGAACCTGTGCAGCACCAGGCCGTTACAGAACACTAGTTTATCCTCTGACAACATCGACCTGAGAAACAGAGAAAAGAGGGACATGAAAACTGTGGTTAGATCCCTCTTTCAATGAAATGCTGTATTTTCCCTCATGTATTGTAAATATGGCTTGTGATACCGGGGAAAGGAAACAATTACAATAAAAACAATGAGAAAACCTGGCAGTGTGCGCACTCACACACAAACTGGACACACATCAAACACAGGCATGCAGCTGATTAAGGTTGTGTTTTCCAAATTATAGCATTTTAAAACATTCCTGTGTTTCCCTTGGCAGGGTGGGGTGAAGGGTTAGGGCAGAGGGCTGCTCTATGTGTGTGTATTTGGAGAAAGGTAAACTGTTATGGCTTTAATGTACCCAGGCTGTGGTGTGCAGTGGAAACACAAAGCCTTAATGAGGAAATGAAAAGGCTTCTCAGATGTATTTAACCATCATTTACTCACGACACACAACGTCCCACTCCTTTACCATCAAGCAGTGAGGGAGAGAGAACAAGCAGTGAATGAGGGAGGGCTATGACTGGTCCTTATTAGTGCCTAATAGAAGAGCATGGCTTTCTTCAGTGAGCTGGTACAGCGTTTAGTTGGTCGAGCTGAGGAAGACAAAGTGCTGCACGAGAAGCTAAGGCAGATTGAATATGCGGGACAAAGGCAGAAAGGTTGAAGTGTGGTTGGAAAACAGCTGATGGTGAGAACAAAGAGAGAGAGAGAGGAGGGGAAATGGGAGAAACAGGAGAAGCCTCAAATTACACCCTGCACAAACATTGGTTTAGCAGTTATGAGGAGAAGATGAAATACCATTTGTGTCCAATTATCCTTACTACAGTTTAAAAGAGGTACTCCACCCACTAACAGCAGAACTCATGTATACAGATCCTCGCACATCATCAGCTCTGTCAGTCATACATGTTCATAAGAGCAATAACAACAAAATAACAACTAGAACTAGCAATCAGTACCAAAATTATAAGCCACGAAGTAGAGACGGAGGGAAGAGAGTTGAAGAAGAGGGAGGAAAATTGAAAAAAAAAAGCAGGGTTACGAAGGTAGAGGATGCATAAGGCAGGGAGAGACCGATCACCTGTTACCTAGAAAGAGTGAAAGATGATTTTTTTTTTTCGCTTTTATTCTCCATATCATCTCTTCTGAACTGAGGTGCAAGTCAGCAACCATCCTGCACAATCCTGCATTCTTGACTTCTTGTCAATCGTCTTGTATGCAGTATAAATGTTACACTACATATTATAATGATATGACCCCTTGGAACACTCCCCTTGAATTATTACTTATTTGCAAACCGTAGGGCAGTGTACTGTATTCTGGAGCCACCTGTTGCTTTAGTGTATTTATATTGCCATAAAATTTCATACAAGTATGGCATCACTCATTATTTTTAGTTTTTTGCATGTTTTTTTTCCCCCTCAACATTTTAGATTTTTGTTACAAGCAACACTTTGCATTTGAATGATGGATTGAGAGATTGATGCAAACAAATAAGTTGATATTACTTTATAAAACATCACAATAAATAAATCAAAATCTTAAGAACTATTATCCTTGAAAAATAAATGACTGAAGCCATTTCACTGTGTCTGTGAGTCTTAGCTGGCTGTGTCTGCATTGTAATGATTAAGTAAAACATAGCCAACTAGTCCAGTAAAGAAGTTGATTACAATGCTGAGAATTATTTCAAAAATAATTTCACCCATGTCTTATAGTCGCACATGAGCAAAACTGTACAGACAAGCTGGCAGACAAGCAGCCAGGCAGATGCACAGACACACACCCGGACACACACAAACACACAATTGGATGTGTGCCATACATTCCACTCAGCCCTGACTACACTGTCACCACGGTAATCAACCAATAACCACAGAAACTGTTTGGTAACGGGGTGCTTACAGCAATGCCGGTCTAGAAGAGCGGAGCAAATTTACTCTACACACACTGAGCACACACAGACACACACACTCACAGGCATACAGACATACGCTTGCAAGGGGGTCTGTAAGGCATCTCAGTTCAACACGGGGTCAATGCAGGGCTGCGTCAACAGTGAGATGGGAGTGTGGGCCGCATCCTCTCCTCTCACGGAACGGGGAGAAAGTAAGATAGCGCTGCGTTTGTGTGTGTGTGTCCTCTGTGCTGTGGGAGTTTGGCCAATGCAGTGAGCTGAGCAGTGTGTGTATGAGCATGTGTGTGTTTGATGGAGGGCCCTATGAGTCCACCAATTTAGCATGCGTCAGAGTCCTGGCCTGATCCCCTTCCTGCTGGGATTGTGATGCCACCAACCATCCTCTACCCACCCTGCACCTGGACCTACACTGGGAGGAGGAGAGAGTTGGGATTCTACATCATCAGTGTGTGTGAGTGTGTGTATCCATGTGTGAGTAAGCACGCTTGTGTGTCTGACTGTGTTGGTTTCTGCCCTAGACAACAGCGCAGACAAAAGGATGAGCTTGTAGCTCGACCCCCCCCCTCCGACTTCCCCATAAATTTAACCAGCCACATGCCTTGCGGGAGCAGACCGGTATCCCGGGGCAATTCTGAAGCAAAGATTGGGTTGGGGCAGTCATAATGGCACCACAGGTATCCACAGTTGAGACACACACATGCTTTCACACACATACATCACAGGACACATGGAGTAAATGAAGTTGATTCCGTTTTTATTTAAGTAAGCTGAATTGAATATGTAGGTCTTTCCATAACAGCCTTTTAGTTTCTCAGCTGACTACCTTTTGGATGGGATTGATTCTGTCAATACAGAGTTCACAATGTCAGCACAGTTTTAGCCAGAAGAACACAAACACAGAGCTCTCTGTGCGTCAGATATCAGATGAGTGGAGCGGAACTCTGCGGGTGTAGCTGCTGTCATAGCTACAGACTCCATTCATAATTTGGTTCATATGGCGATTACTCAGCTCCACTCCTACTCTGGAGATACACCAACACAGCAGCATGCAGCTCTGCCAGCACAGTACACACTGTACTGTAATGGTAAAGGATATCAACTGCCTGTTGCTCCTAACACAATGTGAGATGCCAAATGAGGCTAAGTTGCTGATAAACCCGTTTTTGGAAATCTAGTGTGAGAAGTAATCTGAAAGGTGAGAGGTGTGTGTATGAGTGGAGATTTGCATATGAGTTGAGAAAAAGAGTAAAGTCAAAATTGCTGAAGTTCTTATCCATCACATCATCACGCTGTTCGTTCTAGCACAAAAAAAGGCTCAATCTCAGCCTTCTCACCTGTGAGCCAGTCGCAGGACGAACAGCTCCAGAAAAGCCGAGTCTATGAGCAGGTTCTGGTCGTCACGCTGAAGCTCGGAGAAGCCGGGCAGCCGGTCGGCCCAGCACCGCGTGGTCTCCATCGAGATGGTGAGCAGCCTGTAAAAGAGCTGGATGTGCTCAGCATCTGAGGAGGAGGAGGGAGGGTCGGCCGCACTGAACTAGGGGACACAGAGAAAGAAGAGAAATTACTCAAAACACTAGACACCAAACTAGCGACATCTCTCAATGAACACATGCGTTGCTGAACTGAAATGATATGAGACAGGTGTTGAGGATACCTGGCTGTAGTCGAGGTCACAGGGCGTGCAGTGGGAATAAGCCCTGAGCAGAGCGGAGAGCAGACTGAGGGGTGGAGAGGGAGGGGACGCTTCTGTCTGCAGGGGGCTCTTTGGTTTGGAGGGCAGACGGCCTCGGCGCCCCTTCAAGCTATCAGTACGTACCACTGTCAGTCAGAAAAGATAGAAAAGAAGAAGCAAGAATGAAGAGGTTGTTCAGTTGATAATATTTCACATGAATGCATAAACGACTTCTATTCTCTTACTGACAGGCTTGTGATCAGTTTTCGGGTTATGACTGAAAGGAAGCTTTCTGCAGGAGCTCTCCAACATTCCCACAATCCCTACACAGGAGGCCACTAGCCAGCAGATGGCAGTGACGCTATGTTACGGGCTACAGAAACGTGTTAATGGGAAAGAGAAGTTTGTGTGGTGCATGAGTGTGTTTGCATTTCCAGGCCTGTGATTGTGGATGTGGTTATTACCTGACATGTAGGACAGGTGAGAAAATTCAGGGAAATGATGACAGTATGAGTCCTATGCTGATTTTACACATCATCAAAACATCTCTGTGCGGAAAGTCAGCTATATCGGACCCGATGACACAAATAGAGAGATGTAAAAGTCTGAGGATCTTTGTGCAGTGTGGTCACATTTCAAAGCTTTAAACCCATCAAAGATTCAGAGGTTTAAAAAAGTGATGGATACTTATCGGTACGGTGTATTTTCAGTGCTGCATTGGGGTGTGCGTGATGCTGCCACAGCCCAGGTAATTACTGACCTATAGAACCATAATCCGAGAGGCAAACTTTATCTTCATGGGCTGGAATTTAGGTTTGTGCGATACAGTTGTGGCATGTGTGGGCTCCGTGACCTGTTGCAGGTGTTTTCAGTGGGTATCAGGTGTGCGGTCACCTACCTTCCTTCACCATGCCCACGCTCAGACACTTCTGAAAGCGGCAGTACTGGCAGCGGTTGCGTCTCCTCTTGTCCACAGGACAGTTTTTACTGGCCAGACACACATACTTGGCGTTTTTCTGCACTGTGCGCTGGAGAGAGAAGAAACAGGCATAGCGATAATCAGCCTCCAAACACAATCATCCACCTAATATTTGATTTGTTTAATTCAATTTCTGTTTTTTTTTTCTCCTCCCCATCAAAGAATGAAAGCAGAAGCTCGCAGGTCAGATTTTAATTACGCGCTGAAAGGCGGCGGTGACATCAGTATAATTAGATAAAATTAATTTTCCAACAAGACTCGCCTGCAGGAGGGACAATTTTATTAGAGCCGGAGCTGACAATGGGGACCGAGCGCATGGCGTGCCGAGGCGGGTCCCACGAGACGAGGGGGGGGTTGGGGTGGGTGGGTGGGGGGGCACTGGCGGCAAGAGCTGCGTGATCAGATTGTTTGTGAAGCTCGCGGGTCAACTGTGGCACCTCCGGGGGGCCTCGCGCATCGCGCCTCTCTCGATGGGACCCGCGGGATCTGTTTTCTTCTCGGCTGGCTCGCACGATTATTACTGACCTTATTAAAATGAAATCAGAAACGGGCCACGTGGGGACCAGGCGCGCTCTAAGACAATAATAACAGGGATAGTAGCGAATGCCTGTGCGCTCCAGCGCTCAATCCCGCGCACTGGGGACCGGATAAGGTGCGTGTAAAGACAAAGGCAGGTGTTTTCGGGGCGGGATAAGTAGACTAATGATTCAGTGAAAACTCCCCCGCGGAGAATTACAAGTATCGTCACAGTCAGACCTTCATTTTCAGACTGCAGTGTGAGAATGCTGGATAAGGCTACTTAAGGTGCGCGGTTAGGTCATTGCTCTTAGTATAATCAAACCAAAGACTGTGTGCATAAGTCCCAGTGAGGCATCCTGGGACATGTTCCCAGTTTTTACAGGCGCCTTTGGCAGAAGAATTAAAAGCCTATATCCGGGGTGCAACCCTGTTAGACTAATACATTTGCGATAGATAAATTAAAATAAAAATCATCAAACAAACAAAAAAAAAACCAAACGAACAAACAAATAAATAAATGCTTAAGATTGCAATTCAGTTAGGTTGCCGTCATCCGGACGTATTTAGGTTTCCAATCGCTGTCAAGCTGTGCCTCCGGTAGTCCACTCAGGCAAGACAGCACCAGAAAACAAACTGTAAATGAAACAAACGGAACACACCGAAAGTGCCGCGGCTTCCCCTCTTCTTAAACGCCTCTAAAACACATCAAAATAAATAAATCCAATTAGGAACCCCTCGCGCCACACATGCCCGTGCCCCCGGGAGACCAATAACACACCAATTATTTCATATGCTCCGGCGCGAGTGCGTAACTGGCGCGTAATGGGCGCTTGCGCCGGATGAGGGTGGTTGCCATGGCATCGCAGATCACTGTGAATGTCTCCCTCTTATCCCTTCAATAGTCAGTGACCCGTGCGCGCGGGGATAAGTTAGTTATGGTCATTAATGCGGTTGAGGGAAAATAGCATCCATTTAGCTGGAGTTTCGAACTGAACATAAAGCTGCATGAGAGGCTGAATGACGCACAGCGCCTCAACATGCCAGCAACTCTGCAGCAAGTCCAACGCAAAGTTTACATGAACGTCGTCTTTCTCATACATGCCATTCGGCAACAGCATCGAAATCACACGCCTGAGCTTGTCAATCAAATTAACACACATTTTGTGTGGAATGATACTTGGGTGAGGATTTTAAGGACAGCCGTGATTCAATTTTTTTTTTTCCTTAACCAGTAAGAGTTGGTGTTTTCCCTGCCCTGTTATTGAGGTCTCAGGTGACCCTGGTGGTTGATCTAGGTGGAAGTTCTTCCCCTCTTTGACCTCGGGGCCTAATTTAAACATAGCTGGTTCCAAGAAAAGACTGCGTTTGAAATAATCAATTAAGGTTCTGATAAATTAAGCTCTCATGTGAGTGCCGCCTGTCTCATGCTGTCTCCTGTCTCTCTCCACTGCTCTTTGTGTGTGTGGGCTTGGGGGGTGAGGTGGGGGGTTGGGGCTCTTGTGACTGTCTAATAAGTAGCATGGAGCATGACTGGCATCTTAGCAGAGACACTACATATCAGAGCTAACACTGCGTAACTCAATAGTCTCTGATACTCATCAGTGGGCTGTCCTCATATATATGCAGGTGAACGCAAACGTAAACATATGCACACACACAAACACATAAAATTATTACAATATGATTATCAGTTCTGTAGATCCTTCTTGTGCCCTTAGGCTAGCCTATGATTGTGTGTGTGTGTGTGTGTGTGTGTGTGTGTGTGTGTGTGTCTTTGTGTGTGTGTGTGTGTGTGTGTGGAGTTTATGTTTATGTTATGTCCTTTGATTTATTCTTGTGTTATCTGCTGAATTTCACTATGGGGACAGAATATGACAGATGCTTTGCTATAAGAAACTGAAATTTTAGGGTGGCAGTAATATTTGTGTGGGCAATTACTTAATTCAAGGAAAGAAAGGAAACTCAGAATAGAGAAATGAGTTATGCGCACTAAAGGCACACTCAAAAATGCACATGCGTTAAAGAAGCTCACATGATGTGGGAGTTGTGGGGGCTGGAGGGAGGCATGCAAAGGAAGATTCTTGACATGTAACATGTGCTAATAGCTTTGGCTTAAATTAAAAGCCTTTAGGGACTTTGCTCAACCTCCTCCTCCTGCTCTCTCTTCTATTTCCTTCTCTCTTCTGCTTCTTAAGCAGAGCCAATCAGAAACTGTCTGCAGAGAGAGTGCAAGTATGGTGTGTAGTCAAAAAATGTGTAGGTATCTGTGAGCTTGTTTTATTGTTTTTTTTAACGGAATAACTTAACATCCTAACTTTTACAACCTGGTTAAAACGGGTAAAGCATGCATATATACACATGCATATGTCTGTGTCTCTGCATGCATATGGTTGTTTATCTGGTAGCATTTTTTTCCTGAATTAATAAAATACTCAACTTATATGTATCATATGTGCATTTAAGTGATAAAGCTAATCACATGTTACCATCCAGCTTGATTTACAGTCTTTTTTCACCCCACACTGCCTATCCCAACATTTTATGGCTTGCATGTGGTGTGAGCCATAAAAAAATAAAAATCACATGCAATGAACCAAATTGACCGTGTATTTTGCCTGATAGACGTACAGCTAAGTAACTCACAGTTTAGGACAGTGGGTGCACAAAAATAGGTCACTTTTTAATGTTCCTCCTTTGTTTCTAACATACTGTTTGTGTTATGCTAACAACTGACATCTACTTTTTAATTTTAAAAATTCAAATTCTGAATACGTTCACTAAATTAATGGAAAAATGTGAATGGAACACATTATTCTGCCAAAAATAATAAACAGGAAACAGTTACTACTTGTTTAAGAGCTAAAATTAATTCATGTGAAAATGTGTTTCAAATTGCACTAATGAAATAACAATAATTTACAGCAAGCCTCTACTATGGTTTAATGGGTAATAGCTATTCAGGAATAATTAAATATAATCAGGAAAATATTTTTAGGGGACAATAAAACCATCAGGATAATGGATGTAATGTGCCTGATAATATGAATATGGAAAAAAGCACGTGTGAAAGGTATATTTTAGTTTCTGCCCTTAAATCCTGTATTCAGAGTGAAACAGACTTTAAAAAAATGCACATTACACTATATAAATACACATGTTTTTCCAAGTGTGAATGTGTGTCTGTGTGCATATGTTCTGTGCACGTGGTTGGTTGCATCTGTATGCATGACTAAAGGAAACATATTGAGGTTTGACAGGCTGTGTGGCTGCTGAGCGCTACAGCAAGCAGACAGCCCGCGGCCTGCTGCCACCAGACACTGCTTTCATTAATTACTAAATAAAAACAAATTGTGAAACTAATTGAAAAGAAGGATAATTCATTTCCACCTACCAGAGGCATTATTCAATTACCTCTGTGTTTGCACCCTCCTTCTTGCTGTCTCTTAATTTTGCTCTCTTGTCTCATGCACCCAATAGAATGCTTAACAAGAACGCTGGAAAACATTATAATTCAAAACTGTGCAAAGAGATTACTTCATTGTAAGTGAGTTTGGGTTTACTGTAATATGAATGAAGTATTGTGCCACTTGCACGTGTCAGATACGTTTGTTGTTATGTTTGCTGCATTATAAGACTCGAACCAGGAAAATGAATAATCTGACTAAAAACTGTCAAACTGTGCGTTGAGTGTGGGAGCTTGTGTGCGGTAAGATGGGATGTGAGACACCTAGATGACAAGTGTTAGATTGAATCATTTGGCGGACCAAATTTAGAAACCGGCTCATATCGTCCTGAGTATTATGTGAACTGAGGTCAATTTTGTGGCCACTGATTCACTACAAACACGCTGAGAGGAATATTTAATTTTAAGGAGGATTCCTTTTCCTTTTTCCCACTGCACTTTATTTCTGAGTGGCTGAGCGTCAAGAGTGAGGCCAATTTTCCCTGGTTGTCTGTGTTCTCACGTAACAAAAGCAACCACACACACACACACGCACGCATACACACTCAGATCATGCATACGCACACTTTGCCCACTTGGTTGTTCAGAGAGACTACCCCTGTGGGTGTGTTGTGCTTTCGTAATGACTTTAAAGATGATTTAGAGAGCATGGAGTAGGGTGTAGAGTGGGTGCGAGAAAAATGCAAGAAAATTGTTTCAGTTTAGAGCTAGTTCACAGATACTAGTTTATATTTTAAGGTGGAGTGCTAGTCAAGAATGAGTTTGAGCAAATGATTGTGTCTGTTGGTGGGACTTAAAAGCATAGGTCAGAAACAAGAGGAGTGAATATTTTCAAAGAATTTAAGGAATACAAAAGAAGAGGAGGTAGACTTGGAACACGTCTTATCAGAAATCATGAAATCCACTGACAGAAAAATGAAATTAGCCTATGCCAAATAAAGGACAGAGGCATTGTTTAAGCTGTTTCATGCTCTGATTATGCTTTTAAAAGTAAAAATAAAGGTTTGAAATTGCGTGAATGCCTCTTTTTTGAGTAACACTCTCATATGACTTATTATCTTTGAATGGTTTTTACCTTGAAGAAGCCCTTGCAGCCCTCACAAGTGCGTACGCCATAGTGCTGGCAGGCTGCGTTGTCTCCACACACTGCACAGGTGCCCTCTCCTTGAGGGCCACGTGGGGGAGGCGAGGGCAGGCTGTCTCCTAGTAGGGGGCCACAGGGCCCAAGAGCCAGGGAGCGGAAGGCGAGGCTGCTGCCCCCAGCCCCACGGTGCAGCTGGTACATGGGCTGCTCCAGGGGTGGACCGTGAGGATGGGAGACAGATGATGAAGAGGAGGAGGAGGAGGAGGAGGTTCGAACCAGTCCACCTCCTAGACTCTCGTAGCCGCCGACACTGCCACCACTGTGGGGTGGCGAGTGCTGGTAGAAGTGCGGAAAGCGGTGTGACTTGAGGGGGCCCGTCTCCAGGCTGGAGCCCAGAGAGTGTGGGTGCGACGGAGGAGCCAGGGAGTGCTCGTCCCACAAAAAGGAGGTGCCAGGCTGGGGAGGCAGGGACGGGGTGGTGGGAGTGGAGGGGGGAGACTGTTTAAAGTACATGGTGGAGGAGGACATGGCCTCCAGTGCCGGAGCAGTCGGGTAGCTCTCTTCCTCCTTTTTGATGGTGGGCCTGTGTGTGGGCATCTGGTAGAGACAAGAGGACTTGGGCTCGTAGCTCCCCTCCACAAAGACATTGAAACTGGGGAGGGAAGTGGTGGCAGCGGCGGCAGAGATCTCACCCCCGCCCAGGTCCAGCTTGGTGTAGTCGGGGGTCATGAGGTCAGAGCTGTAGCTGTCGCCCTGGTAACTGAAGGACTGGCCAGAGTAGGCTGAGCCTGGAGGGGCGGGCCCATACTGAGCCTGCACACAGGGCATGTCTGCCAGGGAGACAGAGCACACATATAGGTCAGAGCTGCGTGGCACATCAGTCCACATGTATTCCAAAGCCTTTCATTCAAAAAGCATTTTATGGTGTTAGTAGGGTACAGCTGTATGGCAACGATCATTAGTCAGAGAAGAAAGTTCATTGACATATTAGTTTAACGCTGATTTAAACAGAGAAGCAGGGCTTCAAGTAGGAGACTGCCCAGAGACGCACAGTGGAGGAACAACCCTAGAGTAAATGTACAGGGTAAAGACTCTACCAGTAGCACATGCACATAAGGTAGTGCTAAACAGGGTCAAAAATTTAACTATGAATGACAAAAAAAATTCTGCACAGCTCTATTGGAACAGACAGTTTTTTTCAGCTCTTCAGGTATCAGAGATTTCACAATGTTATGAAAGTTTTCTGAAAACACCTTTCAAGGAATAAAAAAGCTCTCTTTCCATTCACTGCCATTAACTCAATTTCCTGCTTTAACAGTTCTTGCACTTTGCTGAATAAGTATAGCAGAAATAAATGGAGCACACAATCACACAGGCACAACCTCAAACGCTGCTGATTCTCCTGTAGTTAGTTCAGTAAGAGAAGCTGCCTTTCATCAGTGTGCAGTTCTGAGGCAAGGCGGTCAAAGATCGAATACTAGTGTGTGTGTGTGTGTGTGTGTGCGTGTGTGTGAGTGTACACGTGTGTATGCATGTATGTTTGGATGGGTGTACTCTGGTTAGTCAGATGGCAAAGCAGATGAGAACATTAAATAATAATGAAACCCCATGGTGGTGCTGGATGCTCCCTACACAACCCTTACTCACACACACACACACACACACACACACACACACACACACACTGAGAAATGCAGACACACACGGAGACACAGATATTTCCTCTAACTGCAGCAGACGCCAGTCGCTATGTCTTGAGTTTTCCCCTTGATTTAATTTTGGCACGGTCACAGCAGCAGGCCACCACCTCATCATCCGTGCGTGTGTGCGTGCGTGCTTGCGTGCGTGCGTGCGTGCGTGTGTGTGTGTGTGTGTGTGTGTGTGTGTGTACTATATGGCCCTGTCTTATCAAACCCCTTACGTAATACACTCCACCTGCATTCGCACGCGTGCAACTGAGCGTGCACGTGTGCGCGCTGCGTGTGTGTGCGGGGCTAATCAGTCACGAGTGTCAGCGCAGCCTGGGTTTTGTGGTGTTTGCTCGTCGCTCCCGAGCGGGGAACTGTCAACACAGCGCTGCCCCCATTGACGCCCAGCATGCGCGCACTCTGCCGTAATCGCCCTTACTTCCCCGCCCGTCATGTTTGTCTAGTCAAATACGGGACATATCGCCCTCGCTGCTGGTAAAGCACCCACAAATACCTGCATCCAAACGGTCTCCCCCGGGGCTCGGTCAGGGAATTAAGGGCTGCAGACTGTTTCCAACAATTAGAAGTCCTCTAACTTCATAAAATCTCATTCTCCACCGTATTTAAATAATTCCACTAATAAGCTAATAATAATAATGCGTTCTCAAAAAAAAAAAAAAAAAAAAAGAAATAGCAAACGACTTTTTTAGCTTGCGGTGATCTAAGCCTAATACATTACATGATTGTTGCTCATAGTTGAAGAAGGCGGAGTGACACATCAATTTCAGCCGCTCTGACTCAATTAAATCAAAGCAACCTGAGGGGCCAGTCTCCAAAAAAAAACCCCGAACCAAAACAACAACAACAAAAAAAAAACCCAACCCCCCCAAAAAAACCCCAAACTAAACCAAAACCATCCAACAAACAAACGAAAATCAAAACAAAAGGAAGACTCAAAGCGTTAAATAAGTAAAAAAAAATATGAAGAAAACTCATGTAACAACTTCATTTATTTATATACTCCTTCATTTACTTTTACTATTTCCATAGTTGCATTTCTTATGTAACCGAGAGCCAAGACAGCTGACATCTCAGATCAGACCCGGTGGGAAAAAATATAACAATCCTACAATTAATTTGAAGAATCACAGTCTAAAACAATAATTTTCTCGAGCAACTTTGGAGTAAAATTATTTTTCAAACAATTCACTCTTATGTATATCAGATATAGCGTATAAAGAAAGAATTATACTGTGTCCCTTCGGTGGATATCGAGATGCACATTTTTTTTTTAATTGAGGAAATGAGTCAAGCTGCAGGCCTACGTGCGTTTGACGTCATGAATTTTTTTTTTTTCTCTACAAGTGACCAGCTCTTCAACCCACATGGAAAAACACACATGCAGCATTATGGGCGTCATGGGGCCTTCCTGGGCTACACCTAAACACTCTCTCAACTGATTAGGCATCAGAGGAAGAAGAGAGAGACACGTGAGAAAAAAAAATATAACCACGAGAGGAGAGTACAATGACGAGCTCTCTGGCTCTCTCTGCCTTGTGTCAGTAGGTCAAGCCGCAGATTAGTGTTGGGCATTAGTGTGTGTGTACTATGTGTGTGTGTGTGTGTGTGTGTGTGTGTGTGTGGGTGTGTGTGTGTGTTCAAGACTTTTTGCACCTGCCATATACAGTATTTTATCAGTGGCTACATGCGCACGTATGAATCAAATACAAAATACATCTAACACCTACTTCAAACTATGTGGATTATGATGTGGTCTCGGTGTGCGTCAGGTAAGGAAAGAATCTTTTGTTGAGGGGTTTTTCATATACACGTATGCATATATATATGTATATATATATATATATATACATATATATATACACACACACAGACACACACGCATATTTTCATCACTTCACTAATGATGTTCACGATGTCAACATGAACTTGTGTATGCTCATTCTGCCAATAGAATGCGCCCTTATCCTGAGAAGAACCTGTAAAACCACTTGGATCCGCAAACGTCTCATCCCCCTCTGTGCCTTACATTTCGGTGGTGTGCCTCGCCTTCACTCAGTAGCACGCACACACACACGCACACACACATGCATCCTCTCTCACACACTCGCCAATACAAATAGAGTTGTATTAGTGGAGCATCTTTATTTTTTTTTTATATGTCACCCAAGGAAATTCTGCAGGAAACCTTCTACAGTCCAACACCACCATCAGATTGCCTTTGTTACGCTTGCATGGAAGCATGTGTTTGTGTGTGTGTGTGTGTGTGTGTGTGTGTGTGTGTGTGCAAGAAAGAGGACAGAAAAACCCAAGCAGAGTCAGACACAGGTGGTACAGCAAAGTGAGGCGAAGGGAAACAGTCTCTAACCTCGAGTTGTGCATTTCAACTGGACAAACTGCAGCTGTTCCAATAACTGAGTGCGCTTGTTCATTGTCAGAATGCCATAGATCTAACAAATAAAAACATTAAGTGGCAGACATAAATACAAAAACACAGGATTTTTCTTTTTCTTTTTGGTCAGTGATTTGTGGGATAAATTGTTTAAAGTCACTGGCCTCTCATAAAACGGGTAAATTGATTTTCATACATGTGCACACACAAATACACACACAAGGCACAGAAACACAATTACACAACCAGTGACTATATGTTTAATACACATAAATATCTTAATATTTTTATTTAGGTGTACCTAGTTTCAGGGCTCTCTTATTTCTGCCAGCCTGTCTAATAATTGAAATGTCAGCTCAGTCCGCTCTTGCTAGCTGACACACACAGAGAAAAGATCACCAGCATGTTCTTAAAACTTTATCATTTGTTATTGAATTTTAATAGGAGCTGACACAAGAAATGGACTAAACTATAGGCTACAATCTGTATTAAATTCTGATTTAATATCCAGGATGACATTAGACTTTTCGAACTTTTAAGTAATTTTTCATACATTAAAATATAACCAAACACCTATCACACCACAAAAACTGCACAGAGACCTGCGCCACAATAGTTCTTACTACAAAAGGGATCCACTGGAGAAAGAAAGGAAGAAAGAAAGAAAGAAGGAAAGGAAGAAAGAAAGAAAGAAGGAAAGGAAGAAAGAAAGAAAGAAGGAAAGGAAGAAAGAAGGAAAGAAAGAAAGAAAGAAAGAAAGAAAGAAGGAAAGAAAGAAAGAAAGAGAAAGTAAAAGAAAAGATGAAACCGAAAAGGAAGGGCTCAAGGTCTGTACCTGGTGAAAGAGCTTCGCGCTGAATGGTGCTGGGTGTCCGGGGTTGAGGGGTGGCGTGGCTGCGGCCGGGACAGGGCTCCTGGAGCGTGGAGGACTCGGCGGACGTAGCAGTGGAAGTGTTCGATCGCCGGTGCTCCGAGCTCGGCCGGGCGCGCTCTTCCGAACCTGTGTCTGGAGGAAAGATGTCTGGGTTACAGCCAGTGATGTGGCGGCAGGCTCAGCAGAAAGGTGGGGACCGTTACCTCCAATCATGGAAATTTAAAAGTCAGAGGCACTGAGCGGTGAGCAGTATTGACGTTTCAGTAATTTTCTGATAAGGAATCACATCTTTACATTGCTCTCCTCAAGCTTTGGTTGGCAAATTCTAGACGAGGTTGGACTTTACAGCATTCCCAAACAAAAAAACATTTGGGCCATGAGAAATGCTGCCACAATTTAAAGAGAATAAGCATTTTCATTTCACAATAAATAAGAGATAACTATTTTCTAAAAATATAATCTAACAGATGAAAAGTGCAAATCGGATGAACACTAAAAGTAAAATGAAAGGACTTGCAAACTATTTTGCGCACATCAGAGCCAGATGTCATTACAGCCTGTCGAAACGGTATAAATCAATGCATCTTTCCAAGCAAGTCCATAGGAACACAAAGTAAGAAGGAGATTTGCGCGTTTAGATTAAACGTAGAACAATTTTGACGTTAAATATGACTTTGAATCTATGCTACAAAGAGAATATTAAGAACCACAACTGAGAAGTTTTTGCTCATCTCAAGACTTACACTTACGTGGGCGATAGGTTTCATTCTAACACTAAGCAGCGCTCCAGTATTATTATATTTTTCATTTTGTGATACAAAAGAAGAATTCAACCGGGCTAAAAACTACGCACAACTTCTACAAATACAGACCTAAAAAAGTGCTAACTTTTATAAAAGCAGTCTGTGCCAGTGCGTCCAGGCCATCGTGTTTCTTGCCTCTGATTACCACCGTATTCGCCTGCTCGGGGTTCATCCAGAGGGAGAGAGAAACGTGGAATTTTGGAGAGTCGGACCCGAAACCAAACCAGCGGACTCCTGCGCTCCGTGCGCCTCCAACTCCCTCTCACTGCAGCAGGGCGCAGAGTGGCCAGTGGATTTCAAGGCCCAGAGCGCCCCCTTTCTGTCACACACTCTCTTATAAACTATCTCTCTCTCCTCTCTCTCTCTCTCTCTCTCTCTCTCTCTCTCTCTCTCTCCCTCTCCCTCTCTTTGCCAGACACACAGACCCTCTAGGATACGATCAAGTCGGGAGACCACCAACTCTCTCCGTATACATCTCAATGCTCTCTGTTGACAAGCCTCAGCCCTCGTAGCCGACTATCAGAGGCTACAGGCACCTGCAGCCCGCTGTCATCTCTTATCTTTGTGTCAACAGATCAAACTCGTCCACTTTGTGTTAAATAGAGGTAGCACTTTCTCCTAAGCTCTGGAATTATAGACGCATTCTGAGGAAACCACGGACGACTATGAACTCTTCTGATTCTTTGGTCAGTACACAGAGAGCTTTCAAATATGTTGAAATAAAGAAAAAAGGGACAAACCAGAGTAAACAAACAACTCAGACTGTATAACATTTATTTGATTAGGGTTGATTTAGAACAGTTAAGCCATTATTCAATTCTGTGTGGAGCCATTTGTGAGCAGAAAAAACCTTCACGCCTAAAAAAAAATGGTTGGTTATACCAGCAGGAGCAATAAGATATTCTTTGAGACAAGCCAAAATAGCCCCATTATTACATAAACTTGTGAAGTTAAGAGCGTAACCGTGCGTAAATGCACTCTTGTCATAACCTCCGTGGCGGGTTAAGAGTGTCATATTCACTCGGAAAAAAAAAATAAAAAAAAGAAAATAAACATTTTTTTCTCCAAAGTGAGACATTCAGTCTGATTTTTTTTGGTTTTGTTTTCTTTCTTTTTTTTTCTTTTTTTTGAACAAATGAACAAACGGCCCCTCCCCTTTGCTTTCTTCTCAGGCCGAGTCCACCGGTGGGGCTCTGGCCCCGCGCGCACCGGTAACCAGGAGAACGACACAAGAGCTGCAAAGCACGCGCCCCGGAGCGCCGGTAGCCCCCGGTAGCCCCCTCGCACCAATAACGCCGGACAGCGCGAGGCTTCCAGCAAACAGAGACACAGAAAGGAGAGGACATAAAGGAGAGACAGGAGAAATATGCGAGTACTGTAAATCAGCCCTGAGAGGGGAACTGTCAGAAGTGCCTACGTGCGTGCGTAAAACTGAGTGTGTGAGAGAAAGAAATGTAAAATCAGCAAGTTATCGAGGCACCTTAACTCGGCAGTGGTGTTTTCTCTTTCTTTTACAAAAATATAAAAATAAAATTATAAACTAAAGGCTTGGCAGCTTCTAAGTGCCCCTGTTGTCTTCAGATGTTTTTAGGAAATACTTGAGAGAAGACTAAATTTAAAGTAGCTTTCTGGTGAATGGCCGAGGGTGTTTTTCCTGCGATCGATGTGAAGACAGGCCGTGTCCTGACAAAGACAGCGTGACTGCTAACATTGGCAGTCGGCCACCGGTCGGGAGACAGCTCAAATTATATGAATCAAGACTATATGGTAAAGAACTATTGACTTTATGTTGAGCCTTGACCCCCCCACAAAAAAAGCAGACCAGACTCGAGAATCATACTTGCCTATCAGTGGCATGGCATATAAACACAAACACACCCACTATCCCACAGACACAAGAAACACACCATGTCATACTTATCGTCTAAATCACTCATTAACCGCACAACATCCCCAGAAAATCCAACAAGAGGTTAAAAAAAAACCCCACATGGTATAAAATCAAAGAGCTTTAACTCTCCTCTCTCTCAGCCCCCTGTTTGAATTTAGGTTTGTCTATTCTCCACTCAGACCATTAGTGCGTCTGACTATTCACTGTGTGAGTGAAAGGCATCTCATTTCCATGACAACCAGAAGGGATATGATACCTTCCCAGCGCAAATTAAATTCGATTTCAGCTTCATTTGCTCTCGGTGACAACACACACGCACACATACACGCACCGAGACAGAGACAGAGACGCATATATGCTACGAGCTGCTGTACGCGTACTGGACCTTGGCATATCAACAGGTTACACGCGCAAAGTTGGACAGACCAGACACAGATCGTGATATTAAAAGTCTAAATTGAACACGATATATCATATAGGTCATATAAGGTAAACCATGCATACAGCAACCGCGCTAGACGGCAGAATATCAGTGATTCATTCATTCAGATTTTACTTACTGGTTTGCCGTAACGGTTCCGTCTTTACATGTGGTAATAACCTCGCATGAAGTATCCTTTTTCCATCCAGAATAATCACAAAGAGTCGAAGTATCGAGGAGAAAAAACACACATATATATATATATATATATATATATATATATATATAAAGCTCTTAGTAGTACTGGAGAAGCACAGAGTGCATCGGTGGCAAAAAAAAAAGTTCTTCCTCTTACTTTTTCTGAAGTACACAAAGTAGAAAAAATGAAGTAGAAAATTAAAAAAAAAAAATAAACCCTCCGAGCGTAAAGGAGTGTGTCTGCGTCCGTTCCCGCGAGCCGAGTGTGTCAGTGCTGATGGGTGCTTTGCAAAGTGTGGAGTTGTAACGCGGGTTTGTTTATGTGCGCCGTCTGAGGGGAGAAAGTCAAATAGTGCATTTATGTGGGCTCTGCCTCCACATAGAGCGGCTGGTATGCGCTACGTCAATGTGACGCCATGGGAGAGGTGACGTCACTCAAAGTAGCGCTCCCTCTCTCTCGCTCTCTCTCTCTCTCGCCAGCTCTCTCTGTACAGTACCAGACACATAAGCCCCGCGCACCGTGCCAGAGACTTAGAGAGAGAGAGAGAGAGAGGGAGAGAGAGAGAGAGATAGAGAGAGAGAGAGAAAGAGGGGGAGAGAGAGAGAGAGAGAGAAAGAGGGAGAGAGGCGGTTGGTTTGATGGTTGCATGGGGAAGAGGCCGAGGGGCGATCCGGCGGGCGAGCTTGCAACATCGCTGGTTATGGCAGCTGGCCCAACCCGTGTGCATATGCCCTGGTCAAATGGAAAGAACATTTAAAAGCTTCAACAACGACAACAACAACAACAACAACAAGGGGAAAAAAATAGTTTGTTAGGAAGAACTAACACCAAAAAAAAAACAAAACAAAATGGCATCAAATCAAATAGATAAAAGACCAAATCACCTTAGTCACCATCTACTTTTTCTATTATAAATTGAATGGTAACAGTGGTGGAAAGTAGGAACATATAATCAGGTAGACCTACTGTATACTTCGATTTTAAGGAGTATTTCCATTTTATGCTACTGGATATCACATTTTAGAGACAAATATTGTGCTTTTCAATCCGCTACTTTAACTAACAACGCAAAGTATTTGTTACTTTGAAGATTCAGACTCTACAAAGGATTACTGTATAAAATGGATGCATTTTTAAACAAGCTACTCATCAGTGTACAAAGTAGAGATTAAAGATTCAAGATTCGCTTTGTTGTCATTTCCCTGAGTATTTATACACAGTGAAACAAAATAGTGTTTCTCACCAACTCCTGTCAGTGCATACAACAAAAGCCACACTAGAAACAAACATCTAAAGCAGACTATGAGAGGGGTGGTGAGGGTCCTTAAAGATGGAGGTGATCGCAGATGATTTTGCTGACTGTCTTAACTACTCTCTTTAGCTGCTGTTGTTCGTAGGCCTTGCAACTCCCGAACCAGGAAGTGGAGCTATGGGTTAGGATGCTTTTGATGGCGCCCCTGTTGATGGTAATGAGGTGAGGAGTGGGGAGACCTGCCTTTCTGAGTCTCTTGAGGAGGTAGAGCTGCTGTTGAGCATTTTTGACAACTGCTGTGGTCTTGATGGTGGACATCAGCTCGTTGGATAAGTGAACTCCCAGGAACTTGATGTTGCTTCCCTCTCCGCAGCACCACCATCATAGGTCAGCGGTGAGTGATGGTGATTGCCAGCCCTCCTGAGGCCCTCTTGAAAATAATCACCATCTCTCTTATTTTGGCCACATTGAGGGCAAGGCTGTGGGATCTGGACCAAGCTGCAAGCTGCTCTAACTCCATCCTGTATGTGGACTTGTCGTTGTCACTGAAAAAAACCCACCACTGTTGTATTGTCTGTATACTTGACGATGTTGTCGCTGCTGAGTCGGACAGTAGTATCATGTGCGAGCAGGCAGAACAGGGGGGGGCTCACAACCAATGTGAGTCTTTGTCGCTTGTGAAGTGGCTGTTTAGTTTTTGAACATACAGCCTCTTCGCCTCCCTGATCCCCCCGGACAGTCTGCTGCAGTTTCCCCAGAGTTAAATGCAGCATTGTGGGCTCTCAATAGTGAACAGACTTCATCATTTAGCCATGGTTTCTGATTGACCCGTGTCTTGATGGCTTTGTACACTGTCAAAAGGAGTCAGAATCAGTTCCACCATGACAAGCCTCAACATTAAAACACTGCTTCCATGTAGTTAAATTGAAAAAAATAATCCAATAATATAAATATAACAGAGAGTTGTGGTAAACTTTAGTATGTTTGCAGATACTTCTGTACTTTATGTAAAATTTTGAATGCAGGAATTTTTATGTGTTGTTGTACTTTTACATTGTGGAATTACTACTTTTACTGCTTGTACATAGAGTAATTTATGATCTGCTTATGTGACTTTGGGTCCAAGAGACTGATTTCTCTCTGACTTAATGGCCTACAGAGGAAGCCTTAAGCAAGTCGTTATCTCTTGCCCCAATGTGTGTGTTTGCCGAGGTGACAAAGATAAAATTGTTATTGTTACTGATATTTATAAAGAATGTCCCTGTAGTGTACGTCATACTTCCTGGGACACGGGAGTCTGTGAGTGAAGATGTTCAATAGGCCCATAGACTCTGTACCTTTAGGCCATAATAAGACTTGTCATGACACAGAACATCCAGCAGCATCTTTAATATAAATCACCTGATAGGATTTATGAATTGTTTCTTTTAGGCTAATTTCATAACCCTTTTCTTAACCCAAATTGATAAAAAAAAAAAAAAAAATCACCATCATAATATATAATTGAGTCCATTAACAGGTCTCTTTCATTTTATTTTGTTAAGTGAAATGTTGCAGTTAATTGAATTCACCAATTTTCCAATACAAATTAACTTATTTAAATAATCTTTCACAATCTGATATCAATGAAAGTGCCCTGATATCAGTGACTACTGAGTCATGGGCCAACGGAAACTACAATGGGGGGCAAATGGGATTATCTCATCACACTATCATAATTCTTTTTAATCTGAGAAATCATATCTTTGAAGCTTGTTGAAATCGTGTGTGTGTGTTTTTTTTTTTTGTGTGTGTAATCTAAACATCTCATTTTTCTCGCTCTCCGTCTCTTTTGGAAACAACATAAAGCAAACGTGACGAAGGTTATTTCCACTCAGCCGAGGTTAAAACTGCGCTTAATTTTTATCATTGTTATTATTATTATTTATAGATGTATATATATATATAATTGTAGCTACGATCGGTCGAGAGGGAGCAAACGCCGGAACCAACCGCGTAAAGAGACACGGGCAACGGGGGGGAGGGGTTGGCTGGTGGTGGTGGGTCCTGGGGCCAGAACCGTCCACGCAGCGTTCTCGACAACCACAGAATTAAAAGGTTCCCTCTCCGGAGCCGCCGAGAACAATACCCCGCGTCCGGCCAATCACGAGGCGCGTAAATTTCTCTCGACGTCCCGACCCCGACCAATGGCGAGCTCCGGGGGGGGGCGGGGCCGGCCTTGACGCACTGAGGCTCGTGATTGACGCAAGCTTTGTTACTAAGTTTAGCAGCTGGCGGACGGAGGCAGAGTGAGATAGCGGAGAGCCCATTCATCGCGCCGGGGCGGGCCCCGACTATTTTAGCGTCGCGATTGTGATCCAGCCAAGCCAAATATAGTCGTAGACAGGTATTTTTAGCCGTAAAGCGTGCCCCCGTTTTACGGGCGGCCAAGTCAACCTGGGCGACACGGGATACGCTTTGAAATGAGCCACGGGCTCCGCAATCGGCGCGCTCAGCGTTAACCTGTTATCCGGCCGGGGATAGTTTTACTGTCAGCTGATGTTGCCGTCATCATGCCGGAGAGAAACAACCGTAGGAGCCGCGGAGAGTAAATCTCACCGCCACGGGCTCCCCCCCTCTCTCTCCCCCTCTCTCTCTCCCTCTCTCTCCATCTCCATCTCCATCCCTCTCGATCTCTCCGGCTCCCACGTACTCTCCGTGGAAAAGGCTGGAAAAAAAAAAAAAAAATAAAAATGAAAAAAAAAAAAGAAGCGTGGAGTGAAAAGACCGTAGATCCGAAGATGTTTTAGCCTTCGAGCAGACACGCGCGACAGGTTTGTTAAACGCGATGGCTCGGAGCTTCGCGCCGGGCAGGAGTCCCGCTTCCCGCTTTGGCTGAAAGTACCGGTGGGGGTCGGGTGGGGGTGTGGGGGGTGGTGTGTGTGTGTGTGGGGGGGGTATGCTCGGTTGCCTGCACCGCAGCTGCAGTGGAAGCTGTGGTAGTCAGAGCGAAAAGTTTTGGTCTAAAGGCATTTCGATAATGAGATTCGAAGTGTGAAATGGCGTGTGCACACTTGACGCACGCATAGCAGGCTCCCTGGGAAATCCCTCCTCTGTCACACCTTGAAACGGATACTCTTTGAACTTCAGATAAAGACGCCTCACATTTGCCTATGCATGTGTCCTTATATTATATTATATTATATTATACAAAAGCCCTGTTTGTCCACAAGAACATGCAGGGGCCCAAATTCTCTCAGTTCCTTGCCGAGGCAGTTTATGCAGTGAAATGTGCAGGTGACCCAACATTCCAGTCATTTGCTAAGTTTCTTTGTAACATGCGTGAAGTGTGACCGGTGATTGATGCTGGGGAACACCATGGCCCGTCCCACTCTGCCAGGATCAGCTGCAGGGCATGCAGATCACATGCCACTAGGCCTCAGATGACTGGAGGCTCAGAAGAACACCAGGATTCACAGAGCACACATTTGGGATTTATTTTTAAAACTTAGACTCGTTGATTCAAATTCTATAACAGTACATACCTGCTTACACGGTTGTGAGTGGTAGTGTTTCCATCTGATGGTGCCGAGCACTGGTTAAATGCTTGTCAGTGTGGGTACGCAAACCGCAGGCTGATATGCAGCCCTCATTGATAAGCCTGGCGTCATCATTTCACTTAATCCTTGCAGCTCTCTCGTGTTTCTTTTCTGTTTCTCAAACTTCTTTTTAACATGCTAATTTTCTGTAATAAACTGACCCAAATTCATCTCTTTTTATTTTTTTTATTTTTTAGGGCAAAACATATCCTATAGGCAGAGGCTAGATCACAAGTTCTTCTGCATGTTCTGTGCTGTTCCTGCTCTTGTCATTGTAAAGCAATGTCTGGGTCATCCAGGGTAATTTCTAAATGGACCATTTATTTTATAAATGGGTCTTTCATAATTGTATAATTATTATGAAATATGGTCATCAACTGCTATTACATGTCAGTTTCTGTATAGGCATGCCTTGGTCATGTAGGGTAAGATTTTCTGAATGGATCATTTATCTCTCCCGCTCTCCCTGGCCGGTCAGGGTATCAGCTGCCTTGGCTGTGACCTCACCGTGGTGACGTGTAAATCCAGATTAACCTGCTCTCTTATTCTGCCAGACGTGGAAGTGATTAGAGATTATGACTGTGTGTTTTTAATAGAATTGGACATGTGGGTAATCAACTGCGTCCACCAACGTCGCGTGTCAGGTGACTAACAAAAACACACACACACACACACACACACACACACACAAGCACTTGTTTTTGTCACAAAGGAGGGCATTGCTTTGATTTACTCACTCCCTGGAGACTCACCCCCTCCTCTAAACCATAAGAAATACTTGACCCCAAATTTGACCTTGACCGAACACCAAGTAATAAACCTTAAAATGAAATGTTTTACCTTGGAAGGACTACTCTTTTGTTCCCAAATGGTTGGTGAGTTCCCATAATGTGACTGCTAATCAACCCCAGAAACGTTTTTAAACTTTTATGACAATATTCAAACCTTAACCGCAAGGGAAATGTATTACTCATATTTTGATGGTGTTTATGTTATATGTCATTAGATTTTCTCTCTGAATGTTGGCTCTGTTCTTAAGTTTTGCTTTCCCATTTCTTAAAATATTCAGAATTTCCTGACTTCATCAGATACTTGTGCTATCTCACCACTCGGCTTGGTGCTGAAGTGAGAAACAATTACTAAAGGAAATGTAAAAGATAACCTGGCAAAACAAACTGCCTTACTGGGAGAGCACCTACTCTGGTACAACAAAAAAGTTTTTGTACCACTGATGAAAAGCACTAACCCAAACTTTTTGGTTGATTAAAATATAGTGTTATCCCCCTCTCTCTCTACGTAGTCAACACCATGTGAGAATTAAGGACACCTACGTCATTATATATTTAAATTTTTCTTTGACTCTTCCCCAACTCAGTTTCCCCATTTATGTCTTACTGCGTGCTCAGGGCAGAATTGGACAGGCCGTATTATCTCAAATATTTTGGTGAGTGGCAGGTGGAACTTTAGAAACAACACCTTTCTACAAGATAAAGATTATAAATCTATTCATCAAACACTTTGTTCTCTGTACCCTCCTATCCCTGTTATTACACCTATTGTAACTTTCAGTTCTACAGAACCTCCCACCTCTGCTGCTTATATTCTTGCAGTTATACACACAGAAAAAGGGAAGAATTAAAACTTGCTGTAGACAAAGTTTCACCCATATTCTTTATGAAATCTCCTTTGCATTGGTCTTGCTTAATTTGCAGGGTGAAATTCATCCAGACTTAATTCATCACAAGGTGAACACGGTGGCCAATTTGTGCCGCATAGCAGTAATAGTGAAAGAATTTTGGTACTGCTATTTTTTGACGGACAAATCAAATGTTACAAATCAAATCATTTCTTTTTGTTCCTCAGCTTATTTTTTCTGCCCATGTTAAAACTAGTTATTCATCAGTGAAGAATTGCGCTGACAGGTTGAGTGTCTGCTGCCTCTATACAGAAGTGTTAAACCTCAGAAGGCTTGTCAGTGATGTCAGATTTTTGACAGAGGAAGTTAGGTCTGTTGTGAAAAAAGTGCTTCAGAGGTGCTACCTCTCACAGTTTTGAGTACAGGGCTGTAGTATATATAGTGTTGTAGCGTCTTTAGGCCTCTTGTACAAAGCCCCTGACTGTATGGTGGACATAATGCACCGGGACACTCTGTCTTATCACAAAGCAGAAGTGAAAAGTGATTGTGTCAGTTTGAATGAGCTCTCTATGTCTACGGCCAAGGCCCCAGCACTCAGCGCTCTGGTCACACTGGAGAAAGAGGAAAGTAGAGGAACAGAGAAACAGAGGAAGGCTTTTATCATCATGTCACCAAATCTGCTCCAACTGTACGTCAGAGTGCAAGCAAGGACGGGAAGGGGCGGGGGTGTGGGGGAGAGGATTGCTAGCGCGGTGGCAGGGTGCTCAATGGTGGCATTCTTCCCTTTCTGTGGGGACGTACACACACAGTCAACAGACACACACACACACAACACAGCCACACCAGGGGATTCCCCCTGGGAGTACCCAAGTGGAGTAATACAACCCATCACTGCCTTATCACACCAGTGGCCAAAGACAGGAGAGAGGAGTGTAGAGAGGTGTTTCCATGAACCATGGTGCAGGAGGTGTACTACATATCACTCAGGGATTGTGGGCCATTATTTGATGTTACCATGATGCGTTTTTGCCCCTTTTTTTTTTTTTTTTTTTTTTGATGTGTGTGTGTTTGTGTAAGTGTGTCTCGACAGAAGGAGAGAGGGTGTAATGTTCAGCAGCTTGTGCGTAATGCTCTACAGTTTTCTTCACTCGTTTGATGGCAGCTATATCACCTGTTTTGATATTACCCTCCAATGAAATGAAAAAGATTAATCCATTTGTGTATATTTCGGTGGGTGTGTGGTGGTTTGAATAAAAATAAGCACCGTGGTTTTTTTTTCATGGTGGATGCATTTTTACGTGTTCTTTTGTGCATGTGTTTTTATACTGTATGTTGACCTATTTATTCATGTATGCTGAAGCGGCAGTTTACAAGACCTCCACCATATATTCATGCATTTTCCTTTCCTTTGAGCAAGCAGAGTAAAGGGGATGTCTGCTGTGGCTTCATTTGCATGGAGGGAAAGTGAGATACAGTACTTATTTAAGTTCATGCATTTTTGCTGTCAAGCCCACATCATCTTCTGTGCAAAAGTATATAGGCATGTTCTGACAGTACTGGGGGGTCAAAGAGTGCACTGCCCTAATGTGTTGTGACTAGAATCATCTCCCTTTACATCAGCTCAGAAATCTTTCCTGAAGCACTTGTCCATAAGCTTCTTTAAGCACCATAAGAAAAGAACCGTTTATATAAACCTGTCTGTCATATAAGCATATGCACAGGGTTGTGAGCAGCAGCTGTGGGTCAGGCAGGATCCAGCATGCTGGATCCTATTTCATACCTTCTTAAGTCACTGGTTTTCTCTAATGCCACCTGCCAATGGGGATCTCTTTTGCTTTCAATCAATCTATATTATTAAAAGGTATATTATGTATTTGTATGATTTAGGAATGAAGTTTAGAGGTGAAATAGAAACTTCATTCATAATCATTGCCAGGTTTTGTGATATAAAGCTACAATTACTTATCATTCAAATTGGCTTAACCCTTTTATAATTGCTAATATTTTGAGTATTGCAAGTTTGTCTACAATGTTCAAGCCTGGGTATGCTGGCAGACAAGGTGGATATCTTCATTATTAATCAGTCTGCAGTTATGTGCTGGAGCGGTGCGATTGTCAGTCTCAGAATGCAGATGAGGACAGCAGTCAACCAAATGGGTAAAAGTATTCTTTGCACATTTAACAAGACACCGCAGCAGCAGAAGATCAGTTATTAAAAGTAATATTTGTATGATGGATGGGCTTATCAATTATATCAGTCATACACAGATCAAACAGGCTCTGCACAACAAGGATTGCATGTAAGTGATGGTGCTCTCATGATGTGCAGACTTTAGAGAAACACAAGCAGCTTGAACAAGTACATTATGCAAATATAAAGGAGGCTTATTCATATCCAGGTGTTACTGACAGAGCAGAAAAACAGAAGAAATCTGTGTCAATAACTTAAACCCAATGATGCTTATATATTTTTTTCATGTTCTCAACCTATCTTATTGTCCCACATAGTATAGTTTGCCAGACTGCAAAAAAAGAAAAACATGCTAAAAACTCCAAAGACATTGAACCCGATGAAATTTGACATCAAGAAATCTTAGTATGGAGCAATGGCATCAGATGAAGCAATTTTTTGAGCACATGGTTTTGGACTCTTTATTCCAAATCTGTCTGCTTTTTCAATTTGGATTCTGTGCCTATTGTCACTTATGTCATCTTACATTAAAAAAAGCCCTGTTTCTCAATACCTGTGCACCTGCCAATTACTGGAAAAACAACAAATTGTATCACTATTGTATTAAGTTTACAACCTGAATACAAATGGTGAAGTATGCGTAAGGATAATTTGTGAGACAGTGTGGGAATATCGCTACCATGGGTGTATGAGTCACCTTAGTGTGGGCAGTTGTTTAAAGGCCATTTTCTAGGAGATGTAAGAAACAGGAGCATGTATGAGTATGTGTGTTTGTTTGTGTCAGTGTGTATGATGTGGTTACGTTATCTGAGTTAAAACATCACAGGACTCTCCCTATTAGTGTTTAGACCAAGATATAAGACATCAAATGGACAGATGGTCTTCAGAGATATAGTGGGTGTCTACTTGAAAAACCCATGATGTGGAGTTTAGCAGGTGATAGTGGAGTAACCAAATATTTGCATGCAGTTTATAAATAAAGTTAATATAAAACATACTGTTGTGGGGCCCTGGGTGATACACCGTGTGTTATTTTTAAACACCAGGAATTTCAGGCCCAATGCAAAAGTGATTGAAAGTGTATTTGTGCTCGTGTGAGAAATAGTTGCCCTTTAGTTATTCATATCAGGGCCCTGCTTTGGGCTGCCTTTGGCTGGATGCCCTCTACACCTCGAGTTGTTTTGGCTCCGCTCATTCCACTCTCACAACTTCAGCCCAGGTATCTGCTTGATGACTTGTAACTGGAGTTTAGATTTACTTTGCATAAAAGAATGATGACATCTTGGTGAGCTGAGTCAGTTGCTTCTCTGCCCCTCAGATATTCAACACTTGAGCAGAATGTGTGTGTGTGTGTGTTTGTGTGTGCAGTCTGATTTTTACCCAGCGTATGGGGTCTAAACATGTGTTTGGTCTGTGACGCTTTGCTGTGGCTCAGAGTAATATCATTCTGGGTCACACACTGACCACATGGGCACGTACACGGGCAAAAAGGGATACTCACACGCACACAGAAACACGCGCTAACAGAGATAAACAAGTGGTTGCATTTCTGCATGAGTCACAGTCGTGGGCAGAGGTGGAAAGTTTCCTTGTTTGGGCTACCCCCCCCCCATGACATTTTTGATACTTTTTGAAGTGTCTTATGTGTTTCTAGTCTCAAGTCAAATGCTGGACAGTAGATTCAGCTGATACTTTCAAAGACTACGCATATCCTGGCCACTCTCCTTCTCTTCCTCTGTTTATTGAGACACATGGACGCACTTGCATACACACATATACACAACTCGCATATCATAACACATAAGACACTTTATTTGTCAGCAAAAGAAAGCAAGTTAAAACAAGATAAATAGACAAGATAAATAACAAGAAAAATATGTTGAGGTAGTGTCCTCTATCTATATATGATAAATAAAGGCACTTGAATGAGTTAAGAAAAACAGTGACGGCAGACAGTGCCTTATAAAAAGGTATTGCACAACAAATTGGACTGTTAGGGCATAAAAATGAATGGAACTTATTCATTGTGTAACTCAATGGGGAGCACAAAGGGAGCGATCCTCCACCACCAGGAAATGAATGGATGGAAGAATGGAGATGTCAGTCGAGAGAGACCTGCTTAACAATTGACTGCTACTAAAACTGAAGCAACTAAATGGATTTCAGCCATATTTCTTTTTATTCTTTATGCCTGTGCTTATTCTAGGTTGAAATGTTGAACTGTCTTCATTGGTGAAAGCCTCAGCTATATTTATTTTAACAGTGAGCTGAAGAAATTTTTTTTTCTTGCAACTTTGGTGCTATATATTGAAATGGCAACATTTATGTTTGAAATTGTTCTCAGTCTTTTTAAGTCACAATTGAATACAAATACTGATACAAACACCACCACCACTACTACTACTAATAAACAGCTTTGTTTTGCATTATTTTCACAATAGAAATGTATAATTTTAAAGTGGATTCATATGTTTTACTTTAATGTCTCTACGTGTTTTAATTTTTTTGATCTGCAACAATTAGTCAAATAATGATTAGTCAATCGAGAAAATGCCAGTCACGAGGATTCATTATTTGTTTTATCATATATGATAATAATGTAAATATACTTTGTTTTTAGACTGTAGTTCAAATCAAACAAAGCAAATGAAGACCATTATTTTATGCTCTGTGTGGTTTCCGATGATACTTTCACTAGTTGTTGATGTTTCATAGCTTTAAGAGCTAATTGAGAAAATAATTGGCAGCTTACTTGATAATGAAAAAAATTGTTCGCTGCAGCACAAATTAAAAAAAAAAAAATCTTTGACGAATCTGCATGAAGCAAATGAATTAGCAACATTTGCCCTATGCATCGTTACCCCGACTGAGGCACCAGACTGAAAGTAGGTCTCCTGGTCAAACACTTACACATATAGAAATAAGACTCGGTTTCAGTGAAACTGAATTAATCTCTGAATTCAGGGTATAAAAAACTGTTCTGCATTATTACACCATGTTTACAAAAAATGGAAAAAAGCATCTCGCCTGATGTGATAAATCCGCACAATGAATATTCCTGGTCTCATAGTAATTTTCATCTGATCCCTGTTTTAAAGTTTTTTGATTTTACATTGCAAGTGTGTGGTTTCGTCATAGACTTTGGTAATAGTTTATATTTGCAATGTTTGGTTATAAAGGCTTTTATTAACTTATATTCATTTAGTTTTTGAATATTCACCAGCCAAGCTTCCATCCACCATTTTCATCGCAGTCTATGAATGAAATGCTTGAAGGACTGTGTGGAGAGTCTATTGTAATGAGACATAATAACTCTATGTTTTATAAACTCCAGGTATGTGTGGCTTTGTTAGAGAGAGGGTACAGCAAATGTCAGCTGATGGGGAGGAACTTGTCCAATCATGTCATTGCCTTTGGCTTTCTTTGCTCACACAATAATGTGCACATTTGTTCGTGGATGCTTGCATGTACATGTAACATAAATTTTATGTTTTTTTACAAGTTGAACTATCAAGTGTGATCATTTGTCAAAATCCTGTTAACCTTTGATATTTTGTGTAATGTCGGAGGAGGCCAATCCAAGTTTGAGGATGGTTGACTTGCAAAACTGGCCCATGGGGATCTACAGGTACCACCTGCATATAGATTAATCATTTTTGTCAGTGTTGATGGTGAATATGAAAACACTTTTCTTAAAAGAAAAAAAAAAAACAAACAACATGAATTACATGATAAAAATGAGAAATCCTCAGTGGGTTTGTCAGTAGGGAGTTTTCACTGCTCTATGTTTTGGCACTCATACAGTAGATCAAGTCCTGAGAACTTTTCACACCATGAAGTTCAGGTTAAACCTCATTGAGCTGACATTTGTTAATATTTGCCCCTATTCACCACAATCTGTTTTCAAGATGATCGTTGTAAAAACATCCCAAACATAACAGGACTGAAAATCTGTGAGGCAGTTATGTAAATGTATACATTCTAAGATAGTGTGATGTTAAAAGAAAAACCTGTTTCAAAATTATCCCAGATTTTCCCTAGAATCAAAACTATCACATGCCCTTATTTATTTCTGTGTTCACTCGTCTTTTGACACTATAAAACATATGGATGTAATAATCAGGAATAAGAGAAAAGTTTCAATAATCATTTAGGTAAAATTTTGAGAGTGTTTGGTCTTCTGGTCTGCTGGTTTTCTAGAAAAAAAGGACAATTATAGTATTCTCTATTATATATACTGTAATATATATATACACACTTTGAAATGTAAGGCAGAGATGAATAAGGGCAGTTGGACAAAGATATGAAAAAAATTGTTCGTGTCTTCTTTTGCTAATTCCTAATATCCAGTGAAAGTTTTTACTATATATTAATTTATAAAGCATTGTTCTGCTCATATGTAATTCATTAAATATGCAGTGATGTGAATTACACACTATGCAGCCTAGCAGGATACTTTCAGTTCAGGAGTGACCTTGAATAACCTCATGCAGTCGCTTACATTATTTTGAGCCTTGTTGTCAATAACGCAAAAAAGATTCTTCTTAGATGCTTAACAGTATTTTATTCCTTTTTTTTCTTTGTTTTTTTGCAGACACTAAAAGTCATCATGCTATGTGATAATGTCTCCGTCTCGTTTCTGAATAACAACTTGCTGTGGGTTACATGAGAGGATTCATTTTGTTATTTAGGTTGCCTTCCCCTCAACCTTGACCTTTACTTTTAAAAGTTCACCTCTTATGATTCACTGCATCTCAGCTTTGACATTTAAATTCATCTCCTTCTCGTGTATTATAAAAATAATTGTACCTGACAATTACCTGGGTATGGGAATCTAACATGCATCATGGCATATCATGGCTGCTGTGTGGGCACCAACAATCCTGACGTACCCAAGGATGCCATTGTGATCTTCCCAGAAGCCCTTGTTGCGTAGAGAGGCACTCCCAGCAATTTCCATAAAAAAGAGAGGAGCAACTGGCACTTCCCTTAAAATGCTAGGCCAGCTGCATACCTGAAGAGCAAGTATGTATGCATGCCGCTCCCACTGACTGGAAGTGCTGACTTGTGTGGGAGTGCAGTCTCCAAAAATGCTGATATGATTTAATGGTGATGTAAGATGTTCAGAGGAGTTCCAGTATAATGCATAATTTTCAGGAATATTGGAAATCAAAAATTGGTTTGATTCTAAGTACGCCCACCTACATGTGTAATGACAACATAGAAAATTATATTGAAAAAAAGCCAACATCTTTTTGCATCATTTGAAGACTCTGATTTTCCACTTACGCTCCCAGGGTCCTCCCTCACACAAACTCATTGACCACATAAGAGAGCTCCAACCAGACTGAGGTTTCCAAGGCTTAAGGTTCTGCCAAATCCCAGACCACTTAGGTCCTGCCTTCTCTGTTTAAGCCTTTGATACATAATGCTCTGTTGCAATTTGCCAGCACCAATGTCTACATGGGTATTGATATAAATCTTGAGATTCTTTGCTTAAAGTAGTCACTTGAGTAACCATGGAGTAACCATGGTACATCGATTGAGCCTTGTCTATTTGATAGGTAATCCTTCTATAGTGTTTTTCTTATATTAGAATCAACTTTTTTTAAGAACAGGATGTTGATAGGGTCAATAACATTGATCACTGAAAGGTAGAGAAATGCACCTTCTCCAGTGATAATTTTGGTTTTTATTCTTGCATTAATACTTTATTGAAAAATTATTTTCACCATTAGATGACTATACGTAAGTATATTAAAAAACTATGGCTTTGACTGCAAGGACACTGTGGTGTAGAGATCTGATATAATCTCATTTTTGTTATATGGTTACTCAATACAATTATTCTTCCATTTCCACAATCTTGAAGGACTCACAAGAGACTGATTAAAAAAAAAGAGCAGTAAAAATCAAAGCTGGAGAGGCCGAACTATCCATACTTCCTGAGGTTCCTGGTACGGGTCAAGCTCCAAAAATACTTGATCCTACAATTGTCATTATGCAACTGAGCTGTGTGATGTCAGGGATTATCTGGGCTTTTTTTTTTTTTTTTGGCTTGACTGCAGTAGAGGAGCCAGCCATATAAACGTGAATGTCTGACTGACATGTCTGACTGTCTGAGTGATGAAGTTACACCACTAGTTGGCCAGCTGAGTGTTGGAGTTTTCCCATTGGCTATTGCTCTTTCAAAGTGAGTCAGCGTGGAAAGTTTCTAATACATCATCCGTGGGGCGTTTACAAGTGGTGTTGCCAACTTAGCACCTTTGTCTCTAGATGTCTTGACTTTTCACACCCCTTGGGCAACTTTTCTTCACAAAAGCAACACTTGACAAGTCTAGCAACTTTTTGGACAAACCCTAGCTACTTTCTGTTGAAGAGTGGCCAGTATGTCCCCACGAGCAGGTGGTTGGGCTTTCCCTCTGCAAAGTCACCTCTCCATGGTCTCAGTCAATTACCGCATGGATACTGACACAGAGAGCTTCTAAGTGAGTGATCATTTTACTAGTAAATTTAGTGGAATATAGTTGTCTTTAACCTATGCTTGTGGTGATCTTGTCAGATGACATCTCGGTTATAAAATCAGAAATTTAGCGGTGCAAAGCATCAGCTTGGAAATGGCTTTGAAGTGACTGCTGGTTAACACGTGATCTTAATGGGCCACATTTCAGTCACAATTTCATGCTCGTTTCATTGTCGGACAACAGATAGAAAAAATATGTAAGTGAGAACAGCTTTTTTCAGAATTCAGTTTTATTAAATTACTGTATATGGAAGCAAAGACAGTAGGAGAGAAGCAAACAGGTAAAGGGCGATCCAGCCATATATTAGGTTTTGACCTAGTCTTGTTTCAAACTTGACAAAGCATCTTTCAGTGGAAATGTTACGCAGCTTTTTTTCACAATTTCAGTAAGAACATCTTCATTACAAAACTTACACAGTCCCTTTGATACATACATACATACACATACTACAGTGTGCTGTTTTCCTGGAAGTAACCCGTGTATCTATGCGTATCTGTGAAATATCTGTGAGTGTGATTTTTGTGCTGTTGATCCTGCATTGATAGTTGGACTGACTCTAAAGGCAACTTTAACTCTGCCACTGGGACGATGGAGACAGCATTCCTGCCTTCCCTTTCGGCTGCTTACTCACCGGATGTGATTCTCCAAACTAATGCTCTTAGAGAGAAGTTTCTGTTTTCTAAATGTTTGGCCAGTAATATTGTGTAATGTTTGGGAAGTTGTGCGCTTGTGAGATAAATAACTTAATTGGTGCTTTAGTCTCACTGGCTGCTGTGCTGCTTCAAAATCCTCATTCAATAAAGGCTGAGGGGTCCTATGAAAAGTAGAGATTTTTTTGCACATAAAGTTCCATTTACATATTAGAATATGCTGTGAGAGTATGTATTAACTTTTATTGAACTGTATGGATCTAACATGGCTGCCCTCGTAACCATAACACTTTTGGCTTGAGAGCTCCTTGTTTACCACAGTAGAAGTGTTTATTCAAAGTTTGAATAAAAAAGCTCCAAAATGTCTGTTGAGAGAAAATATTATTCCAGAAAATGACTAAATAATGTGTATAGAATATTTTGATTGCCAGCAAGTGGCCATGACTTCAGTTGGATTTACTTTAACCAGTGCAGTTTTGCAGAATTGTTTACTCTACTTTATGTCATGTTTTATTTTTCAGTAACTGCACAGCACATTTTCAATCATCCCTTACTTAAAGGAACCCCTTTACTTGATGGTGTGTATCCTTGAGGTCTAACAAACAAGTTGCATGCAATAGACAAGCTGATTTTCTCACTAATTTTCTTCATGTAAAGTTTTTTTTGTTTTAGGCTACTGCTATTGTTTTTCATTGGCTTTTCTTTCTTCATGCCATTTCCTGGTGCATTACCGTTTTCTTGGTGCATTACCACCACCAATCATCTCTGTTCACACCTGCTTTCAGGCTTAATGTACTGTGCTCTTTCTTTGCTACTGAGCGGGATGTCTGGCAAAATAGCATAGGATTATGAGGCAAAAACCTGGATGATCTTTTGCCAGACCATAACTCAACATCCTTCGGCAAGGTGGTGGCCATTCAAATACAATCAAGTGTAGGCAAGTACATATTCCTGTTGCTGTTTTTCTATTGGTACGATGTGCAGAAAGATAAAATAGTTGCAGATGTGATAACTCTCCAGAGCAGTAAAATCCTTCCTCATAATATAATAAACGGCTGTGCAGTGTTTTGATGTCTGTAGCCTTAAAAGTCATGGATCCGTTGTGCTACATTAACTTTGTGGGTGTTGTTTTGGCCTGAATTTTCATGGACTTTCTCCCCTACATCTTGTATTACTTGTTTCTCTTCTAAGTGTTTTATAGCTTGCACACAAAACACATGTGCATGTACCACACACCCTCTGCAGACATCAAGAATATGTATTGAGTCACCCGCATCCTCTGCGTCTGCCAGTAGACCAACATGCTTATCAAAAAATTGCTTCAAAGTGCAAGCACAGGGTGCTTTTAATTTACTTTTTATATGTGTATTTACATGTTGTCTGAACATAGCGGCAAGATGCAGAGAGGCTCTGCTCTTGTAATCTCTCAGACAGCTGCCAAATCAGTCTTGGCAGGTCATGACCTCAGACTGACCCACTTAGTCAATGTTGATAGTCCTGTCCTCCTTCCCCATAACACCTCCACCATCACCTTCCTTTATCCTCTCTTGCTGTCTTTGTGTACAGTTTCCTTTCTGTCTCCTGATACTCATCACTCACTCCTTCCTCTGCTCTCTCTTTCCTCTTTCCTTTCTTGTGTTCCCTCACTCAACAAGGGGGGAACTTCCACTGCAGCTTCTATCCAGGAACAGGCTTCCACTGTGGAAACACAGCTACATAATACTGCTCCAATTCACTTTCCACACCAAGCAGGGGAGGGGTGTTGAGCTTTTTGTAACTGTGTCTCCACACACACGCACACGCACACGTTTGCACAAATACATATGTACGCAATACACACATACATCTCTCTTTTTTGACTCCCACCACACTGTGACATAACTCTTGTTGTTGTATAATTTTCTCTTTGTTTTTACTGTGCAAATGATTTAAGATATCTTGGGATCCTGTGATTTTATGGAAATTAGTGAAAAGATCCTGCTTTATCTCACCATCCATCATTAGCGGCACTTCCATTCAAATGACAGAGTTCAACATCCAGCGAACGTCTGAAATGACTGCAGCATGCAAAGCAGCGGTCTATATCTGTCACTGTGTACGTGTTATTTTGGATTTTATCCTGAAAGACGGCTGCTATAATTGGCTGCTTATCAGCATTAATGGATAGACAAGACACGTAGGTAGGTGGTTTAGAAAGAACACACACGTGAATACACACACCCAGGAAACACAAGAAGAGTCATCATATTCAAAGCACACAGGAATAGAAACAGACAACATGAGGTAACCACAGTGGCGTAAGCAGTAGCCATTACCTCAACAGTGACCATGACCTGTAGTAACCTTCATTGTTTCTGTTCTGTGTGTGTCTGAGTGTGTCTGTCTATGCACGCATTCAGTGAAGTATGTGGTAAGATGCCTTTTCCATATACAAGATATTCCTTTTCTCCATTCACATATCTGTTCTTCATATAGCTTTTGCCTGGGACTTACATAACTCTTGGCACTTTAAGTTTCTGTGTGCGTATCTGGAAATCTTGTGGAACTGGATTGTGTGTGCGTGTGTCTGTGAGTGTATGAGTGTGAGTGTGTGTGTGTGTGTGTGTGTGTATGAGTGTGAGTGTGTGTTTGTGCGTGCGTGTGTGTGTATGATTATGAGTGTGTGTATGAGTGTGAGTGTGTGTGTGTGTGCGTGTATGAGTGTGAGTGTGTGTTTGTGCGTGCGTGTGTGTGTATGAGTATGAGTGTGTGTATGAGTGTGAGTGTGTGTGTGTGTGTGTGTGTGTGCGTGTGTGTGTGTGTGTGTGTGTGTGTGTGCGTGCGTGCGTGTGTATGAGTATGAGTGTGTGTGTGAGTGTGTGTGTGTGTATGAGTGTATGTGTGTGTCCCCGTGACACTTTGGGAGCTCTCCTCTCCTGGCCATGGCTGTGGAAATGCTCCACTGCCCCACATTACTCAGTGGAGCTCCTGGTTGGAGAGGCTGATGGATGGATGAATGACTGGGGAGTGAGGTCTTTGATGGTTGGATTGAGAAGAGGAACTATTAAAATGTGGCACTGCCAGAAAGACAGTGGCAAAATGTGAGGGGGAAAGTTGGGCTTACTCCCATGTTATGTAAACTAGACCGCTTCTGTTGTCACTTGGCTTCAGGGTATGACAGACTTATGTCATGTCATTATCACAGTTCATTATGTGTTCTTGTTTTTTTGTTTTGTGTCCGTTGCTTCGTTGCAATTCATACAGTGCAACATTGTGCTATGTAACTATTTGAAAAAAGCAGACTGAATTTTGGACTCACTTATTAAGTATAAATACCCTAAATTATGATTTCCCCAGTTTAATCAAGACTCAAATATCCCGGCAACTGTTGAATGGATTTCCTCTAGCAGTTCCATGAGGTTCGTATTTTTGGATTTTGGTGACGTCTCTTTGCTATGAACTGACAGATATCCAGGTTGCCCACAGGATGAAATAATTTTGTTGACACCCTGAATATTCCTCTTGCGCAACCAGCATGTCAAGTTCTCACATATTCTGCGAAATATTTCAAAATCTTCTGCATGGATTGACATGAAATTTGATAGAGGAATTTATAGTTCCCAGTTGAAATATGCTAATGACTTTGGTGATACCCAGACCCATTTTTAGGCTAATCAGTGTTTTCACAACTATTGGATGGATTGGCATGAAATCTAGCTAAGACATTCTGGATGAATTGTAAAAACTTTTCTCATTGTCTAGTCAAAACTTTAATTATATCCAATACTTTAGTTTATGGCCAAATACTTGCAAAACAAACAAAAAAAATTGTTTTGTGCTACATAGCAAATGTTGGTGGAGGAATTGTACACATTAGACAAGAGTTTTTTTCTTTGAATAAACACTGGATTTGTAATTTGCAGTATTTTGATTATGGAATATCTCAGTAAATATTTAACTAATTCAGTGCAGAATCCCATCGAAATATCTTACTTTTGTAAAACTTAAAATGCTAATTTTTTGCAATTTTTGATCTATATTTTTAGTCCAAACAGAATATAGTGTAATAAAAAAATGTTTTTCAAAAAAATTAAAACTAGTTATTGTATATATTTGTAATACTTCTTCCATACTTTCCTCAGTGTGTTTAAAGTAAATTGTCTGCTCAGTACAATACTTGCTTGGTGTGTCATGGCTAGTCATATGATCTTGTCCTGCTGAGATGCAAATAAAATATCTGATGAACTACTTGAAATTTTCTTTCGTCTTTTGTTTGATGAAGTGTAATGACCTTGAAACTCACAATTTTGGTTTTGATATATTCTTATACTTCAGTGTGCAAGAAGTAACTTTTTCTTCTGTATCAGAGGGACTGCCCACACTTTACATTATGGGAAGCCCCATTTAGACCTGCGTACTGCTAGGGATTTGCATATTAGGCACAGGCTGCAGTAATATGAGCTAGTTCACTGTAACAACCTGCCTGATTAAGACCTTATATGAAACTCTTCACCAAATTAATATACCAATTGGTTATTAGTTGTCAGTGTGTCTGTGCTATGCCTCTCTTATGTCCTTGTCTTCTGTTTCCCATAGTACATTAGATAGGAATTTATCCCGAGGGGCAGCATTTTGTGTGTGTGTGTCTTACTTGTAGTGGAAACTCTTTGGGAATCTGTGCCATGGAATGTCTGGGCAGGATTCCCTCTTTTCCCCAGCGAAGTGGACCATTCACACACGACTATCTGTACGCAACATGAACACGTAGCACAGCACAGCATGGAAACACATGTTGATTTGTGTGGACTTATCACTAACTCATCGCACAGTCAATGAGATCTTTGCTTAGGGGCTCTCAGTCCAAAATTTGATTTACATGTTCCTGAGGACGTGTTACCAAATCACTAAAACATAAACTGCCTCTGTCTGTCTGATTTTTCCCCTTCTCTGTCTGACATCTGACTTCTTAGCTCTCACTTTCTCTGACTTTTTCTTCTCTTGGTTCTTCCTCTTCTTCCTCCTTCACTGGAATGTAACTTCAGTTTGACCTTGTGACTCATCTCTCCCACGCTGACCACACCAGTGCTGTCTGTCCTATACAGACGCAGTCCCGACCTAGACTCTCATACAACACACACTCCTACACACACACACAATCACACACAAACACACACACACACACACACACACACACACACTCACACACACACTGTTGCGTCACTCTCCTGTGGTGTGGCCTGTAACTACTAGGCAGCTGTTCCTGCTTAGCTGTCATGTCAGCCATGATGTCAGAGCTTTGTTGTGTGTGATTGGCTGACGTCTGCTTGTGTCCTGTGTATGTGGGAGACAATATGTGGGAGACTGTTGCTCTTTGTGCCACAGAGAGTCGTGGTCGCAGACCACATGGTCAACTGATGT
Organism: Istiophorus platypterus; assembly: GCA_016859345.1. Lineage (NCBI taxonomy): Eukaryota > Metazoa > Chordata > Actinopteri > Istiophoriformes > Istiophoridae > Istiophorus > Istiophorus platypterus. Next base: position 13,227,112 of record CM029126.1, read on the forward strand.
GCGACCTCTTACCCTAGAGAAGAACTACTGCGTCGTTCTTGTTACCACAGTGTGAAATTTGTTAAACTTCTGTCACAGTGGTGAATTAAACTGCAACAGATATACTAGTGACCCAGAAATCACAGACATGTGTGCCATAAAATAGTTTTTGTGTAAAAGGATTAGTCCATTTTCATGCAATTTCGTCCCATTTTTGTAGTTTTGGCCCTGGTTATATCAGTTGTGATAAAACTCTCACTAAAGTAACTTCATTGCATATACTGCAGTCTTCTTCCCTGTCAAAACCTGGTGCCTACATTACCTAGGAAGAGACTCAATCACTGACAGTTTGGTTGGAGATAAGGATGTGTGATTTTAGTAGCAGCAAATGTTGCCTTGAGTTGCTAGAGTCAAGCAGAGATGAGGAGCGGGCTATAGAGGTCACGTAACTTCACCTCTTTCTGGCTCCACACTACCAGATTTTTTTTCTCAAAATTTTTAGTCTGTTATAAATTAAAAGGTTTTATATGTCTATCACACAGTCGTATTCCCTAAGACTTGCAAACAGACTTGATTTGTTATATCTTTGGATTTCCTTTTTTTTTTTTTTTTTTTTCAAAAGTGAACATGCCTGAAATATCTACAATCATCAGTGACTGCAAAGGAAAACTGTGTCTGCACAACTATGGCAAGTAAGTCCAAGTAAAAAAAAAAAAGTCAGTCTGCGAACTGTGATGGATGTTTAAAACAGACAGTTTGGGTAATAATTTTACCATTAGCCTCCTCTTCGGATATACCTGGCTCACTCTGGGGTCTTTTCCGGATCATACTACTGCTCGTGTTTATTGTCCTGTCTGCCTTTTTTATAGGGATGTTGTAACCAACTTGGTGAGTGTTTTACTATTAGAGATAAGAACCATGACCAAAAATTATGAATACAAGATTGTAAGTTGTAATAAACTGGAAATAAATAAATTAATAAAAGGACCTGATCCAAAAGAGATCTGAAGAAACTCAGCTATAGTCTCTGAGGATGATTAGATCCAATCCAAAATGTGGTGGACCCGAACAAACCCAGACAGAAAGAGAACAGTATCTCTGGCAGCAGCATGACCAGCCACCAATTAAAGAGCAGCTGTGTTGAAAACACCAGCAGCACTGTACATGCCATTTTCCCCCTCACTTCACACTTCCCACGCTGTGATCAAAGCTGATCATGAGTCCTCTTGGATCCACTCAGTCACTAGTTATATTAACGCATACAGACCTGAGACCACAGCAATGAATTGGGACCCAATTAGGCTCAGAATAATTTGGACCTGGTTCTGACTATGGTCCTGGGTCAGGTCTCTATGGACTTGAGAGGGACAGCTAAAACCTCCAAGTCATACTGAGAGGATTATATTAAAAGTAGCTTTAAATCTGAGATTAAAAAAATATCAATGGTGGGTATTGAGGCAGTGGGGGGTAATTTGACAGCAACAGGGTTCTTCCCTGTGGCTGCCCTGCATGCTTGCCATTTGTTTTTTTCACACTCTATCTTCAATCGGTGGGGAGCTAATACCACCTATTACAAATTCCAAGTACCCTGGCATTGTGCTAGACCATGAGCCCAAACTGGACCTGCGGACTGATCCCATTAGCACTAAGACACAACAAAGATTGCACTCATTAAAGAAACAGCTTCTCTTTAATGTCCTCATCAAGATGCTTCAAATGTTTTACTGTGCTTTGACTGAGAGTATCTTAGACTTCTGCATCATCTGCCGGATTGGCGATGCCACTGAGGCACAGAAACAATCTGTCGGAAAAAACAGTAACGACATCCAGTAAGATATTAACAGGTATGGAATGCAATTACAGAGACAGAATAACGAAAGAGGCAAACCACATTGTAGGTGACAAGAGGCACCCCCTTGCCTCCTCATTTAATCTGTTGCAATCTGGAAAACAATATTATCGCTCTCAAATCACCAAAACAGCACAACACATGCACATTAGGTTTTTACAAAAGTAATGCATGTAATAATTAAGCAGGGTGTCCAGCTGGTCTGGCAGGCTGTCTCTGTTGCAAGGTGTGAGACATGGGTGTGGGCAAGTGTGTGAGTATGTCTATAGGTATGCTTCTGCTGACTCTGTATGGATATGTGTATGTGTGTAAGGATTTATGAATGTGCCACTGGCATGTCGGTGATAGTGGTTCTGTGATGTTCTGATAAAATTCCTTTTGATTATGCTACAAACCAATTTCCCCACAGGGACAAAAAAAAAAAAAGTATCTATTTTTTTCCCTTTTTCCTTAAAAAATGGGTCAGATATAAAAGTGGCTCATTCACTCATTTAAGAAATATTATTCAAATATTAAAAGTGTCCGCGTTTGTGTGCGAGTCCAGTCATGGTCACCATGGTGAAGTCCTACTAAAAATCGTCATGACAACTCAAGCCAGCAACAGCCATGTTTTAAGCCAAAACACGTAACTGTCTCCTACGCAACATTCACACATGTGCTTGCTCGCATGCACGCACAGAAACACACAGAAACACAGAAACACGCAACCAAGGCGCCCACATGTATGACAACATATACAACAGACTTAAAACTGAGTGTCAAAATAGAGTTCCTTATTTACGAACTAAAATTAGTATGTTGTTAACCCTGCTCAGAGTGATGTAAGAAATGAGAGCTCCTGAAATACAGCTACTTTTATTATCACGCACTGTTTCAGGTCCTTTATGAATTTTTTTTTAAATGCTGTTTATTCTTTAAAAATGTAGACATTAACAGATTATGAATCCAAGGCAAAAGATTATAATTCAGAATTTTAAAAAAAACCCCAGCATTTTGCCTGAAGGTGTCGACATCCTAGGGGCTCTCGTCACAAGCGCACCACTGTCACCTTTGAACAAACACACAAGCGTGTGTGCACACACCATGCCCCCAGCATATACACATCTTGATGTGTATGTGCCCCCCCCCATCCCTTCCTGAATCTGACCCATTTTCCTGTGTACACTGTAGACGTTGGTGAGCAGCACTGCCACCCACCCCTCCTTGTTTCCACTGGGGTGGAAAACACTGGTGGAGGGGGGAAAACAAGGGGAGTAGGAAGACAGGGGCAGTGGAAGATGAGCTTAAGGGGGGAGGAAAGTATCGGGGTGAGTGAGTCCGTCCATTAACCCTCCCAGAGGATCGGCCCAGAGGTGCACGGGGACTGGCCCTTGTGCTTGTGCTAAATGTGTGTGTGTGTTTATGTGCATTTGCTTACTTGTTAGAGGAAGATTTGAGCTGGTCCTGAAAAAATGCAATTCTGCATCAAAAACATTCTTTCTCTCTCTGCCTTGGTCTCCTCGGCCAAAAATATCAGAAAACCTCTCTTTTCAGTGTCCATTTTGCCTCTATTGGTACCACCTTTTTGACGACTAACTTACATTCTGCTCTTATTTATGTTTTAGTCTATTAAAGGAGTAGTCCAACAATTTAGAAGTTTGGGGACCTGTGTGAAAATTGTGAATTGTGAATTTTAGTCCTTAGTTTTTGATTAGATCCCATAGCACTTTCTCTTACATTCCCAATAATGCAGCTTGATAGTGTCATTCATTAGACCCGCAGTGCCTGGTAAAACCCCATGTGCTCAAACTCCTGGTTGGTTACGCAGGCTTTTAGACTCCAAGCCCAAGGCGAGATACTCATGTGACGTCACTTAAATAATTTTTCTCGGACTTGACAAAGCTCCCACAGAGCCACAGAGAAATTATACAACCATTTCTACAGGCTTCATGTTTGCCCTTCCATGTTGCGTAAGTTAATTTTTTTTTCCATTAGTTTTGTTTTGCTGAAAACAATCACCACATAGTTTAATGAAATTTTGAGATAGGTGACCCATCATTGAAAACACTTGATTACTTAATTTCTCATCATGTGGTAAAGCATCTCCAAAATGGAATAATATAGAAAACTCCTCTTTTGTTGATGCATTCCAGTGTCTGTCAGGGAACTCCAAATTTTTACACTGGGTGCTAAACAACACTCTTTCTTTAATTCAAGAGCCCCTAGTTTCACAATTGCATCATGTTTCACATGACATCCACATTTCATCATTGCTTTGTGATTCTTGTTTTGATTATCCAACAACATTCACATGTTGCTCGTGAAAACAGCTCTTTTTTAAATTCATTTTGTAGCCTAATATCAAAACTTCGATATCAGAGCTTCCTTGAATGCAGTATAAGCACCGTTTCAGACAGTATCTCATTTGAACTCTGCTACCAGCCAATGTTAATTTTGAAAAGTCAGAAAAGCAGTTGTATTTTTATTGTAATAAATTACCCATAGAATATTGAGCAAGTAAAAGCAATTCAATTTAGGTCTTGTTTTGTTTTGACAAAAATGAAAACAAATGGCTGTCTGGCAAGCAGGAAATTGATCCAAAAACATATGATAAGCTTTGATAAATGCTCTTCAACAATATAAAGAATACAAGATTGGGATGGCAGATAAAGGCCTACAACATGGTGTTGTCCCTTTTTCAACAATAACCAGGCAGCATTCATTTGGTTATTGAAGCAGAGAAGAAACTGTGTTGCTTCCTCTAACACTAACATTAAACGGGCCTAAATTTTGAGTTTTGGTGGAAAATGAAAGCAATGAGCAGACTGGATACCGCCTACGTTTTGCTAATCATGTTGCATGAGAACCGAGGCCAGTTCTGTGGATACGCACACAGTCCTGTTCAGACTGCGTTTTAAACTTTGGGACTGCGATCGCCCAGACAATGGGCCGTCTTCTTCTCTTAATCCTCTGGTCACATAATGAGCAGATTCGTGGTCCACTGATCAACGTAGTGACAATGTCGCCCACTCAAGTCTCACTTGTCGGTTTCATCCTGTCACCATGTGATGTAAATGGAAGTGAGAACACCTACTCTCCTCTCAGCGTCATGTCTATCATATGACATCAGTATTGCAATGACACAGCTTTATTATCACCTGGCTAATCATGCGAGGTATTTCAAAAGGCAGGGCTAAAAAGTTTCTGAGTGTGTGCGTTTGTCCCTGTTTGACTACACATTTCCACACAACCTACTGTACCTCACGAGTTTAGATACAACATGACATACTGCTCTGCTCCATGAACGGTAATGAGTGGAAGTTTGTTGGCTGCAGGTCTGCACACTGTTGGAAGAACATTACCTGCAAGTGTTGATTTCGTTTTTTTTAATTTAAAACTTCCACACATGCCGTCAGACCTACCGCCATGTACCGCCGCGTGGCTGCTCGTAGCAAGGAAGTATGCACTTTCGCTGTCTGCGTGTGTTAGCCTGTGCCCGTGCGTGCGTGTGCGAGTGTGAGTATGAATGTCTGTATTTGTGTATGCAACTAATGCTGGAGAGAGAAGTGAGATGGACACTTCCGCTCTTTTCTAAAAATAGACCTTCCATGGCAGCTTGCATCACTTCCTCTTTCAACACACTATGCACGCAATCACTCACTCACTCACTCACACACACACACACGTATACATGCATGTAACATAACAATGCTTAACATTTTCCTCAACTGGCATTGTGTGGCAACTGTGCTGTGTGTTTGTGCAATTGTGAGTGTGTGTGTGTGTGTTAGTGGAAACTTGTTTAGTGTAATGGCACAGCGTGTGGGCTGGCGAACAGCTGGTGACTCCAGTCACCCTTATGGATGTGTAGATCGCTGTGTTGCATAGGCTTACTATGGATGTATGTATACCTTTGATAGCATATATGCATTTACATTTAAGTAACAATTGAGTGTGTGTGTGTGTGCGTATGTTTCATTGTGTGTGTGAATTACTCAGAAAGAGTGAGAATTGGAAAGTGGTGTCTCACCACGTGACGTAGGTTTCTGGTGTTTTCCAAACCCAATAAGTGGAACCAGCAGTGACGAAGATGTGATGTCATCATCAGGCTTTCTTTCTCACTCGAACTGCAGCCCCACGTCTCACACGGCTCTTTTGTCACTTTCTTTTTGTCCTTTTTTCTTTATTTCTGTTGATCTTTTTGTCTGTCTGTGTACAGGGTCTGTAACTCTGTGCAAATGTCTTTCTGTTTCTCTCCCCATCTTTATCTCTTGCTTCCCCTTTCCTTACACTTTAGGGGAGTAGGCGTTCACTGTCTGTTTTTTTTTTTTTTTTTTTTATGAATGGGATGTGTTGTTTACTCTCTGACAGAGCTATTTCTGTCAGTGCTGATGATGAACACATACAGTGTGACCACACTAACTTCCTCCTCTATCACCCATCTTCCTCTGATTGGCTATGGCTTTCCTCTCAACGGCAACAGCTTTGTGTCTTTGAGGTAGCTTTGAATGGGTATTTTTTTTGTGGGTGTACTTGTGCTTGTGTGTATGTGTTTGTGTGCACGTGGGCCAGAGTGGTGAGGGGTCTCAGCTCTCAGAAGGCTTCTTTTCAGAGATAATTGATAAAAACATCCTGTTTCCAAAGGAGAGAGAAACAGTTTTTTTTCCAAATGATGTCACACAGCCCACACCAAAAAGAAAAAAATTTATATTTCAAAGTATGACTGCACAGCCTCTCAGTTGTCATGTGATTTGTGTCTTTCTTGATTTAAGGGAAGATATTTCCAAAAAAATCTTGCATTACACAACCTTAAAAAAAAATGTAAGCAATGCTGTTTTTGGGGTCTGTGCCTTTCCCTGTTGCAAATTTAAGGTCAACCTTCCCCAATTCCCAATTATAACTGAAAAACCTTTTCTAAACTTTATATGTGGAGAATTGTTTAAATTGATTTTTATTCAGATTCATGTTCCCAACTAAAGATTTGTTGTTTCCCAGGGCAATAGGATGAAATATATCGTTTTTTTGGATGAGATTGTCAGAAGACAGGTGCAGTCCTGTACCTAATTACCCATGTGCTGTAATTTCACACATAAATTGTGTGTCGGTGTGTGGGTGTGTGTGGTAGCGGTCTGTGTTTGAGGAGGTGTATGATTGATGTGTGAATGAGTGGGGCTTGTAGTGTTGGATTTAAAGCAACAGGAAGTGATTCTGCAGACAGACGGTTGATATTTAAACTCAACGACAAATCAAATACCGCCTCCCTCCAGGGCTCCTTAAGAGGTGCCGCCCCCTAAATTCATGGATACACATTATTAAGGCAATGACACAGTGGTGGGATCCGGAGGGTTTCACACTGCATGGAAGTGGATACTCTGTCTCATAGCTGAAGCAAAGAAATCATTAACACGTCATCAAAAAACATGCACAAAAAGACAGCATCGAAAACAATGGAGTAAAAACTAGCAAGATACACTTTTTTAGATTTTTTTTTTTTTTTACAAAAGTACTGTGACACAAGAGAGGACTTTAGGTTTGTAGCCAAGCTAGCAAGGAAGGTAATGTTAAGTGGCGTAGCGTTTCAAGTGATGGACTAGGTCTTTGTGGTTACAAAAACCCTTTTCATGTTTACATACAAATACCATGATATATAGTGCAAACAATGAGACGGCCAGCTGTTGCTAGAGTTGCTGCTGCGAAGTTAACATGCAGAGAGGGCGAGCTGGTTTCCCAGAGCCAGCACATCAGCTGCAGCGATACCAACACGATACTCACAACTCTCTTGCTACTGTAGCTAACATCACAGTGTGTGGCCTAAGGTAGAAATAGTCCATTTCAGAAGACAGAGGACATTTATTTTTCAACATAGTCCCCTCCTACATTCAAACACTTCCAGCAGTTGTGAATTCTATGGATCCCGTCAAGCTCGTGTCATTGATCTCGTCAGTGGTCTCCTGCGTGGGGAAGGAAGATTCCAGGACGGGGGTTATCTTCCAGGTTTTCTCTGACACGTCTGAATCCAGCAGCCCACTCGTCATCATGCTATAAGAGGGGAAACACTAGAGGAGGCCCTAGTGTTGCCACCATGTCCTCTTGGACCTCCATGGCTGATAAGCCCTTGAGAACATGGCAAACTGGAAAGTAAGCCAAATGTGTGTAACTTTACCGGACAAACAAATGTGACACAGGCACCTGTTTGCTAACCAACCAATCGCGATTATTTATCAAAAACAGTAGCAAATGGGGCAAAAAAAGACCTGACCTACTGGCTCTGCGAAAAATATCAAAACTAATGGTTTACACACCTGTCAAGTAGCAACAGAACAATTTTTACAGCTGTCTTCAGGCATTAAACTTTTCGTTGGCAAGACTCACTGATATTAATGTGGCTCTTAGACCTTACATGATCATAGAACTTCTTTTTCAGCTGTTCTTTTTCTGATCTTCTGCTCTTTGACTGGTACTTGGCCACCTTTCCTTCTATAAAATGGGATCATGTTGTGGCCTTGAGGCTGCCTTCAGGCTGCCGTCTATGGACACTCCAACAGTGCACTTGCCCTGCCAGTCTGTCGTCTGCAGTCCCAACCGATCTTTTTCAAAGCTCCACACGGTCGTCTCCGTACCCTGGTAATCCTTAAATTGGCACTATCCATTAGCATGTGCAAGATTAAGCAGCTCTCGCTCCCAGTGCCCCCTTTTCCCCATCTCCCCTCTTGTCCTCCCTCTTTCTCTAGTCCTGTGCACAAGCACCAACACCCCTGTTGCTAATTTGCCGGGATAACCACATTTTTGTTTCCCATTTACATATCCAAGGCTGTGCACACACACAGAATGGGCAGCTCACAGACCGTGAGGCGACATTCACCGAGTTTGACAAAATGTTTGATTTTTTGATTAGAATTGCTTACTATACCTTTAAAATGTCAGACATTATTTCAGAGAGTTTGGGGGTCATTGTGACCTTGAGTTGATCCTTTTGAAATATGGCTATGATGAAATATAACATGCTGAAAATTGCAGCCTCATGTTTTAATTCCCCATTGTGAGATGTTGCTTCATGGATGGTTCAGATGAAGAGTTCAATGTTTAATTAGCATGCCATAAAAGATCTGTGGTAACAAGCCACATATGGCACACACACACACACACACACACACACACACACACACACACACACACACACACACACAATACGCCAACTAGTGGCCTCTTCTGTTCTATGACTCCCTCAATCACAATTTTTTTTTTTTTTTATTGTGAACAAACACTCTTATATTTATTCTGTGTCAATGTGTCCTGAAGAGGTTAGTAAAGAGTTATTTCACCCAAGATACAAAAAACATATTTAGATAGTTTACTTTTGTTTCTTTCCTCTGAGATCTGAGATAGTGAGAAACTAGTCCCTACGATAACTATTAATAGTGTCATCTGTGGATTAACCTGAGATGCAATTTCTTCAAACACCTTAAAATTGCATATGTTTAACTTTAAGTGACAAAGCCCTGCAATGGACATAGTAGTTATGAGGAAAGGGAAATGAGAAAGGAGGAAATGAATAAATATGGTGAGTTTAACATAGAGTGACAAAGTCAATGACAAAGTCAAAACACGTCGGCTTATTATGTGTTTCCCATTTCCAATTGACAGTCAACTTTTTTTTTTCCATTAAGCATGATCATGATCATTTCCTAACATTAACCGAGTCTTTTTTAATATAACCATGATAACAAAGCTCCCCTAACCTTTATGACATACTCATTTTAACCCAAACCATGATCTTTCTCTAAAACTTCTCTAAACCTAACCAAATTGTTTCGTGCCTAAACCTAATCAAACCTTAACTATTGTGTTGTCAGGATTTAAAACATATGAACTGTTTTTTCAGCAGTCATTTCCGGTGGCTTTGGAATACACAGACCATTGATGTTTTCTTGCCTATTGGGGTCTCAGATCAGAAAACACTTCTATGTGTTGTTCTGTAGGGGCATGTACAAATGGCCCTTTTTTTAAATTTGAAGGACTTGTTGGTGCTGGGATGGAGGCAGAAATTTAAGATTTGGATATTTCCAGGATTTATTAAGAGAGCTGTATATGGTGTTGCCAGGTTGCCAGGTGTTTGCCCCAGGTTCCCACTGGCCCAGACAACATTTTCCCCAAAAGCAACCATTGTAACACAGCCTTCTGTAAAACCTTTGACATGACACTTCCAACTGCTAATAATATTACTCATTGTATAATACATTTTTAAAGGATGTATTTTTCCAAAACTTTCCAGGAGCCTATGTGAATGAAATGTCCAATGTAAAGTGTTAAGGCGGAGCTGGGGCCAAACCAGTGGGAGAACAATGATGTAACTCTGGCCAGAACGAGTAAGCACATGAAGGAGAAAAAAAATCTTTTTGGGCTCATGTGCTGGGGGAGCAATTTTCATTCAAATGCCTGTGCGTCATTCAAATGAATGAGTCCAGCATCCAGTTCTTATAGTACATCCATGATATATCTCAAATGCTGAGCAAAACTACATGTACAGTTGCTTCTCTGTTATCCCTGATGATTGTCTGTTTATGTTTTGACCTCAGTAAAGCCTAATATAATTACTATCTATTGGTTATTAATATTAAATGCATGTGACTTTTTTGATAAAATTTACAAAAACAGTATGTGATGAAGTTTTATGATTTTCTGAACAGGTTCTCTTGCTCTGTCTCCCATTTAATGCACTCTCAGAAGTTTCTATTTCCAAATTTCAGTATTGACATCTCCTGCCTGCTGTGTGTATTTGAACTGCTCTGAGGACATCCAGTTTGAGTATTTCTCCTCCAATGCTCTTTCTGGTTGAGGAACAGGAGTTTTTCTGTCGATGGGGCTTATGGATTGGCACATTCAGTATCCCTGCCCCCTCTAATTCGCCCACACATGCAAACACTACAGGAACAAACTATTTTATTGCATTGGTCAGGTGACAGTGGGGAGACTTTTTGAGTCAAAACATTATGGCAACACCATGGAACTGCTTTGTTGTTGGGTTTTACATTGTAGAGGATGTAAGCACAGACACACAGAGAGCTAGTTCACACAAACCACAATGCTTCATGCATGTCAGGGTTGGACATGTTCTTTTTACTTGTACAAGAGACATAACTTAAGGCCTCACTATAAGGTTAAGCTTTAACTAACAATTCTTTAGTAGTGGACTAGAAGAACATGCTCACTTTACAGTGGATACTACAACCTGCCAGTGTGCATAAGAACAGTAACTGTGTTTGCCCTTTGTGGAAATTAGTTTTGGTACTCAGAGCAAAAATTCATCCATGGCAGGTAGACTTGCTGAATTCTTTTCTCAATGGTGCATAAAGCTAAATACACACATGAATTAAGGATTCAGAACTGGAAGACTAGTATGATAAATGTCTGGGTGAGAGGCAGGTTACATCCTTTTAAGTCACAGGTTTAACACATACAATACATTCAGAGAGTATTCAGAGAGACTCTTTCATTTTTTTCACATTTTATGTTGCCACCTTCAGTCAATACCCAATGCCCCATTTAGACAAGGTGAAAACAGAATTTTAGAATTGTTTGGAAATTTGTTGAGAAGAAAAAACTTAAATATCACATTGACACGAGTATACAGACCCTTTACTCAGCATGTAGTTGAAACACCTTTGGCACTGATAACAGCCTCGAGTCTTCTTGGGTGTGACACAACAAGCTTTGCAACGCTGGATAAGGGCATTTTCTGCCATTCTTTTCTGGAAATTATCTCAAGCTCTCCCAGCATGAATGGGGACTGTCAGTGGAGAGCCATTTTCAGGTCTCTCCAGAGATGTTCGACTGGTTTTGAGTCAGGGTTGGCTCACTTAACAACATTCACAGAGTTATCTCGAAGGTAATCCTGCATTGTCTTGACTGTGTTCTTAGGGTTATTGTCCTGTTGGAGGGATGAAACTTCGACACAGTCTGAGGTCCTGAGCGCTCTGGACCAGGTTTTCATTAAGGATATCTCTATACCCTGTTCAGCTTTCCCTCAACCCTGACCAGTCTCCCTGTCTGTGCCAATGAAAAACATCCCCACACTATGATGCAGCCACCACAATGCTTCACTTCTGGGATGGCACTGGGAAGGGGGTCAGCGGCGCCTGGATTCCTCCAGACATGACGCTAGAAATTGAGCCCGAAAAGTTCACTTTTGGTTTCATCAGAGCAGAAAATCTTATTTCTCTCAGTCTGAAAGTCCTTTAGTTACTTTTTGGCAAACTCTATGCGGGCTTTCATGTGTCTTTCACTGAGGAAAGGCTTCTGTCTGGACACTCTGCCATGAAGTTCAGATGTCACAATCTGTGTGTGATAGGAGACGGTTGTCCTTCTAGAAGTTTTTCCCGTCTCTAAACAGGATCTCTGGAGCTCAGCCAGAGGGACCATCGGGTTTCTGGTCAGCTCTCTTACCAAGGTCGTTGTCCCCAAATTGCACAGCTTGTCCGGGTGGCCAGTTCTAGGAAGAGGCCTGGTTGTTCCACACTTTTTCCATTTAAGAACTGTTGAGGACACTGTGCTTTTGGGAACTTTTAGTGTAGCAGAATTCTTTTTTGTAGCCTTCCCGAGATCTGTGCTTCAAAACGATCCTGTCACTGAGCTCTGTAGGGCAGTTCCTTAACATGGCTGGGTTTTTGCTCTGATATGACCCTTCCTTTGTGGAAACTTATGTAGAAAGGTCTGTCTTTCAAAATCATGTCAAATTAAGTGAATTTATCACAGATGGACTCCAATCAAGTTGTGGAAACATCTCAAAGATGAAGTGAAATGGGAGGCACATGAGCTAAAATTCAAGTGTCATAGCAAAGAGTGTGGCTCTGTATGGCCTAATGGGATATTTCAGTTTTTCTGTTTAAATAAATTTGCCAAAAAATAATAATAATAAAAAGATCTGTTTTTGCTTTGTTATTATGGGGTATTGAGTTTAGATTGATGAGTGAATTTTCACATAAAATGGAAATGGTCTGAATACATTCTGAAACACTCTATATACAGGAGAGATACACATTTTCATCTAAGATTCCAGTTTACAAACTACCTACATGTGTTTTTGGTGTGTGAGTAAAATGGAGCAACCATAGAAACCAGAACCATCTCACAATAAGAAGACAGAACCGCTGAGCCACCTTAATGCCCAAGAAAATCCATCCATCCATTGTTGAGAGGCAGGGTACACTCTGAACATGTTGCCAGTCTATTAGAGGGCAAACAAATATAGAAAACCATTCACACTTGAATTCACTACAGTACAGATAATTTAGAATCACAAGTTAACCTAACCTGCATGACTTTTAACTGTGGGAAGAAACCAAAAGAACTTGGAGAACCCAGGATCTTCTCATAATGAGGTGAGCAACTAAAATACTTACTGCCGATCCCCCTGTTATGCCAAAGAAACCACTTGTTATTAACTGAGTTATGTAATCCTGGTAAGGAATACAGTTTCTTGCATTTCGTGGAGTTTTCGGGGCCGTCCCATACGGCAGACTCCATCGCCTCCTGTCAAGACTCAGACTTTATGCACTAGCAGAGTTAGAAACTCATTAATACCTTGCTCTGCTGGATACTGTCAGGTAACTTAGTCTTTTCCTCTCGGTGTCGTTCCTCTTCTCTCCCAGTGACGTCATGTGTGTGCTACTGATGGAATCTCCAGCTCGGCGTTGCCGTGGCAGCAGGAAAAACAGATTCATCGGATCACAACGGCAAACGGACGGACAACTGCCTTAAAATGGTGACGTCACATGCACGTCTTACTCCAGAAGCTTTACTATACACACTGGGGACATGGTAAGCCAGGGAAACCCTCACACACACACAAACACACACACACACACACACACACGGCCACACTCACTCATCCAATTAGGGTATTAGTTAGTAACAACCTGGCCCGAGACCTCCATGGACACACGCTGATCCACTTATTACTGGATGGATAGGCCGGGCAATCCCAGTGTTTCCCAGCACTAAGGCGCTTAAGTGGCACCGTGCCACCACATCAGGAGGACGCCTCATACGCACAAAGGATCCCCCTGCTATTTTTGTGGACATACACCGTGTGTGCCTGCCGAGTGAGTCAACAAAGATGAGGACGAGGCCAAGAAGTGACTTCTACTCAGTCAGCAGAGTTGCAGAGAGTGAACCGGAAACCCAGAGCTTAGCCAGGGTAAGACACTTTTCCCCTACGCACGGCCCTGTCTGCACAAAACTCCTAATCACATGCCAGGAATAGTCATAGACATGTACACTCTGGAAATTATTAGCAGGAATGAAGAACAATCAGTGGATGGAAGACCTTGGGATGCTGCTTTCATCCACCAAACATGCAGTCCGATTCCGAGTGCCAGAAAACCACTGACACCATTTGTAGTGAGTTTATGTGTGTGGAAATATGTATTTTCTGAGAGCCTTTTCATTAAACAACACACCAGAATGAGGCACACTCCAAACAAGGCCACAAATCCATACAGAGGCTCTTACCTAACACCCACAGTGTACTGAGGCTCTGCAGGGCTGTTATATTCTCTTTTATTCTCTTCTACACACAAACACACATTCGTACACACTCTGCATATCGTATCGACAGTTTCTCAGGCAGTGTGATTGAGCACAGTGGCCTATCCTCTTATTATGTGATGAACTGTGCTTTTGATGTTGAAGTCATGCACTCACTTGCTTATGCCACATAAACAGACAGACCGCAGCTGGGAAAAAGATGTGACTGCTGTGTCTTGGTAGAAGAAAGCTCACGAGAAGGCGACAGAGCGAAAGCAAGTTAGCTGTGTCTGTCGTGTGTCATGTCAGGCCCTCCCTTATGCTAATAAACTTTTCATCTGTGTCATAGAATGATAATGACTCTCAGTGCAGAGAGGCCGCTGAAGCACTCAGGCACAGAGTAAAGCTCCGTTGTCCACTCCATAGTCAGCCTCTCTGTCTGTATGCTCCAGTGTTTCTGTCTTTTTCGCTGTTTCTATTTATTTGTCTGTCTGTTTCTACACTGTCCTTTGTCTGTCTATCTGTTTGTGTGTCTGCCTTTCCACATCCTCCTCCTTTTTTCTGTTTACCTGTTTTTGTTTGTATTTATCTCCCTTTTTACCTTTGTCTCGCTTGTTCATCTTTGTCTTTGTGATTCACCAATTTTTCATTAATGCCAATAAATCAAATATTTTTCTTTTCAGTATGAAACCCTATTATCTTTACTTTCTGAAAAAACAGTAAATTTAAAGTGTTTTCTCATGGTGGTAAAAATGCAAACCACAATATACAAATTTATAATTGTGTTTTATCCACTCTGCATACTTACATACACTCTGAGGATTGTTATATTTTGAGCAAAAAAGAAAAAAAAAACTTGGAAATTCTTATGCCTTTATTTTTACTATTTAAAAACGTAGATGTCTGATTAAAAAAACTGTATGATCTGTATGACAATCTGGTGTTAAGAACACCATTTGCAGGAGAAACATATTTTTTATTTTTCTAATTATTTTTCTCACTTTCTTAAAGGTCTCTTGGGCATAATCAATTATTAATTTTGTATTTGCTTCTTATGATTCTATAACTGGAAGGTTTTCAGAGTCGTGCTCATCACAAGGGGACATCAATTACTGTAAACTGTAGTGTTCAACACATTCTTGAAGCAAGCAACACAACAACTTTTGTTTGTGTTGGGACATAAAATCTAAGAGAAATATCTGCAGCAATTTAAAAATCAGAGTTTTCTTTGCAGAAAATGGAGCCTTATGCATACTGTAGTTTGTCTGCGTTATATGTTTGTGTTAGCAAGTGTCTCATCCAGTCCCTGACAGCTCCCCGTGTTTCCCCGGTGAGCGGCATATGTTAGCAGTTGTCCAGCGTGAGTGAATGGCCTGTCTCACATGAAAAGCAAAGGGTTGAGAGAGACTTCAGCTTCAGGGGGGAGGGGGGCAGGGATGGGGGGGAAGCTTAACGATGATGTTTCGAGTGTGTGTGTGTGTGTGTGAGTGTGTGTGTGTGTGTTGTCTGCCTAAGGTGAACTAGGGGATGTTGATGTGTGATGTTGATGAGACTGCACACAGACCACACACACACACACACCACTCACAGTGCTCAGCTTATCCTATCCTCTGGGACAGCACACACACACACACACACCACACACACACACACACACACACACACGCACACACACACACACACACACACACACACACACACACACACACACACACACACACATGCTTGCCAGGTTAGATATGGAGGAAGTTTTTTATAGGAGGTCTGGATTGAGAGGGGAGTGGGTGGAGAAGGAGAGAGACTGTCTATGCACGAGACGATTGACTGCTCTTCTTTGAAGCATCTCATTGTGTCTCTGAAATTTTTTTCTGCAGCTCATTTCTCTCTTTGAAATTCTTCTTCTCGGACAGATTCAATTCTTGCTCACCTCCTCCTCACCTCTGTGACTGTAAGTTGTTGTGTCTTTGTGTGTTCTGACAGTGTGTTCTGTTCTGTTACTGCCTATAGTGTGAGTTTATGAACGGACCACAGAAGTGCTGGTGGAGGTGCCAAGAGTGCAGGCTTGATAAAGATGGATCATGAGGCTAGATGAAGACGGCAAGGCAGTACTCAAGTCATAGCTCTGAGCCAAAAACTTTGCCTCATTCTCTTCCTGACTCACTGCACATAATCAGACATTAAAACATGAGTAAAACACTTACATTAGCAAGCGCTTCGCTTTGGATGAGGACGCTTGCACGCTTACAAGAAATGTGTGTGTACACTTTGGAAGATAGAAAAGAGGATACAAATGCACAATCTTGCAGAAACAGAAAGAGCCAAAGGGTTAATATGAGCTGTGTGTGACGCCAACCGTATGCTCATTATAATAGTGCTGGGAGCCTCCAAGTGACTGATATCACACACACATACACACACACACGCACACACACACATGCACACACACACACACATATTTATATGCACATTTGTACACAATGGATGATCAGTAGGTCATTTTGAGATCAAAGCATTCGTCACAAGTGACTGCCCATTTATAAGGAGAAACAGAAAATGACCTTGGTATCAGAGCAGGAGTAGATGCTGCGTCCGCTCGTCTAAACACTTGAACCCATCGAGTTCTTTGAGCCTCTGAAGTAATGATGTCTGAGTATGAGAAGGTGGCATGTGGAAAGACACAGGATGAGATCGCGAACCTACTCATTACACAGGAGAAATATTTAGAATCTTCACTTTGCCAAATATTAGTGTCTTTGCTTTGTCAGAAGGAAACAAGATGTAGGAACAGAAATTAACTGGGGCCTCAGGCAAAAATGACCTTGAGGTCTCTTGACTGTGAATTTATAGCACAGCAATTTAGGAGCATCCTTTCACCCTGTTCACAAGTTTTCAATAAGCTGCCAGCTATTCATTCTTGAATGCATCTATTGTCCCCCATGGGCCACTGTAGGTGATTTGTGGGAACTATTGACGGAGGGATTCTTTCCAAAAAATTCAGGGTGTGAAAAAAATGGATTTAATGGTGATTATTCTGAATTAAAAAAAAAAAAAACAACCTAAAGTAATGTCGTAGAATATGTTGGCACCACAAAGCCAGCAGTAGGAGAAAATGGCAAAAAATGAAAAAGGACCTCAAGAACAATACTCTCCTCTTCTGTGAGTATCTAGCAGTGGGAAACAAGCATGAATGTGCGCCATATTATGATTCGAGACAAATCGGAATTTGACAAATGGATAGTTTGTTTGCCAAAGTGCAGTAAAAATATATCATGTGTTCTGACTCTGGCATTGTGCAGATATGAAGTAAGAGTGTGTGTGTGTGTGTGTGTGTGTGTGTGTGTGTGTATGTGTGAGGCAGAGAGGACGCCCCTTTCTCACAGCGGAGATGAGGAATGCCCACAACTGCACATCTTGACTGATCTCCCTTGAGCCCGGTGTTTGTGTGTGTGTGTCATGTCCTTTCTACCTTAACTGCTCAACGTTCCACAAGGTGTGACTCTGCTCCGCCTCTGGTATCATTTTAATATCAGTTCCTGATGTGCCTGCCTGGTGACCTGATCCCTGTCCATTGTCTCAGCTTCTGTTACAGAAATCACAAAGGAAGGAAAGATACACACCAACAAACAGGGGCACAGTTGATCCAAATCATCTATTAAAGGATAATTCTGGTTTATTAAAATTTAGGTATTATTTTCATAGTTTTGGCCATAATTTCTGTCACTAATCAGGCAATTGTAATCACCAAATTAGATGTGTAGTCCATTGATTTATGCATAAAGATCAGGTTACAAATCATTGTTTGTGCTCCTAATTGAAAACAGCAGTGTAAAGTCTTGTGTGTCTCTGGAGGAGCTTGGTATAGTGATACACACACACTCAAAATTAACCCAAATGATGTCCTCACAGTCACAGTTTTCTCAGCTTTGCCTTGGAAAATGCCCCCAATTTTTTTTATTAACTGGCGCCATGTGGCTCGACCGTTGTGGGCGTTTACCAGCCATGAGACGTGTAATGAAAGACACAATGGAACTGCATCATAGGAAGTGCAGTATGGATATGTTGGCCTCTACTGCACCACTTTTGAACTTTCTTTTGTCTTTTGTCTTCCAACTTTATGGAAGTGCAACACTAAACTCCTGGAGAACACTCTTAACTGATGAGACCTGGGAATGTGATGCTAGAGATATGGGCAAGAAATACAAGAAGTCACATAACTAGCCACACTAATTTGGAAGTGAAACAAAAGCGAGCGGTAAAATATGACCCCAAACTGTAAACATTCAGTACAATTTATTCCTTCTGGTTCAACTTTGACCTGCCATACTTTCCATAGTTGTGAACACACATAGTTTTCCTTTGGAATGAGGGATTACTACTGACATTCTGGGTGCACTCGCTTTCCTTTGCTGTCTCGTTTACAAGCTTTTTGAACATCTGACAGGTTTTTTTTTTGTTTTGTTTTAATAAACCTTTGTACAGTTATAATCAGATCTCATAGTTTGAGCATGAGATCTGACTATCTATATATAGACAGTATACTTTGGTGTGTAATATACTTTGGTACTTTGGTGTGAAAATGTTATCATAATTTTTAAAAACACTGACCACAGCTATGAAAATAAGAAGTTCTGATAAGGCGGAATCATCCTTTAAGGCATGGTTTTGTAGTTTGATTGAATATTCTTCTGTTAACATTTGTCTGTTTCTGGCATCCACACTCTGTAAATGGGTTTCAAATAAATAGATGTAAATGTAAGAGAGAGATATAAAGGAAGAATGAATGACTCCTCTAACAGATTCAACCTCTGTCCCCCTCTTCACTTTTCCTCTGCATTCCTTTCATCTGTGAACCTGTTTCTTTTTTCCTCTGCATGACCTCATGAGTGCAGCGGCGAATCATAGATTTTGTTTTATTGCACTTCGGACTGCTATTAGGTAAATGTCTGCAGCACTCGTCTATAGTGAGGAATAAACCTGACCACTTAGTTATCTGAGGAATCCACAGCATCATCACATTCTGGTCCGATAACAGTGGAACTGCCTGATTCCTATCACCTTCGATGTTGTAAGTGTCTCTTTCTATGTGTGTGTTTGTGTGTGTGGGAGTGAGACCTGTTGTGTCCTCATACCATAATAGGCTTCTCCGAATAACTGTCCCATATTTCTAGTCTCGTGAGTAGATACAGCCGGCTCTGGCCTCAAAAGGAAGAGAAGGAGAAAGGGGGAGATAGTAGCTGTAACTCTCACTTTCAGTCTCTGTTTCAAACTCACACACATACACACACACATATGAACACACGCACACACGCGCACACATACGCACACACACACACACACTCTGGACTCTAATTCACCCTCTATGTCAGACATCAAGGTTTCCGGAAGGAATTCCAGGCATCTCGGGAACTATCTTCCTGATTCCTAAAGGCTTAGTATTATGCTCATCCTGTCTAGGTCCTCAGCCAAGAAACACACACATACACAGTCCAACAAGCACTGATATCCACTTGAAGGGGCTGAATTTACGTCGTGACTGAGCAGCGGGGAATGCTGCTGTAATCCTTTCTGTGCCGAACCACAAGTGATTTATTCCATCAGTGATGCTGAACTGGCACACACACGCGCGCTCGCTCGCTCAACAATGGGAATACCATGGAGGATACAGAAGCAATATGTTCAGGAGGGACGGGTGGAAGAAAGGTTTAAAAGAGACATAACTTGTTGAAAGATGGTGCCACACTTAATCAAATACAAGCTTTGGAGGTTAGTGGCAGGCTTTCATCACAGCTGCTGTTACCCTCACACTGCTCTCATGCCTGTCCGTGTCAGATGCACAGCCTCTGTGGTGGTAAAGTGAGGGTCTGCACTCCTCTCTATTCAGGCAACAAAGAGTAAGCTGCTAAAAGGACAAGGAAGTCCTGAGGTTTTGATTCAGTGGGGCTGGTAGGTACACGGCCAAAAGTAAGTGGAAACCCATACATTGCACCAATATGTGATTATAGGTCATCTTATTCTAAAGCCATGGGAATAAATGTGCTGCGATGACAACCTCCACTCTTCTGGTTTCATGGTTTTTCTACCAGTTTTTGGACCTGGCTGCAAGGACCGATGTTCCATTTTTTAATGGACCTGACTTTTTAGAAAGGGGCTTTGTCATATCTAAACAGGAAACCGTCTCCATAAACTGTTGCCACAGAGTTGGAAGCAGACTTTCATCTCAAGTATCACTGTATGCTGCAGCATTCATACCTTGCTTAACTCGAACTAAGGGGACCAGTGGGTCAACAAGCATCGAGAAGTCCCAAACCAAAGTAGATGAACGGGGGTTTCATAACTTTATATATATAAGTACATGGCGTATTCACATAAAAGAAGACTGTGTATACTTTTTTGTGTTGTTTTGATTTGTGAATTTATACACTGCCTCAAACCAAATTAAAGGAAAAAGACAGAAAACTGGGTGGAGGGACGTAAATGCAAATGCTTTCATGCAAAACACGACAGATCTTTGAATGGTTTCATGAGCAAAGTGTGAATTTTATGCTGTGACCATTACAGTCAGTTTTCAAACTAAAAACAGCTATATATTGAGAAACACAAATGGATGTCCTGTTTCAGGTATGCCAGGCATGAAAAAACGTCAGTTTGAGTGGTAGATCCATGAATTTGAAGGCTTGTATCAGCTGCGGCAACAAAATATGGTGGTTTCTAACAATAGGACATAGTACGAAGCAGTACAACATATCATACATTACATGTGCCAACTTCAACATCTTCCTGAAAATGGCTTTAGACAGTACTCTCATGCCAAAGATCACAGAAGCTGCTCTGGCAGTTTGTGTTTTTTTTGTTGTTGTTGTTGGTTTTTCTGTTATTTTGTCACCCAACTATATGTGTGTGCGGAGCATCTTTCATTTGCTTGTTATGTTGCGGCGGCTGATTTTCAGTGTTTCGAGTGCCGACCATCTGAATATAATCAGAGATATTTCACACTCATCGGCAATTCCCACTTGCTCGTTCGCTCAAATATGAGATCTCGCACTCCATAGTGGACGACGGGTGAGTGAATGCTTTGGAGTGTGCAGCCCGTGGATTGCTGTGTCCATGAAAGACTCTTCTTCCCCCCACTCAGTGGGAAGAGAAGAGTGGGCCGCCATGGAATTGAGAGCCCTCATCCTCTTCACTACAGTGTGAGAGAGCCACTGGGTCCGTGTTAAGAGCTGCTGGGCACTATTACTGTGAAAAGGACTCCTCTCTAGGGTGTCCTTTCAAGTGTCTGCTGAACGGGACACTACCGAGAGCCATGGCCAACTAGTGTGTGTAAGTGTGTGTGTGTGTATATTCGTGTCTGCATGTGTGGGCCAGTGTACTCAGTTGTATGATGTGTTGCTGGGAAGGTTTGTGCAGCTGAAACTAGATCAGGTATGTGTGACAGCCACCGCATGAGTGTGCATTTATAGAGCAGGGCGTGTGTGTGCCAGGTTACAGTATTAATAGACAGCAGTGTGTTTTTACAGGCCACTAATAGCCACATGGCTGATATTAGTGGATCAATTTCCATCACACTCTGTGGCGTAGAAGCG
>CM029126.1:13254026-13369026 GCA_016859345.1 Istiophorus platypterus
GTCATGTGAGAATATTTAACATTTTTTCTCTCTAAGTAAAATATTTTTTTCCCTCAATAAACAGTTTTTATATTCGCCCCTTTGTAATCTCCCTGCCTGCAGCTCACAGCAGTTCACTGTTCCTTACAGAGACACTGTTGTGTGTGTAGTTATCAGAGGGAACAAATAAGGTTGATATACACTGTATAGATGAAATGAAATAGATTTCTTCAATCTAAAAACTTCTTTCATCTAAATTGATTAATACACAGTAAATGTTTATGTTTACATTGCCATAAAATATACAGATTCATAATTTAACTATATGCTCAGTTTGACCTCAGGATGACTTAGGAGAACAGACGTTAAAAGATGTTCAGTCATTTTAACTGAAGTTAAAAAAGCAAAAAAAAAAATCCAAAACAACGCAAAACGTGAAGTTGTGTAAGGGTTTGGTGGCATATTGAAAAATTGTTTCATTCATAAAAAGCCTTGGACCGGTGCTTCAGCTAAGGTTGTGTAACCAACTGGACAAACAGACTTCCAGGGATCTCGAAAGGCCTCTGCTTCACTACGTCAATTGGTTTTGATATACAGTTGCTTCAGAACGACTCCTTCACTTTTTTCACACTGTATTGTATTGTAGATTTAACTGTAAATCAAAATTGAAATGGATCAGTTTTGCCCATCAGTCTAAACCCACTAATCCTTAATGACAAAGTGAAAACCTGTTTTTAGAAATATCTGCAAATTTTATAAAAAAAATCAAAAACTGAACTCTCTCAATTACAAAAGATTTCAGACACTTTATTCAGTATTTTGTAGAACTTCTTCCTTAACAGACCAGAGAATCTCTTTCCTCATTCTCTAAGTGTTTCAGTGCCATTTGACAAACTTAAAGTGGGCTGTCATATCCCTTTGCTCAGAGCGGCTTCCATCCAGCTACTCTGCCATAAAGTCCAGATTGATTGAGTTCTACTAAGATGGTCGTCCTTTTGGTTTGCTCTCCCATCTCTGGAGAGGATTTCTAAAGCTCTGTTAGAGGGACCGTTGGGTTCTCGGTCACCTCCCTGACCAAGGCTCTTCCTGCCCGGTGACTCAGTTTGGCGGTGTGGTGGACAGTAGGAAGACTCTTGGTGGTTCCAAACTTCTTCCATTTCACAATAATAGAGGTCACTCTGGTCAAGAGAATACGCAGAGCTTTGGTGATGGCTATATATCCTTAACCTGATCTTTGCCTCAACAGATTTTTATTGTGAAGGTCTACGGAGAGTTCATGGCTTGATTTTAGCAGCGTTAATTGTTGGACCTTATTTACACAAGTTGGGGCCTTTCAATGCTATGTCTAGTCATTCCAGTTTTACACAGATGGACTCCAGTAAAATCACAGAAACATCTATAGGGAAATTAAAGCAAAGAGGATGCACTTGACCACAGTAAATGGATTTTACACTTTTGTAAATTTGAGATTTCAGTTTTGGATTTTTAACAAATTTGCAGAAATTCCGAGCTCGATATGCGACAGTGAGTGCAGATTGTCGGGCAAAAATGCCAATACTTGCTGAGCCCACAGTATGTAACAAATGACTCTATTTGTCCTCAAAGTGCAATTGATTGCGCAGCAGTGAAACAGAGACAGAAGTTGAAAACATAAAGCCCACATCATCTAAATACAAAAAGGAAAGAGGTAAAACAGAGTACACGGATTATTTTATTTAAATCAATTTTAGTTAATTTAAATTATGGATAAAAAAAAAAAAAAAAACACAAGACCTTCAGAATATGGGTATACATGTTCATGCTCAACCACAAATGAACTGACACAAAAATGAACTTAAATACACCAGGTCCCAGAAGGTGGTATTATTCCATCTTAGGAGCACTAGTTGGTTTCTAGGTTTATGGGGAAATACTGAAGCTTCTTTGCGTAGAATCAACACGACCATGGTACATACTGTATAAAGCACAGAGGACTGGATCGCTGGCTGTCGCAACAATGGGCGTCACAGTTTTCTTTATCATTAATTAAAAGATTTAGAGGCTGTGAGTGTAAGAGCAAGACCAAGAGAGAGTGAGATTTTTCTTTTGTGTGTATGTGACCTGTGTCTCGCTGTTTCTTTCCCTGTGGGGCATGACAGTGAACTGTGTTGACAATCTGAGGTTGTTAAACCATAATACAGGTATCTGCTGTTGTGTTTAGTGGCTGTATGTGTGGGAAAGCTGTAGCGAGGCTGCCCTGAACC
Organism: Istiophorus platypterus; assembly: GCA_016859345.1. Classification (NCBI taxonomy): domain Eukaryota; kingdom Metazoa; phylum Chordata; class Actinopteri; order Istiophoriformes; family Istiophoridae; genus Istiophorus; species Istiophorus platypterus. The sequence continues at coordinate 13,256,249 of CM029126.1, forward strand.
CTGAACTGGCGCTGTTTGTTGAGCCTGTTGCCATTAAGCAGACGGCTGCTGACGGAGCCGAGGTGCTTGTAGGCATCTGAGTGTGCAGGGCCTGTCATACTTCGCTGCGATGGTGTGAGTTAGGGTGTGTGTTTACTCAACAGGGTGTTAACGTCAGTCAAGGAAATCGATGTTTATCCTCACACGTGTCAAGAGAGAAGCATGTGAGTGTGTGTACACCACTTTGTTTTGCCATCATCTCTCCACTGTCCCCAAACACACACAGATACACACACATACAGAGACTAATGCGTCCTGACTCAGCCTTTATTGAACCAGTGATAGTGGATATACCCACCAGCTGGCCAGTATAACAATAGGACAATTCTACGGTAGTTTTCCATGTGTGTGTTGGAAGGCAGAGCAGGGATTATGCGTACAGTTGACCGGTCGTTTGGGCTTTAGATTATATTATGTATGGAGGGCAATGTGAGAGCGTCAACGCTGCTTCCTGTGTGCAGTGCTATACATACATGCACACACACACACACACACACACACACACACACACACACACACACACACACACACACACACACACACACACACACACACGTACACACACTTCACAGAGTCATAATGACACAAGATGATTTTAGTAACTGTGTAGAACAATTTGGCACACAGAAAATGTGCATCACAATACAGCCACTAATAACATTCTGTGGTCAGGGTCATCTCCAATCTGTTTGTCTGAGCTGAGTCCTTTGGGGGGAGGTTAGTGGCCACTTTCCCAGCTCTCCCTCGGGAGTCCATTCCAGCTGCTGCAGCTCCGCACAGTCCCAAACCTCAGCCCGACTCCGCTGACCACGGCCGCGGCCTGTGTGCTGACATCACTGCCGAGGCGACCACGCACGGGCAGCTCAGACCGGCACATACGCATGCCTGCTGAGACGTCACAGCCAAGAAGACTGACACACAGACATACTGCTGTCTCTCAGTGGAAGTTGTAGTTCCCAGGGCCTCTGAGCTGTAGTTCTCAGGGGTAAAGCATTATGGGTACTCGACTTAAAAATACTTATGAATTGCTATCAAACACTGACACGTTTGATGGGACACACAGGGAGAACAGAGGTCTTATTAAAGGCTTGTTCACAATATATTAGTTTGCTTACATTTATAATTTTTGTGTGGAACATTACAAAGTGATGTGGTTAGTACATAGTATGGACATGTGCAGTACAATGTATCTACTAATATCATTTATAGCCCACTTTAATTTGCAGTTCTAAAAGCACATATGCCAGATAGGGCTTGGACCCATAAGAAACCTCGTTCATCATACAATGAGAGCTGAGAGCTGCTGCATGAACAGAACTTAACAGTTGACCTCAGTACCTTTTGTGTATCAACTGAAATGTGTCATGAGTATTGAAAATTGTCACTGAGAGGTCATCAAATGTTCAGTCAGTCTTTTTCTCTGGTTAGCTTATCATTTGTTCTAGAGTAGCAAATCATGAAGAGTATAACTTAACTATAACTGCCAAATCAGCCAGAATAAGTGAGAGCAGCAGGTTGAGTGTGAAGGGCCTTTAAGACATGGAAGACATATGTATTTAGAATCTCTGCATGTTTTGTTGAGTGAAAAAATGGAAAAATAGAAAACATATGTTACTATTCCTCAAACTAAGGTATCGAAATTTTGCTTTGGTGTCAGTACTGAAACTCATGTATGACATTGGAACGGTTATCTGACTTTGATGTGTGACAGTAGCAAAAGCGCAGCTGAAATAATACAATCTTTGATGACTAAATTCCTTTTACCTGCCTCATTTTCTGTGTCCTGCTACTGTGCACGCTGTACTGAGACCTGAGCCAGTAGTATTACTAATTTCTGTGCTTTTCCTACTGTGATAAGTAAAAATGTTTGCCGTGGAGAAGGCACACTGCGTAGTGGATGGATCTTGGTGGTATCAAGCAGCCTGCATGGATGATTCCCTACTTCCAGCTCCCAACACACCGATTGTGTTTGCCACATGGAAAAATATAAATGTGTATATTTCTGAGTGTGTGTGGGTGGACCTGCTGCTTGTTAAGTGCTGGAGAATTTGTGGAAAGGGTAATCAGGATTTTCTTTTACTCTATAATTTGAATTGTTCTTTCTTCCATTTGAGTAAGAGTTTTGCTATTTTTTTAAACCTCTTGCTGGATGTTTATTTGGCATTTTTCTCCATTAAGACTGTTAATTGTATTTATTACACTTTAAAACAGTTTAAAGTGAACCCATTATACCATAAATCATCTAAAAAGTAGAAATTGTAAGTTGAATGAACCTGAACATACTTAAACTTATATGTTTACATAAAGTTAATGATAAAAAATTATCTTATCTGTATTTACTTTTGGTCATTTCATTCTTTATATGAAAAAAAGGAAGATGTGTTCATATGGATTCCTCCTGCAAAGTGCAAATTGATGTCTAGCGATGATGATACATAAATATCTGACAGCTTAATTCAATGTATGATGAAGGAAATAGTGAATGAGTGTCAAAGGGAGAGATTTCCGACACTGCCAAGGAATTGTGGGACACATAGCACAAGTTCACACTTCCTTCGTCATTGTTGGGCGTCTGACACTCACCCACCCCATGCCACTACAATCTACCACCTTGTTTTCTTCTCCCTACTTGCACCCCCCCCCACCCTTTTGCCTCTGGCTTCACAGCCCTGTCAGTCGAGGTGTCAGAGGCACCAGTGTCCGCCCTTCTGTCTCTCACTGGTTGTCATCCCTTGGGGTGAACACTCTCAGTTTTCATGTTCACAAATCTCACAACCCAATCTCAGCAGAAAAGCGTACGGTGAGGGTAAAATAATCTTCTGAGAAATATTGAGGAGGAAGGATGGAAGGATGGAAAGATGGTAGGTTGGAGGGATGGAGGGGAAGATCCTGAGGGGTAGAGGTTGTCCTGAATCAGGCCTGGTTGAATCTCAGAATTGATCTCATGAATAATAGAACTCCAGTGGCCATGCAACAATATTAAATGTGACATCTGACGACAACTTGGATCCACCACTCCTCCGAGTCACACACACATGAAAACCTACTCTTGCACATGCGTGTATTTGTGTGTAACCTTGTAAATGTTTCACTAATCCAGCTTGAAATGTCTACCTGTTTGAACAATTAAAAATTACTGTATCCAAAAGGTCATTGTTAAAGACCTGTAAGCTGAAGCTGATTCAAAGTTATCTCTGTCTTGCTACAAATCACTGACTCAAAACAGTCATCAATATGAAACACCCTCATAAAAGAATAACAAGTTGCCTGCTAAACAAGACAGGCTCCTGTGTTTCCTTGCATTTCTCAGCTTCTTAATAATAGATAGAGAAACAGCTAAAGTCCAGTGCTCACAGCTAACACACACACACACACACACACACACACACACACACACACACACACACACGCTGCTGCTGTCATATTTACTCGTGTTTACTGTCCGTCCCTGCTCATCAGTCATTCACCGTGGCAAATCTCTGTGAGAAGAATCTGCAAGTCTGCATTTTTCACCCCCTGCAGATTATATCTTGGGGTTAGTTTTACCTCTTTTTCTTTTCATACACTTATTCATGCAAGCAACTGGTGAACATCAGGGGGAAGCAGGAGCCCAGAGAAGGTGAAGTGAAGGGATAAGGAGGAAGAATCCAGTGATGGGACATCACTACTTGTAATGGAGTATTTCTTGTAATGGAGGATTGCACTAGTACTTTCACTTACATAAAAGTGAGGAGGAAGGAAAGGGTTTAAGAGAGTTCAAGTAAAGAGGGAAGAAGAAGCTCCAATCATTTTTCTTCCCCTCACACAACGCCCACCTAAAAACACACACCTCACCCTGAGGCTTCTGGAGGATCGTGATTGAGGGACTGGTCTGTCATTATGTTATTATCCTCTTTGTCACCTGGGGCTTTGACAAGTGTTTGATCACTCACACACAGCCAAAATAATGCCCCCCCTGCCCCGCCCCTCCACCTCGCCCCTCCACCCCTGAATAACAATTGACCATTATGAGGGAATTCCCTGCTCAGGTCTGCATCCATCTCCGTCAAGACTGATGCTACTGCTTGTCGGGTCATAGCCACAGCCACATAGACACTGAGTGAGAGGGTGAAGGAGTGCTGTCATCGTTGTAAGAAAAAATTGTGAATGAGTGTATCATTTGAAAAGAAGTTACACAAATAATCTTTGATTCTGCATGTATTATTCGGACTCACAGCAAAATGCAAGAAACACTCTTAAGTGGGCCTCTAGGATATTTATGCTATTATGATATTTTATGCAAGCACATCAGCCGTAAAGCCATGAGATTCATCCACAAAACAGATATATGTTTGCCCTGGTTTGTATTTGAAGCTTGGAATATGCTTTGCATGAGAAATCAGTTCACTCCTAGAACACTTTTACTTCCTGAGAACTCAAGATTGCCTAATACAATTTCACCTGCCACAGTCACACACACACACACACACACACACACACACACACACACACACACACACACACACACACACACACACACGCATGCTATGACATGCCCTGACAGCCCTGTGAGGAAGGAATGAGTATACCTTAGAACAGAAAGAACATGTCATCTGCTATGTGCAAATCAAGCAGCCACTATATGCAAATCAAGTGACCTTGGCGGTTTTACAACATGCTTTAAAATGTTTTTAAAATGATGACTAAAAAAAAACTCTTTACATCAAAGAACTGTGTACTTAAACTTAGGTGATGTGTAGGTGTTGATTCTCACTGCTCATTGGCACCATAATCATAGTAAATGGTGGACACTCATCAGTTGGACACAAACACAACTTCAAATGCTAAATTTGCTCTGTATCTGCTGGAAGTGTAAATAGGCCATTTTTGCTAGTAGTTTTACACTATGTCAGCACTTTGTTCACATCCTATTTCCACTGCTCCCAAATGACAAAAAAAAGTATTTTGGATTTAAACCACGAGGAAACTCAGTGACTGTTCTTGTTACAGCCCTTTAGGAAAGAATTTAGCTGAATGGTAAGCGTGGCAGCCGAGGGAGATATTAAATCATTCATAACTCTATTCACTAGTCAGCGGTGAGTGATGATAGTTGGTAGTTTATAGGAAAGTCGTCATGTTCCTTTTCTGTCCATCAAATATGTGGGTGAAGGCTGCTTCTATTGTATCTGACGGCCACCCTCATTCGTCATCACGACAACTCTACTACTCATCCTGTGGAAATCTTGTGAAATCAAAAACCACAAAGCTGCCACACCTGTAGATACTCTGAATGTTGGCACCCTTTATTGCAACATATCTTACAGAATAATGATAATAATAACACAACAATTGAGAAGCTATTCCCTTAATTATTCCTTTAAAAAAAATCATCATCTGCCACACCCAATTCATGCATCTGTAATATGTACATACGCAAACACACACAGAATAACATTTGCTGTGCTAGCAGTCCTAAGAGGAAAACTGAATATTTGATTTCATACAATCAGAGCTTTTCCCCATCATAGGGAACAGATTCACGTAGCTATGAAAACATAACATTCCTTTCAGTCATTAATCTGAAAATATCATGTCTTGGAGAAAAAATAAATATTGAAATAAATACTTTATTTCATCCCGTTGATTATTTTCTGCAGGGTGTTTTGCAGGGTTCGGAGTTAGTCTGTGTCAAGATTTACAGTGAATTTTGCTCTTTCACATTCAGGATATTGATCTCAGAATATTGTTTTATTTTTATGTAGTGTAGGAAGTATTTGATTTAGGAGCACAACACAGATGAATGAGCCAAGAAAATGATAAATATGACTCAGATATTTGGAAATAAAAGCTTTTTGTGCTATTATATAATAAAAACCTGAAAAGAAAGATTGTGTATGTCATTATTTGGACATACACAAATAATTGTTTACTGCTGATGATGTGGGCTTAGATTTACAATGTTTTCTGACTGAATGAAAGCTAGAGAGCTCAGCAAGGAATGTAACAAACATTGCAACCATTAGCAGAGAATTATGTGATAACACAAAAGAGAAGCATGCTCAGAATGTCTTTCAAGCTACTTCAATAATTATTTCAATGAGGATCATTATTATCTAAGAGCCAGGCAATCCCCAGGTTCACTGTAAAACACCCTCTGTGTTACGTCTCTCGTCTGGTGCTGCCCTGGAGAGCTGCACAAGGAGTGGAAAATACAGTCACCTAAAAATACACAGCACATAAACAACACACTTACAAACGCATGGGTACACTACACACACACCCTTGCACACACAGGCCAAGTGTCTTTAATATTAGAAAGCACAAGGCTGACACCTGAGACACTCAGCATAGCAGTGTCACCCTCATCCCCTCCTGCTTAGTCCAACAGTGGCCAGCATGTCCCTGAGGGTCCGGTCTAATCTGCTTTGCTGCAGGCTGGCAGCAATTTTTTTTTGGGGGGGGGGGGCTCAGAGGTGTTGGTGATGGTGGTGTGTATGTGTATGTGTATGTGTGTGTGTGTGTGTTTGGGGGTTGGGGGGGGCATGTAGTTGGTCCTGCATACCTGTGGCAGTCACGCGGGGCATCACTAGGCCCTATGTGGCGTCACTGCTGATTGGGGGGGCTGGAGAGGTCCCAGGGAGCAACATGGCCCCTCCATCCCGGGATTCTCCTTATCGTAGCTCCCCCCCATGCACACACACTTGCACACACAATATAGCACCTTTACACACACAGAAAACTCGCTCGTGTTTGGCATTGTCAGTATATTTTTGTATATAATTTTCAATATGTCATATATTTTTGTGTTTGTCTCAACATAATTTTGTCTTCAAGGGATCCCTCGCCCTGTGCTTACTGTCTGATCAAAAAGCAGAGCTGCGTTATTCGGTTTCCTCTCTTTTCTTTTAGGTTTTAGTCAGCTCTCATCTTTGTTTTTACTTGAGCCTCCACATTGTTCCATGTTCCATGTATCACTATAAACCTGTTAAATTACTTTTCTCCCACCATCAACTGTCTCCACTTGTTTCCATCTCCCTATAGTTATTCATAGCTTTCTCTCTCCAGTAACTTATGTTTCTTCCACTCTCTTTGTTTTACCCCTTGTTTCTGCTCTATATCTTTCAACTCTGTACATTTGTTTTCTTTCCTTTGCACATTTAACCTCAACCGTTGGAGCTATATCCTTCTTCAAGATCTTAATTTCCATTTCTATTTGACTTGTCTGTCTATATTTAAACAACTTCTTGTCAGTTTTTTTTTAACCTTAACCGTATTATCCTTAATCTATTTAAACTTACTTAAATTGTACTTGTTTGTTGCCCACTCTGTTTGTCGTTTGTCAGGCTGCACTGACACTTTTACATAAATGAAGTTCCTAATGTAAAATCATTTTGAATTTGAATTGAATTTGGTTGTGAACGGTGCAAAGGTAGACATATGAAGTATAAATACTTGATCTGACAATGGAGAAATTGATCTTTGACATCAGTGGGCATTATAGCCATCAGTGGAGCCACTTTTGTTTAAGTACTGTTGATAAAAATACTACAATACTGGTTTTAATAATATTAGCAAAGAAACATAAACAGTTCTGTCACTGTGCAAGTTCTGTTATCAACATATACAGATACAGATATAATGATATTTGAAGATTAAAACATCATAGGTATATTTTTAAAAGCTTTACAAGTTAGATTTTGGGACACGTGTTTCTAATTTACTAGTACTAAATTATTGCAATTCTTTTGGAACACATAATGGGTAGATGGAATATAACCTAATAGAAATTCAAGCAGTAATACAGAGCTCTATTTCCAATAGCAGTGACACCTCTTAAGTTGATGGACTTCACACTTTTCATCTTTAATGGATAAAGAATGAGGTTAGTTTGTGTCATACAGAGGATTAGAGAGAGACACATGAGGTACTGATAGATGCAGACTCAGCTTTGGCTCCAACTCTGACTCTGACTTTTTCTATCTGAAAGAGGATCCGAGTCCAGAAAGATCAGGGAGCCTCCAGCTGGCGTGCACACACACACACACACACACACACACACACACACACGCACGCACACACACGCACGCACACGCAAAATTCTCTCTGTGTGTCACAGCTCCCTCCGACCCTCCCGACCCACATACAGGACATATGACGGCGACCATGTGATCTGAATGGCAGAATTGGGAGTCAGATTATTTTACAGTGAACAAGCTCTCACCTCTCAGCAGATCAGCCTGTACCGATCACTGCTCGTTAACAGAGTCTTGCACCAATTGGCTGCTATGCTACTGACCTGACCAGTCGTTGCCTGGTCACTGGTCTTATGATCATTGTGACTGGACCAGCACAAGTACATATAATCGAAGAGAATGTAAAAGATTTAAACATGAATAATGTGCTGTACATCTGTCTTCAGTGTTTTGATCTTGCCTGAAAGTAACAGTGACTATGTACGTTGTATTCAATCACTATATTTTGAAAATATTTGGTTGATGGGGCTGTGCAAAGCATTTTTACCATTTCACAATGTAGATGCTATCGCATGTGGCTCCACATCCACTCCACCAGCCCTCATTTTTGGGACATCCCTCAGGACGCACTTGGTCAGTGAGCGAGGATCGATTCCACTCGTCCGTCCATTCATTCCACGCTTTACCAACCGTGTGATCTGTTCAAAAATATACACACACACTTGACATATGTCTATCCAAGACTTGGTGCTCACACTCATCTAAAGAAGGAATAGTCAGTGTAGGGTTTGACAGGATCGAAAGAGTTTCAAATCACAAGCCTCTGCTGCACCTGTTATCCTGAGAGCTGTGGACATATACATGTGTGTGATGGATGAATGAGCGAGTGACATAGCCACTGAGAAGAGGGAGAGAAGGAGAAGGAGAAAGAGAGAGAGAGAGAGAGAAAGAGATAAACTGACTTAAACCGTTTCTTTTTCATGCTAGTCCACACTGCAACATGTGTTATGTAGAACAGAAAATACAGGTGACCTATTTACAGGTCTTCTCAAGAGTGTTCTTGTGCGAGTGTACATGCATGAAACTGTTCACCTCTCTCTCTGTAAGGGACCATCCCCTGTAAAAGCATGTGGTTTCTTCACAGGATATGGGTTTCTGGTGAAAAAGACAGAGAGGAAGCGCTCTAAAGAAAGCATCTCTTCTTTTCTTTCTCTCCCCTCCTATCTTTCACTCCTGTCTTTTTTTTTCCACGAGCCAAATGTTATCTCAAACTTGAATGTTCAAAGAAAAATAGGCTTACGTTGTCTGGTAACGTAACATGTATATAGATGAAATCTTTTCTGATGCAGCTCTGATGTAGTGGAAATTAATATGTATCCAGACACATTTTGTGTAATAATCTCCTCCACAGGGGGTAATAGATCACTTGCTTGTAAATTCCAGTTTAAACAAAGCAGTGTTTCTTAAGAAGCATTCACAATCCGGTTAGTTGACTTGACAAACACAAAAGTCAAGTTTGAGCTGCATGCATTGACTCATCCTCCTCTGCTTTTTTAAAAAAATCCTTTTTTAAATTTTAAAATGTTACAGACTTTTTAATGTAATTTTCTTTGTAAAACTATGAATGAAAGAAACGTTTTCTACCTGAGAATTCAAGAAACCACACCTATTCTAACTCAGATGCCATCATTCATTTCTTACTGACTTTTTCGGGGTAAAATACCACTTTTTAAACTAACTATAAAACAGAAGAACACAGAAACAGAATCCATGAGAAGCCTGTGACTAAAACGTGTCCACATATCTAAAAAAACACCAAACACCAACTAGAGAACGACAGACTGACAGGCAAGAAAAGAAAACATTTTGGTGCAAATGTGCTGTCTGTCTGTCTGTCTAGAACAGAGGAACACATTAGGAAGTAAAAATTTTGACTTCATTTTGCTGCCCCTAGATGACACTGAGTTGACTTGTATAGACGGTGTCAAGAGGAGTTTAGAACTACAGGTTGCAGCAGTATGGAGGGCCACAGCGCTGCACATGCTGCCTGGGCCTGGTTGACTCCTGTGCGCTGAGGGACAGCTTTGCCACTGCTCCTTCATATTTAATTGTTACGTTGAATTATTCTGGCTCAGTATCGTGTTGTGCCACCGTGAATTGGGTCGTGGAGTTTGTGAGTGCAGTGTGTGTGCGTGTGGCATAGGACAGGGACAAGAGGGAGAGTGATGTGGCAGTAGTGACTGAGTCTGCCACGAACACTGGAAGCCGGTGGGATTGCAGAGCCATAGCAACAGAATAAATTAATGAACAGGATCCAAATGCTACGTTTTGCACAAGGTACAAGATCATACACTCACACACACACACTCACACGCACACTTACACACACACACACACAGGCATGCACAGGCACGAGCCATGCCAGCTGGGGGTTTCATATTCAACACAGAAAACCTGGTGATGCAGGTTGGGCCAGAACTTCTTCTACAACTCCAAAACATCAAGCCAGCAGCTCAGTTCGCAGCAGCGTCCATTGCATCATGTTTTAATTCTTCTGAAGGTAACATGCAGTTTGACATTTTGTAAACAAATCAAATATGAAGCTTCCTCTACTCCGTTAATTTAGTTAAACTCTGCTCCTTTATAGTGACTTTCACCTAAAAAGAATTCCCTAAACGTGAACAAAACCTGGATATGATGCTTGATTATCAAATAGACCCTTTATCACATTATTGTGTTGTGGTAGCAGGTGTGGTTATACAAACATTTTGCACCACATAGTATTCGAATGAGTGAAAAACCACCACAGGGAACATGTGCTCATGCCTGTCCCAGGCTGTCAAGGGGGTGGGGGAGAGAGAGAGAGAGAGAGAGAGAGAGAGAGAGAGAGAGAGAGAATTAGACCCTGATATCCTCTGTGCCAGTGATCTTCAGAACATAGTCTGCAGTGCCCCCCTCAGGAGAAGAAAGAAAAACACCTGGGCAAAATTCAAAGGACAAACAGTCAGCATAGAGTTTTTTTTGCACAAAAAAGTGCAATAAAATTAATTTTGAAGAATTTTATAAGAAAGTCTCTATTTGATGTGTTTTACAGAGTGACTTAAACAAAACCTATTATTGTACTTTGAATATGCTTCCCAAGAGCAGCTGCTGATTGTTCTACCTCTAAATACATTAACCAGATTTGCATGGACAGTCAGGCAAAATGAGGTAAAAACTATTGTGTAGGAAGTACATAGTATTTAACATTTAGGTCATCAGACATGAGTAACAGTTTTTAATGTTCTACATCTTGTATGCTTTCTGATATAACTGTGACACTACAGATGGCCGGGGGGGCTTGAGACTGCAGCTTTGAACCTCTATACACAAATACTTACTGAGAAGTTAACTTTCATCCTGTTGAGCTTGTGTTTTAAACAGTTACTATGCATATGTATAGACAAGTTTGGGTTTTTCTGCTCATGCAGATAAGCTATTATACAGTGTGATGTGTAATCTTGTTAAGGTCAAAATGCAGAGCCATAGGACAACATGGCTAGTTTGACAATTAAGGTTGATAACAAGATGAGCAATTTTAGATGCAAGTTAAGGTTGAAACAATTACAAATAACACTGATAGAATTGAGCCTGGCCATAAATTCAAATAAGTTGCAGTACATAGAATTTATTTAAACCAAGTGAACGGTCAGTGATGCTGAAGCTCCACACTTAACATTTTTGTAGCTCTCCTTTCTAATATTCCTGTTCTGCCTTCCAGCATCATAAGCATCCACAGTGTATCTCTGTTGGAAAAAAATGGTTTGTAAATGCCTTTTGGAAAGATGTACATTTTTCAATAATCTGATAGCAGTTAAAAAAAGATTTAGAGTGAGAAAAATATCTCACATTTTTTTCTTGCTGAAGACAGGAACAGATTTTTCTCAACATTGGCAAAGGATTCACAAACTGAAATAAAGTTACATTTCAAACAGACTTTTTTTTTTTTTTTTTTTACTTCTTTTTAATTGTACAATATTACAATCACATTTTGTAAAAATGCTGTTAACAAAAAAAAAAAATCAGAAATTCAGGCTGCAAGAAAAAAATTTTTGCTTGGGGGGATAACAGTGTCTCTAAGCACAGCTCTGGACCTTCATGCAACAGTGGAGGGAACACATGCTGCTGCTGCTGCTGCTGCTGCTGCTGCTGCTGCTCGAAGGGAAGGCCACACACACAGACATCATGTCTAAAGTGGGCTAGCATGTCACCCAATCAGATGTTCAAAACATGGACAAAACTACAGGGTGGTTACCAGCATCAGATTCAGACGAAGATCATGTACTGAAATGGTTGTATAAGGATCCAGTTAGTGTATTGTAATAATAGTTGAGAAGGGAACTTGGGGCGTAAGGTTGTTTTAATTTCTTGTTTGGTCCAGGTCCAATATGTTAAGAATCCAAGACGCAGGGTCAGAGGTCATCAGATGTGGTTTAAGAGCGAGTGTACTTCCCCCAGATATGCAGCATGAAGACTGAAGCAATGAAGAGCAGACTCATCACCAGCACTGGCACTGGCCCGCTGTCACAACAAAGAGACACCGATTAACACACACACACACACACACACTATCGCGCACACACACTATCGCGCACGCACACTCACGCACTCACGCACACACACTCACGCACACACACACATGCACACACACTCACGCACACACACACTCACGCACCACTTGCTGTAACCCCAACCAGAGTGAGAGTCTTAGTGGAGTGGCTGATTTTATTGATGAGCTTCGGAAACAAGGAGGGGCTCTCATCTCTCAAGAAGGGATTGAGTAGAGGGGTGGGGGGTGGGGGGCATTGCTAAGTAGCAGCATTGCCATGCCAACCATCTCCTCCACATCCCCCTCCTCCCCCTGTCAGAAGGCTGTAATTGAGTTGACCTTTCAGAGTGGATCCTTTAATGAAGCTATGAGGCCGGCGTCTAACGCAGGAACAAACATGCACTCGATATACAGCACTGTATGGCGAGTCTGCCCTCCTTCGACTGCTGGAGAGACACACTCAATAACCACCACAGCACCATCGATCAACCATGGCCGGCTACAGCCAGAAGACAGGATGCCTTCTCTAATATTCTGGGAAAGGATGCAGCAGAACAGAACTTTGTGAGGTAGAGACTTTTCTTGATTTGCACTTTCCTAACACACATAATTGTGTGTGTATCTGGACACGTGCTTAAATAAAGCCGATCAACAGCTCAGAGATGATTTCTTTTATCACAGCGGCACGCCTGCCCAATTTCCTGCCATTAAACATTCCTCCCATTGTACCTGATAAACACAAATGACACTAATGATATCACCCGTGTCGGAAATCCTGAGAATTAGTGTGTATTTTTTTTTTTTTTAGTGGATGAAAGTTAAAATACCAAAGGCTAAACTTGTTTGCAAGTGTATATTTTTGAGCGAGTGTATGGGTATAACTGCTTTACAGCAGCTGCTTCTGAAAACTGCACTTACACTTTGAGGCCTGGCGAGTCTTCTGTGTAGAAGCGCCACATGCCACCAGTGCCGGCCGATCCTGTGGTTCTGCCGCCGCTACGTGTACCACTGCTGGTAGCTTTCCTGTGGAGCACACACATATACACACACACACTTAATACACAACATGTCAAGAATGTGTATGTGCAGTAAAGTACCCATAGTAACAACAATACTGTATGTGTGTGAGAAAATGTATCCTTATCAAAGGCTTTACATGACTTATCTTTATTTTCAACTGTCCAAATGTCTCCTTAATGAAATAGTGACCTTGTTTTTTAGAGCACTTTTACCATGTTACAAAATACTTTTTCAATCCAATGAGATTGGAGAGCCACAATTGCGAAATATACATGAAATTTATTTATTTTTTAAACTAATTCAGTAGTTTCTAAAACCAGAACTTTATGATCATACTAACTGCTACCAAACTTTACAATATCAAGCCTACAAACGAACTCTAAAGAATCTTGAGACCATTAAATATGAGCAAGCCATTAAAAAAAAAAAGTAATAAAAAGAACAAAAAAAAAAAACAAACAACTTTGCAATTACATACTGTATTCACAGAGTAACACCAACTACAGTAGCTGGTGATGAGAGAGTGGAGGTCATTCATTGTTGCTTCACTGATGTGATGAGATTAAATGGAGGTTAATGAGGTAATGAAGAGAGGGATAGTAATGGGAAATAATGGGAGAGGTAACACTGAACCTGTGATTACACACTGATTAAGCCCATAGCACAACATCTATCTGCTGCTCCAATCTATGTATGGAACACAAATATACAGGGAAGGGCTATCTGAAATTCATAAATCACTCTTTATAGCATGATGACATGAGGAGGCAGGGTCAATCCTAAAGGTATTTGGAAAATAATCCAGGCCAAGAAAATTGCACAATTTATCCATTATGTTTGATTAAAAGTGGCCATAGATAGCTTTAACTTCACGGTGGTAGTCAATAGTGTGTAATGTACAGTTTTGAGACAGCTTTAACCCCCCTCCCAAAAAAAAAACAACCACATACACACAAAAAAACCAAAAGAACTTCCACAGGTGCTGAAATTAATCAAGGTGTGAGGACCCTGAACGCAATCTTGCATGACTTACATGATTTTCAAACTTTTCAGACCATCCACAGACCCCTTGTGACCTGTGTGGAAGCAACTTCAGGTTTTTCCTTTTATTTGTTTTCTATGTATGTTTACTATTCACTTGTTGAAAGTTTACCCATTGTATCTGTCTGCTTGGATAGGCAGTTTTTACTGAATCCATTAGAAGTTTAGAGGTCAGAGAGAGTGTGTGTGTGTGAGTGTGTGTGAGTGTATACCTCTGTCTGACTGTGGAGCCTGCTGCGCGGGGAGCCACTGTCTTACTGGGGGAACGGCCGGACGCCCCAACATTGGTTGCACTTGCTGCTGGTCCAGGCTGAAAGAAAGCCAACAGATTTAAAAGATATAAATGAGATTCAACCCCATTCATTCTATATCAGTATCTATGTCTATCTATATATCTATATCTATACATATCTATAGTTAAAATTACACACATACACACACACATGAACTCACGTTAAAGATGACCCTACATTCACATAATGAGACTTAATTATTCACGAATATTTCATTTATGTTTATTCTGAACTACAAATTATGGTTAAAGGCAGAGACTGGTGGTAAAGGCCTTGACTGTCAACACTATTCATTAGTTTCAACATTTAGTATCAACGTGCAGAATCTACACCAAATGTGTTCACATAGATAATAAAGTAATTAAGTTCTGGACTAGCTTAAAATATTTATTTTTGGACTGCTTGAGCTGATGAAGCACAGCCACGTCTACAAATGATAGGCTAACATTAGCAAGCGAGCTAACACCTAGCAAAACCCCGGAGCAGGTCCGAATGAGTCCAATAAATCTGCTTAGCTTTGACAGTAGGAACAGTTTGAGACGGAGCCGAGAATCTCACCATGTTGTTTTATCTGTCCCGATCAAAGACGACACCCTGAGTCCCTCTTCAAGCCGATGTCCACGCCAGACGAGCAGCAGAAGTCAGAGTGTGAACGGCTCAAAACTTGAGAAGAGAGAAGCCAAAGCTGACGCTCATCTGAAAAGGACACGACTGCAAAACACAAGACCAGGGTAGGCGACCGGGCAGGAGCCTGACCGGTCGATCGCGTCCAACACAAAAAGAGAACGACATCGTCAACATTTTAGGAGCTTATTTTTGTAATAACTGATTTGAATATATATATTTTACAAAATTAATTCATTATTTTATTAAATTTAGATCATTAGTTTCGTTTTAATTCAAAGGCACATTAATGATGCACTTCGACTCCGAAGGAGACGTGTCACCGATACGTCGGGAAACAGGCGCCATTGTGGCTCAAAACGCCGGGCGCGATTACTGTGACCTCAACGGTTGATTTGAGCCAACATGGCACCCGAGCGCCAGAGTTTCATAGCGAATATCCCTGCTAGACCAAGATAACTACAGGTTTCAAAGCTTGACAAGGTATTGAAGAGATCTAAAGGTAAACATGTATTATATTTAAATTGTTATGTGATCGTTGTGTTATGTTACAAATACGCCTGCCCACTAAGCCGTCTGTCCGAAACGGGTTAAAATGTAATTAGCTAAAGGCTATTTATTATCCATAATCTAATCTCTTTAGCTAAACACACACATGTTTCCTCTCCAAAAAACAAACAGATACCTAAATCAGAAGTCACATTTGAGATTTTCTTTATGGCACAGTTCTTCAAAACACAGCAGCCAGGGGGGGTTTCAGGCAGTAGATGTATGCAGTTTTTCTCTTAACAGCTATGACATGAAGTGCTTTAAGGGGGAAAAGTTACAAATTACTTTCCTTACAAAACCACAAGGACAAATTCTTCAAGTTTGCCAACAATGCAGCTCTGAAAGGCTTCTTTCTTGGCAGCAGAGAGTAGACTCGTGAATTTCTTCTGTTGGAGAGTTATTTGTTTTCATCAGTATCCAGGCTAAGATTTTTTGAATGCCACTGAAGATGGATTTTGTCTTTAGTGTACCTCACAGGTTAAGGTAGTCACTCCTATAAGTGCCAACTGTTGTGAAAATAAACTGTATACTCTGGATCAGGGCGTCACTTGCACTGTCTACCGGTTATCTATGATCCAGGTCAGTCTGTCTTTCTCCATGATGGAGAGATGTTTAATGTGTTTTAATGTATGAAAGCCCTGTCTGCAAATCAGCATGATCTTTTTGTTAAATTTTTTCCATGTTCACTTTATCCAATCTTGTGTTCAGAATGGCACGGGTGGTGTTCCTCCATCCAGACCTGGGTATTGGTGGAGCAGAGCGACTAGTGGTTGATGCCGCCGTTGCTCTTAAGTCTCAGGGATGTAGCGTTCAGATCTGGACGGCCCATTATGATCCCAAACACTGCTTCTCTGAAACCCTGGACCCAGACCTGCCTGTGGTTCGTTTACAGACACTTTGCTTCATAATATTGTCTCTCAAAGATACACAACAAAGACAAAGAATAGTATATATAAAATGCAAAACCTGTGACAACATTGTTTCTGTTGCTCTTCTAATAGATATGTGTGGGTGACTGGCTTCCCACTAGTGTGTTTGGCTACCTACATGCCCTGTGTGCCTACCTGAGGATGATCTATGTAGCTCTCTACCTGGTCTTCCTCAGTGGGGTGGAGTATGATGTCGTCTTTTGTGATCAGGTGAGTTGTGTCATACAGTAACTCTCCGTCTGTTTGCTCGTTTCTTATTTTAGTTCTTCTCAGCTGTCTCTTTCTTCTAACTGACCCTCCTACTCAGGGAATAGCTTCCATTTTTAACAGTGGTCTGTCTCATTGTGTCTCCTGTTCCCCTACTTTACAGTGTCATGAAGTGCATGTTCCCTTGCTTATTTTCTACTGTTTTGTCTTTCACAAAAATACACACAGGTGTGGTACCTGTGGCCTCTTCTCTCTTGACATGATTAGAGAGAAGAGTCATATATACACTTCAGCTTACTATAAGTGTGACACCAGAGGAAGCTTCACTACCTCAGTTAATAAGACTACGATGGCTGAAACATGTTATGCACAGGTCACAAAGAGGTTATACAATATTTGTCTCCAACATGGTTTAGACTTTTACCTATTGTGTTTTATATTTAGTGCCAACATGTACTATACATATAAATCTTTAGCTGTGATTCTACATTTTTATTTGTTTGTTCTCCATATGTGTGATACATCATATTACTCTGGTACTCTGAATTATTTTACTTAAATATTATACTGATTTCTATGTAACACACCACAACTGCCATATCTGTTGGTGATTAGCCTTGAGGAGAAGATCATTTTTGGGAGAACTCATAAATATTTTTGTTAAAACAACTCTTACCCCCCCCCCCCAGGTTTCAGTGTGCATCCCGGTGCTGCGACTGTCCCGTCACAGGAAGAAGGTTCTGTTTTACTGTCACTTCCCAGACCAGCTGCTGACCCAGAGGAAGTCAGCTCTGAAGAAGCTTTACCGCATCCCCATCGACTTGCTGGAAGAACACACCACAGGCATGGCAGATATGGTATGTAATGGCTGAAGGTGGGAGGCTGGATCATGGAGGTTGTAATTGTCTGATTACAGGACAAGACTGTGTCATTTTATTTGATTCAAATGAAAAGAAACATAAAAAAGCATCTTTTGAAAAAGTGGGAGGAATGCTAAGCAGGCAGTAAAGCAGAACCACAAATATACATTATGTAAATGACGGACATCAACTAGCACAAGTAAAAAGAAAAAACAAACAAACCTGTTTTTAAAGTATGTTTAGTGCCTTGAATTCCTCAGAGGCTAAGGCTCCAGGAGATGGACATGTATGTCTTTTAGGAAATCAATAAAATATAAAAATGGGGTAATGTTATTAATTTGCTCCATTTTATGTTAAAGCATTGCAGATTAATTTTGTGCAGCTTGTTTGCAGTAAATCGATTTCTAATTATAAGTGATACAAACAACGTTTTTATGAATGTATATTGAACAAATGATTCGCAAATGTAGCTTATGACATACTGCATTCCTAAAGGCACAGAAAATATCAGTTAGGAAAAAGCGAAGCTCCTTGCATGCCAATTTATTTATATGTATGCCATGCCTTGCATTCATGAAAAGATATAGTTGTTCCTGCCATTTATACAAACCTTTAACTGACAACCCAGAAATATATTCAGGCTTCAACTAAAAGTTGTTTGCCTATAAACAAATTAGTTTTCAACTACAAGCTAAACAATTACTGCTCTGTTAAAAACAGCCAAAATGGATTTTCTTTAAAAATTATATTTTATCTCACCCAGATGTTTGACAAGTTAACAAGTCTCTTTATGACAGACTTGAGTTTTGCTCTTGAGATCTGGAGTGTCATTGCAACCAAGTGGTGGTTAAAACTTTAGTCTAATAGAGTAAATTAAAATACAAAGTATATTACTTTGACTTAGACAGCTTGAGTAAACCAAAGTGATTATTTAAAATGTGATCCACAGGGAGCCTATTGTAAAAGCTCAGGGGCCTGATGGAAATTAAATGACCTTTCAATTTTAGTCTAGACTTGAGGATAATCAAAGACCTCAGGCTGCTATCCAACTCATAGGACCCTGTGATATATGTGAGATCCTTATGAACTAATCTCCATGTACTTCCTCTTAGATTCTGGTGAACAGCCAGTTCACTGCAGGCATCTTCAGGGAGACCTTTCATAGTCTAAGCAGAGTCCAGATAGATGTCCTCTATCCCTCCCTCAACACGCGTACCTTTGACCAGCCATCCACTGAAGCACAAGGCCTGGAAGGACTGCTCCCTGAGGGAACCTCCTGCCTATTTCTCTCTCTGAACCGATATGAGAGAAAGAAGAATCTGGGCCTGGCTCTGGAGGCTCTGGCAGCCCTAAGGAGCTGCCCTCCTTCAGGCCAGAGAGCAGGCGTTCACCTGGTGGTGGCGGGGGGCTACGATGACAGAGTTACTGAGAATGTTCAGCATTACACTGAACTGAAAGAACTGGCATTGCAGCTCCACTTGGAGGACTGTGTCACTTTCCTGTGCTCCCCCTCAGATTCACTGAAGGTGGCGCTGCTGCGGGCTAGCGCCGCCGTGCTCTACACCCCGAGCAGAGAGCATTTTGGGATAGTTCCTGTAGAGGCCATGTACTGCTGCTGCCCCGTTATCGCCGTGAAGTCTGGGGGCCCCCTGGAGAGCGTGGCAGACGGGGAAACAGGCTTCTTGTGCGAGCCCACGGCTGAGGCCTTCTCTAAGGCCATGGAGAGGCTCGTCAGGGAGCCGCAGCTCCGCAGGGACATGGGACAAGCTGGGAGGAGGAGGGTACAAGATAAGTTCTCTCTTCAGGCCTTCTCAGAACAGCTGTTTGGGTACATTGTCAGGCTGAGCCAGTGATATGAAGGCTTGAGGAGAGGCAGGAAAATCAGTGGAATTGTGGAAATTTATCCCCTACTGAACTGTGAAACTGACTGGATGACTTGGGTCTGCAGAGTTGAAGTGGATTTCTCCTAACAGAAAATGTATGTGTATATGTGCAGGGAGTTTAGGGGTGGGGGGGTATTATGAGGACTTAGAGGACAATTAATCAGCATTCCCTTGGAGGGGTTGCTGAGGGGTAAAAAAGGATGGAATCTCTATACTAATTAAGAAAAGAGTAACGAGTTTACCTACCCTATCTCTGGAAAAATACCACCCCTGCAAGTGTGTACGTGTGTGTGTGTCTGTGTGTGTGTATTTGTGCATGTGTAGCAGCGTGGTAACCAAGACCCTAGTCAATGAGAGTACCAAAAGGATTGATTGTTAGAGTGAAATGTTCTGCACTGTGTATGTCTTTTTTTTTTTTCTTTTTTCCTTTTTTTGTACAGTAGTCTTTGTCTTTGTGTGTTTGGGGGATGAAGAAGAAGAATGCAGTTACAACCATGTGCCATCAGGCAGTACACAGTCCCAGATCGATAAACAAGATGCTTTCTACAACTTCCTGTCCACCCAGAGCTTAGTTCCCCTCCTCGCATTCACAAAACGCTGGCCTGTCCATGACTCTTGCTGCTGCGTGGAGGTTATTAGAAAATGACAGAGAGTGTTTGGCTTTATTAGAGGTCTGGCTGATGGGTGGTGTGCCTGTGTCTGGGTCATTATCAACAAGGAGAATAGCAGAAGGTCATTGTGTCTGCGCACTGGCCTCCTCAGTACTCCTACTGTATAGAAATGCTTTTATTGACATTCCTTAAGTCTTAATAAACAAGAGGACAAATAGTTTCCCGACTCTTATGGGCTTTGCTTTGTTGGTAAGTTTTTTTGGCCTTTTTAATACAGTTTGCTAAGGATTTTGTGGGTGAGTGTAGAGACACAGAAACATTGTTAATGCTTTGAACAGATTTGATTGTGTCTTGAGTTGTTAAATGAAACATTCTCAAAGTAGCAGCAAAGGATTTTTTAAAAATTCTTAATTAAGAAAGTTAGTGTGGTAAATGAACATAAGAGGATCTCAAATTTCTGTCTCTGTCCACTGCTGCATTATCATTGGCAGAGTCTGACCTGTATCTATATGCGCTTCATCCTTTTTCTTAAAAAAAAAAAAAAAAAAAGTAAATAAAAGGAGCATTGAATTAGGGCTACAGCTTACAACTATTTTCCTTTTTGACTGATCTGCTAAATATTTTCTGGTTTCATTGTTTGGGCTATGAAATATAAGAAAAAAAAGCAGAAACAACAATGAAAAATGCCCTTCACAATATCCTAGAGCACAATGTGATGTCATCAAATGTCATATTTTGTCCATGCAGCTGTCCATACACCAAAAAAAAAACAACTTAAAACTGATAACAGCCAATTCTCATGCAAACTGTTGCATTTTTGTCACTAGTTTGTCACAAAAATATGGCTGAACTCGACTGGGAGCGCATTGCGTGGCCGATCGAACAAAAGTGGCAGAATGCTCACTGTTAACGTTCAACCGATTATATATGAACTCCTGGTGCAGAAAAGTTTCACAGTGATGCCTCATTATCTCAGCTGGTTTGTGTTTGCTGTTGTTGACCCTGATTCAAGTTCCTGGAGGCACTTTGAGATCCATAATGGACTGTGTGCACATTCTGGTCCTCAGAACATGAACGCCATATGACTTTGGAACCATTTGTTGAAGAAGGTTTTGGCATATGCTTTGTGTGTCATGTTATCATCTAGAGGGGAACACGATGAACCACCAGTATAATAAATCTGGTGTGTTTTAGTTTTCAGAGTTACTTTTTAAAAAAAAAAACAAAAATGAAAACTCAAAGAAGTGAGTAAGAGAGAGACAAAAAAATAATTGGTTAAAAAAGTCACATTTCAATTTCTTACCTCCCACCCCAAAATGGATAACATGGCCTTCTCCAACATAAACACCCCAAAGAGACAGTCCCAGCCATGGGTTCACAAACTCAATTAAGTCTCCAATTTCTGGTGTGGACACACACTGATCAATCTGAAGAGAAAAGGATTAAAGTAAAAGCAGTTTACTGTGTCCACATGCCCTTTTATTCCTTCGTCTTGATTAGCTAATTGAATTTAAATGAAAAAGCCATGCCTCAAATGGAAAAAAAATGATATTTATGATGGAAGTATGGGAAATAAAAAGAGGATAGACACAAAGTCACAGTTTGATTTTTGGAGATTTACCTGTAACAATAAGGGGCATTAAGAGAGAAGTGAATGAGTCAGACAATACTCTGCAAACATTTCTGAGTTACAGCATTAATGAAGATCTTAAAATAACTATACTCAGTATATAATGAAAAGATTTTTATTATATACTTACCGTGTGCTGTAAGAATATACTCTAGTTTTGAATAATGCATAATCTCACATAAAATTAGATCTGTAAGAGTTATCAAGTGTCTGTACCTGTTTATACCACCTCTTTAATCTGTAAAAAATGGTCAAAAAACATAAACATGCATATCTTGTCAGGACTGTAGCTAGATATGGCTGCATTTAGACACAATTCTTTGGATATTTTAATAAATTTTCCCCTGTTGCCATGTCATTTGAGAAAAAATGCTGTTCCGGTTTCCCAATGGATCGATTGTTGCTGTGAGCCAGAGTCAAAGGATGGACTAAAGTGCCTTTTTCAATTATTAGGACACTGTAACCACATTGTATAAAAGTTAAAACGTCTCCATTATTCACACAAAGCCTTGACTGTAACTGTTTCAAGATGATAGGCTGCTTAATATTTTACCTATTAATCGAATATGTGCTCTAGTCTAAGGTAGACACTGCGAGCCTCAGCATATTCTATATTCAGAGCTGTTTTTCTATCACTTCTCTCAGTTTGTTTAAAATGTGTGGCTCACCTGCACAGAGTTTTCAATTCCCACCTCTCTTATTGATTCAGACATTTCTCCATAGTCAATTTCAAAAGCTCAAATGCAAAGAAACCAACAGCAATAACACTTGTTTTTTCAGAACTGCAAATTATTTGTCCCTATAGGTCCAATTAGTGTCGATGGCCTTGGTTTAATTTCAAATGGATAGTAAGATCTAGCGTTTGGAATATCACAGAGATATTTCTCAGTCAATTTATGTATATGAAAGAAAAATAGGGGGGAAAAAAGAAAATCCCAGTCCTATATTCTTATACCTGTGACATTTGTTTTGTTGTTAGTTGTTTGATCTTTCACTGCTTGGCCATTCTATAATAGACACAGGTTAATTATAGATAATCTATTACAAAAAAATCAAATTAGATTCAAAATGAGATACTTTTATGGTAGTTTTTAGGAATCTGCCTTGTGAATTCATATTAAAAAAGAAACAAACTTGAGATATACAACATGGTAAAAAAAAAAGTAAAATAAATATTGTAAAAAAAAAGTTTTGCATAAAACATATAAGATCTATGAGTATAGTATCTTTGGTCACAGATATGTGTATATGAGTATGCGTCTGGGAATCTGCAGGGTTTCCACATGCAGAGGTAGTAAGTAGATGATGAGGAGGGCGTTTCTGCAGTGATTTAGGGGCCCTGCTTGGCCAGATGATAAAAAAGCCCCACGGAGACTGTACAGGAGGGGAAGACACACAGCAGTAAACACTCATTGGGCTTCTCTGTATTAGCTTGGTGTAAATGTGTCCCACTTTACCACCTACACAGAAAGATATTGTCTTTAGCCTCTTTTCTCTCTCTTCTTGTCTTTACCTCAAAGTTGTGAAAGAAGAATCGATGTCCCTTCCCTACTCTCCGCTCCGCCCCAATCTCTCTCTCTCTTTCTTAGTGCCCTGTGGTGGGGTGGTTATTGAGATCACGGTGTGTCTGAGTGGCAGTGATAACCGGTACCCAGGTGCCACTGGCACATGGTGTTTAATTAATTAATGAGACCGCGGGGTTGGTTTTCTAATTCCACCTAGCCAGTGCCAGGGTGTGGGGGGAGATAGCTGTGAAATGTTTAGGTGTGTGTTCTCAGGCAAGGAAAGGGGAGATGTATGTGGGAGTGTGTGTGTTAGGGGTGTATATCCATTTTGTTGGCAGTTTGGGAGCTGGTTTCCTTGTTAGTGGAATATTAAATATGTATGGAATATTTTTACCCTGACTTTTAATCACGCCTTGTGATTGGGAGTTAATCATGGGATAAATGAAGCTGATGATGGGAGAAACACAGTTAGCGTTAATATATCAATCTGAACTCTTCCTCCTGTATAAGTAACCAGGTCATGGAGTCATTGCCCTAAAAAAAAAGAGAATTGTATATGAAATGTAAACACAACCCACAAAATGGGCACAAAATTATTTCTCTTTCACATTTTTCAATTACATTTAGTGCCAGCAGCAAGAATAAGACTTGAACATTATGTTAAACATTATACCATTTCTCATTATTTTTTTTCATGGTATAACACTTTTCAAAATGCAAGATGTATTGTCACTATGCAATAAAATTTTTGCTGGCTTCTTTAATTTCCATCTATAAGGCAGTGATGATTTTTTAGATGCATTCTTCATTGAAAAGTATATGTGTTTATATATGTATATATGTGTGTGTGTGTGTGTGTGTGTGTGTGTGTGTGTATATATATATATATATATATATATATATATATATATATATATATATATGTGTGTGTGTGTGTATGTATATGTGTGTGTGTGTATATATATGTATATGTGTGTGTGTGTATATATATATGTATATATATATATATGTGTGTGTGTGTGTGTGTGTGTGTATATATATATATATATATATATATATATATATATATATATATATATATATATATTAGTGTTTGTGTAGCTTATTTGCTGACTCTGACTCTGACTTTCCAAATTTTGTACAGATGAGGAGGAGTTCACTGTGAGAGAGAGCACAGAGAGGAGTGACGGCCTTCCTGGTCATGAATGATAGAATATGCTTAAACAATAGGAAATCTGCATTGGTATTCACAGCTCATCTTTAAGAGCTGTTTTACATGGTACATGTTAGCAAATTATGTTTTTCACACTTTACTGCTCCCATAAACTATTCAAATATATTATCTTATACCTCATAAATGTTAACGCCGCACAACTCTTATACTCACATTGGCAAACAGTCATTGCAGCTGGTATCACAGAGGAAAGGAATGATTTACTAAAGCTACATAAAACTCATCTCTCTGTGGGAGATCACAATAATAAAACATCTATAATCTCTGATAGTGGAATATTATAGATAGCCTCTATTAAAATAGCTTTATGGTGCAGGAAAGAGAAGCATTACGACTTGTCCTACGCTTCGCTCTTTTGGTTTAAACCATCCTTAAAGCTTAAAGATAAATGAGTCCATAGATTTCATACATTAATTTTTTCACATCATGTAACTCACACTAGGCTTATCAATAAAAATGTTAGGAGTCTGGCTTCAGATGTAAAGTTATGAGGAAATATCCACCAGTGTTGATGGGGTGCAGTCAGATAAGAAGCAACACAAGATATCAGTAAGAAAAAACAATAAAAGTGGGTCAAAATCCGATAAAAAAAAATGTACCTTATTGATAATAGTCGCCGAAGTTGTCTCTGAAATGTATTGTTTAGACTGAGAGTACTTTTCTGGTGGTGTGAATATTACTTGATTCTGTCAATTTGTAACCTTCCTAGTTGTCATTTTCCTAAATCCCAACTCCAGATACTTAATATCAGAAAGCACAAACCAGGAGTTTTTTGCACAATTTCATAGCTTAAGGCAATCTTGTAGTATTTTAATCCCACTCCACAATATGTACCCCAATACCTCCCTGCTGTTTAGTAAAAAAGATAATACCTGCAGGGCTGTGCATGTTTTAATTTGTCTACTGGTCTCTTGTGTCCTAGATCTCTGACTATCTGTCAGATAGGCTCCAGTTTGTTTGACTAGGGAGCTCCCCGTCTGATGTGGTGGTTAGTAACACAGGAGGGCCACTGAGGACTGTCTTATCTCTGTTTCTCTTTACTCTGTACACCAATGATTTCGGGATAACTCTGAAATCATAACATCTGATGCCACCAGATGTTCCCTGATGTTCTGCAGTGATGGGGTGTATTACAGATGTGCAGGAGTCAGATTACAGGGAACTAGAAGCTAACTTAGTGAAGTGGTGCAGCAGGAATCATCTGTGCCTATATATAGACATGACCATGGAGATGGTGTTGACTGTAGGAGTATGAGAAATATCACCGGTATCACCAGGTAGATCACAGGATCTACAGTAACGACATCTGAATGTCATTCGGACTAGATAAGTGTGGCCAGATGGTATCAAAGAGGGAAAATGATCAGAACCAAGGGGGCCGAGCTACCAGAAGCCGCAAGGAAGTCAGCCACAGTCAAATACCTACAGAAAGTAAGGAAGGTCCTGAAAACCCGGCTGAAGGGGAAGAACAAGGTCCAGGCCATCAACACATATGCTCCACCATTCAGTCATCAGATGCGCTGCTGGTATAATAAGCAGGTCATAGAAGGCCACTGATGTCAAGACAAGGAAGCTCCTCACAATGCCAGGAGGGTTTCACCCCAAGTCCAGCACCCTAAGATTGTACGCTAAGTGGAATGAGGGAGGCCAAGGACTGGTGAGCGTCAGGGCCACGGTCCAGGACGTAACAACCATGATCTAGGAGTACATCAGGAAGATGGCCCCCAAAGATGAGCTGCTAAGTGAATACCTCAGACAGCAGAAACCCAACTGGGCTAAGATCCTGTTGGGCTCTCAGATCCAGACTGACAAACTGGTGATGGCTAACCAACACTGTGTTGATCAACAAACAACAGAAAAAGGCAGTGGTTATAGATGTAGCAATTCCATGTGACAGTAACATAGGGAAGAAGGAACGTGGAAGCTCGAAAAATTTCGAGGGGCCGAAAGAGGAGCTAGAAGGCAACAGTGGTGCCATCTGTACTGGGAGCACTGGGAGCTGAGACCCACAGTCCGGGAGAGCGGCTCCAGCAGATTCCAGGTACAACATCTGAGGTCTGTTTCCAGAAGAGCGAAGCCCAATGAACAGCTGAGATACTGTGCAGATCCCTCAAACTCCCAGGCCTCTGAAACATGAGGATGACACACCACCCCCATCAGGGGGGTAAGAGGGGAAATTTTTTGATATATTATACACTCCCATTTTCTGCACTTTTTATTACGCTACAACCCCTCTTATAATATCTTCTGACTTATATATGGCTAATGCTTATAATTTAACAGGACCTTTACTCTTTTTGTTACAATTAACTGCTCCAAATATTCAACACCGCAAACATAGCTAATATATGCAAATTAAATGACATGACTACAAGGCTAGAAACAGGGGTTACCATATCTATAATATGCGAGAACAATCCCAAATCGGAATAACTGGAGGTTTTACTGTCCCCATTCTGCTGTGTTGTACATTGTGTGAGTGCCACATAGTGGGGATTTCATCTTCCCACATTCTAGTTAGCTTGCTACATTAATGAAAAACAGCGACAGAAAAGTAGTGACCAGAATAGACGAGATCAATGGCAACATACGAGTTATTGTATTGATTTTCTCATTTGACTCTCAAAAAAAAAAGCTAATGAGCTGATTTCCCCGAGTGCTGAACTACACCCTTAAGACAGGTCAACATGCCGAAATCCTTCAATATAATCAACAATGGTAGTGGTGAACTATCAATCACATCTAGCAAAGAGAATTTATAAATTGTATCATGAAATTTATGCTTTAATTCATCTGCTATGTTAAATTTATATCCCAGATAAGCCAATGTCTGAACACACACAAACACACAGAGATATCCTGGCTCCCGGGTTGCTCTTCCTGGAGCAGCAGGGTGTTGCGGGAGGAAGGGGGGAAGGGGGTACCTCCCATTGAACTTGGCTCGCTGCCAGCACACATTTAACCAGTAATCGGCTGTAAGTCAGTCATACTGGCTTTAAACAAACACATTAACATTTGAGCGAACATTAAAGGGGTACTCACATGCACATGCACAAACACATGCTGTCATCACATCTTAAAGCACCTACACCCACTCAGCACACACACACACACACTCACGCATGCACATGCACATGCACACACACAGCACTGTGTAGCTCCCTGGGTGTTTCTGCTGCTCTCTTACCTGCTGCATTTTTCTGATTTTTAAGCCTTTCGCCCACAGACAAGAGTGTTTGTTTCTTCACAGACATTGGCCTTAGGGATGAATTTGGTGTGGAGCTAGTGGGGACTGGCTTTTAGCGACCATAGAAAGGGGTCTTTAATGATGAGAGCAGAGGGTTGAGATACACAGCAATGCATTTGTAGGCAGGATCTAGGGGCACATTTGCCCACTTATGGCCCAGAAAGAACTCACATTCCCCTGCGGATATGATGCCACAGCGCTTCGCAGGAGAAGATGTGCAGACCACCACACAGCTGGGGAGGATAAACTCCAGTGATTACACTCACAGGGCAGAATGTCAATCAAGCTGTCTGCCTGTATGTGTGTGTCTGTGTCTGCATGTGTGAGACAATGCCCCTCAATTGTGGATGCATGTATTCTTTATGTACAACTATGCATTCTTAATGTGTGTGTATGTGTGTGTGCCCAGTGCCCAGTGATGGCCTGTTAGATTGAGCTGTCAGTCGGCAGGCAGCAGATGAAGATTAATGGAGCAAGCAAACAATAAGAGGCTGGCAATGATCATAAATATGCTAATGGCTTTTATCAATATACACTCACTGACATCCAGAAGTGTGTGTGTGTACGTGTGTGTGTGTACAGTATTCATGCAGAGATTTGAGATAGGAGGTGATTCAGGTTACTGAGTTAAAATCATCCTCCTTCCCCTCGGGATACATACCAAAAAGCCATGCACGCGCATACACACACATACATGTTTTTAGACCAGCAGTGCGTTGGCTGACTGATGGACAGGAGAGATGGGCATCCTATGTGTTATGTTTTGGTTGTGGGCTAGAAGAGGGAGGGCAGAAGGAGGAGGGCTCATTGAGAAGGCGACATGATTAGTGCCGCATTAAAATGTGTTTATTTAGCGTTTGTGCGCGTGTGTGTAGGCGTGTGAGAAGGGCAGTGGATAGCAATGATGTGCCAAGTGCCAAGCCTCTGATTAAGACTACAGGTTCAGCTAATGGCACAATGAGAAGCTGATTAAGAGAGGAAGAGATGGTGAAAAAAAGAGCAGAGGGAGATAAAAGGGATAGATAGACAGATCTATTCACTAAACTGATGATGGGGCTCTTTGTTGTCTCATCCCATTCGGTGGTTCTCTGGGGTCCTTCCTGTGTCTGCAGCATACACTCATTTTTTAAATGAAAAGCCTCTCTCTTTATCTCTCTCTCTGCCTCCCCCTCCTTCGTCTTCTTCTCCCCTGCTGCCCATCTGGGTTACACAGCACAAAAGAACAGTACAGGGGCCCCAAAATGGAACCTGGAAATCCACTTCATCACCTGAAAACACACTTCTTAACCTACTTCCGTACTACTTTCACGTCCAGGTTTCTCCTCTCCTGCCTCCCGCCCCCTCCACTCTGCTCTACTTGGGTTGGCAAAGTCCACTGGGAAATGTTGGGGGCTCACAGGGCTGCCCGACCTTCCATGTCCTTTAAACACACATGCAGTCGCGCTGACAGGCACAAATGCGATCTGTCCCATCCTGATGGAGAGTGTAATTTGTGTGTGGTAGGGTGGTGATGGATGGAGTGTGTAAAGTAGACATAGGGAAGTGGTTATTATTGGGGCTAATGAGCTCACAGGGGACACTGGGTTAGAGGAGGCTGGCCAATGGCAGGCGTGGCTCAGATACGTTTCTTTATGAGGCTCCCTGCTGAGCTGAGGCTCCTTGTGTCCCTGTGGGTATTTGTTTTTGTGAAAGGAAGTGCGTTAGAGTAGTTCCTTTTTGAAAAACCAACAACCGAGTGGTCATTATACACACATTCTGCTGAGCTGGTTTTTACTGCGCTCCATGGATGGGGATAGTTAAGCATTTAGATGTTGAATCACATTGGCCATTAAATCAGGGTCACTGCTGGTACGACTCGGAGGGACTCGCTTGTTTTTGGGGTGTTATCGAAAATAATACACTGCTTTTGAAAACAGAGCAGAGCGAACTCATAAAAACTCAGTGTTGATTGCTACCACTGCATCAGTGACAAGTGTGGATGTGTGGGAACAGGTGTGTGTGACCATGTGTCATTCTGTGTGTGTCTCATTACCATGCATTGTGTGTCAGTGTTGTCCAGGAGGCAGAGCCTCTGTGCAGTGCTCCAGGGAAGAGTTATAGATTACTGGCTGGAGCAGGCAGGAGCCAAGGGAGCCGCTGGAGCTCAGACCCTAGAACTGTAGGCTGGGCATGGCTCTCAGCTCATCAGCCTGTCTCTTGAGGCTGCAGAGCTTAACCTGGAGCAAGGCTCTGATTAACCAGACTAATGACAGTGCAGCCCCAAGTTCCCACTCCCCAACACCATAATCACTGCTTAAGGTCCTGGCCAGTCGGTGTGTCTATATGGAGAGAGAGCAGTATCACAGCTTAATGGATAAGTCTACGGGCAACAAGCATTTTAAGTCAGCTGTCAATACAAGCTCTGAGAGTCACTCACATGGCAGGGGACCGATGACTGTGAGGCTGGAGTGAGATCAAATAAATTCAGAGCTTAAATACATTTTTCTGTTTGTCAGCTGTACCAGTGCATGCAGCTGAGTGTGTGCATTTGAATGTGTGGCTTGTTGGAGGAGTTTGATGAGTGCTGATCAATGTCTCATCTGTGCCTCCTTATCTCTAAAGCAAACATTTCATCAGCACAATGGAAGCTTCAGCCTTTGGTACACACAGAGACCCCAAAAGACAAACTGCACAAACCAAAGGAGGTGTGCAAATAAGACAAAGACAGACATGCTTTTGTTCATATCTAACTGTCACAGAGAATTACCAAATAAGTGTAATAAGTGTACAGCGGTAGAGATGTGTATCTTTCTAGTATCCTTTGTGAGTGTGAGTGTGAAGTTGGGAGGGGTGGGTAGAAGGTGCATTTGCTCTGCAGACAGAAGAATGTGCCACTAGTGCTTACTGTCTCCTGTGAGTAAAGTGATTTCTGACAACTCCTAAATGAAGCCCTGGTGGGGAGGCCCCCAGCTAGATCACAGACTTGCTTTATGACTGTTTTTCTGTGAGCGTTAGAGACAGAGGTAATAGCTTGGCGTTATAAGTGGGTTTTAGTCGATAAGTGATCTAACTACTTTCCAATAGCGACTGAGGTGGGAGGTATCCAACTCAGAGATAAGATGCCAAAAAAAAACCCAAAACAAAAGCAAAAAACAAGTTTACTTCTTCAGCTCTAAGAGTCAATAAAATGATACCTCCACAATACTAGTATAAAATACAGTAAAAGCCATCAGCCACTAAATAGAACAGAAGGACGGATGATAGGTTTTTAATATTTTAATATTTTTAACTACATAGACTGCAGTAAACAGTGGAAAAGTCTGGGCATCACTGGTCAAAATTTCTGTTACAGTGAATAGTTAAGTGACTGCAACATGACCGTATTTCTTAAAGGCATAAAGTTAAACACGATTATTTACTATTTTCAGCAACATTACTTTTTTTTTTCAAATTTCCATCATTTGCAGTTTCAAAATAACAGAAAAGGAAAAGGGCCTTGAACAAAAGTTTGGGCACCCTGCCTGATCAGTACTATGCAACACCAACTTTGGCGAGTATCACAGCTTGAAATTAGTATTTACCCCACTAGGCTTTTAGTACTGTTTAGATTGTTTGACCATTTTGTATGCACTGCTCTTTTGAGGTCTATTCATGGATTTTTCATGATGCTAAGTTTTGGGACTGT
Source organism: Istiophorus platypterus (assembly GCA_016859345.1). Taxonomy (NCBI): domain Eukaryota; kingdom Metazoa; phylum Chordata; class Actinopteri; order Istiophoriformes; family Istiophoridae; genus Istiophorus; species Istiophorus platypterus. The sequence goes on from CM029126.1 coordinate 13,288,125, forward strand.
GAGGGCCATGGAGAAACCCTCAGCTTGCACCTCTTGAGGTTGTTCATTGTGGATTTTGAGGTGTGTTTAGGATCATTAACTTGTTGTAGGAGGTATCCTATTTTCACTTCCAGCTTTTTTACGGAAAGTGTGATATTTGCTCCCAGAATATGCTGTTAATTGAATCAATTCTTCCCTCTACCAATGAAATGTTTCTTGTGCCATTGTCTGCAAAACAAGCCCAAAGCATGATGGATCCACTGCTGTACTTAACAGATGGAGAGGTGTTGTTTTCATGAAATTCTGCACCCTTTTTTCTTCAAACATACATTTACTCATTGCTACAAAACATATCTGTTTTAACTTCATTAGTCCACAGGACTTGTTTCAAAAATACATCAGGCTAATTTAAATGTTCCAATGAAAACCTCTGATGCTAAATTCTATGGTGAGGATGCAGGAAAGGTTTTCTTCTGATGACTCTTCTATGATGGTCATATTTATGCAGGTTTAAGGGCACAATAGAACAGTGCACCACAGAGTCTGCTAAATCCTCCTGAATGTCTTTTGCAGTCCAACAGTTTTGTTTTGCCTTTCTAGCGATCCTACAAACAGTTCTCTCTGAAAGTTTCCTTTGTCTTCCAGACCTCAGCTTGACCTTCACTGTTCCTATTAATTGCCATTTGTTAATTACATTACGAATTGAGGAAACAACTATCTAAAAACACTCTTCTATCTTCTCATAGCCTTCTCCTGCTTTGTGGACATTCATTATTTTAATACATTTTCAGAGAGCTTGGCTGCTGCATAAAGGAGTCCATGTCTGCTGACTGTTGTGAAAAAGTTTGGGGAGTATTTATAAAGCTTTGAAATTTGCATCACTGAGCCTTTACTAACTATGACTGTGAACAAGCCATAGCCCTAACAAGCAAGCCAAGGTCTTGGTAACAGTTGTCTGAGCGCTCAAATCTCTCTAGGTGCCCAAACCTTTAAAGATGAGGGAGACCTGTGTTAAAGGGTTAGGCAAGAATTTTTGTATATTTTTTCTCATTGTCAAAAAATCTCATGAAATGACAAAAAAACAACAATCCATCTCTCACGGTACTTTCTGACTTTGCTAAACTTAATGTGTCACTCTTAAAGATGTAATTTGTGCATTTTTAATGTTTTTTCTTTTGACAACAAGCTCTACGGCACAGAGGAAAAGGCTATATCAGGCTTTGGTGTTACAAACACGACATAGTCAGATCAATTAATTGTTGTTTTTTTGGTCCCCTTCACAGGATTTGTTGGCAGTAACAATCATTTAGGCTATCGCCAGCTTTATCCTTTAAAGTGACAGAGGGAAAGCCAAGAGACAGCAGCAGAGAAGATGTGAGTATGCAGGACTTATGTTCAATTGGCCAGTTTACATGAAGCTGCAGGGGCTGTTATTGACTGACAGCCCTTACTAAGCCATCCACATCGCTACTGATCCCCCATAACATCTAGGGCTTACCTTGTGTGTCCAGACGCAAAATTGTGTGTGGCTGGATGTGTACCAGGAATGTGTTTTTCTATTTTTGTGTGTGTGTGTGTTTGTGTGTGTGTGTTTAGTTGTGCCTTTATAAGTGCTAGTTGATGGCTAAGCTGATGACAGATCCAGGCATGCACTCATAGCAGCTGTGTTTCTGAATGGATCCAGCAACCATTGTTCTACTGTCACTAACTCATCTCTCAGGCCCAGGAGACACACCGCTGACATTTACCAGACCTCCCCACCCCCACCGTGCCTCACCCGCTCTTCATTGCTCCTCTCCCACTATCCCTTTCCTCTCCTCGCTCCTGTCTCATTCTCTTTCTCTCTGTCACTCCATCTCTCTATGGCATGATGTATGTGGACAGATGTATGTGGACGTGCATGCGTGTGTGAGACAGAGTGAGTGTTTGTGTTAATGAGTAGCCCTTTAAGGCTTTCAAGATAGGATTGGTATGCCCACAATCCCTCATTACCCAGCATGCATTCCTCCCAACATGGAATGGTAATTGAGAAATAGAGAGAGAGGGGGAGAGAGAGAGAGAGAGAGAGTGACAATGTTGGAAGAAGTGGAAATAATAGGAGGATAAATGATGGATAATTGGGTGGATTGAGAATAAGAGGAGTGATTGATCAGGTTAATTTGTGTCCTCAGAGAGAGATGGTGTGAAGGGGGGGTTAAAGGTCATACACTCTCATATGTACACACACCTACACGCACATGCACATGCGTGATACTGAAAACATACATTTTATGTGCATGGGTGGATTTTCTTTAGACCTGGACGCAGTCTGACATCAGGTTAAAAGCACAGATGCACACACGCAAACATGCACACAGATGTGCTGAAACATGCATGAAAACTCAGAGTGCAAAAGTAAACTTTTTGTTATTGGTTTATTTACATAAGGGTGTAATTATTAGTATTATTTCCTATCAAACTATTTTTGAGTGTTTGGGTTCAAATATAATTATGGATATCAGTCAGCCTTCAATCTCTCTGACAGCGGTTGCTGTCTATTTACACTTTCAGTCTCTTTCACACAGTGAAACATCAGCATCACCTACAGGATGTAGGTATTACCAGCCTTATTCATGTCTTCCTCAACTTCTTTCCTGGCTAAAAATCTGAACTCCCAAGACTTCTGATGCTTTTGTAACTTTTGGCCAAATACTGACCAAATGTAAACAATTAAAGTGACTTGTTATATTATGTAGTTTAATCAGGTAGGTTTTTTATATTATTGGTAGCTTTTTTAAATGTTTTTATATAGCATTTTAGATTAATTAAACCAAAACCAACAGTCTAAATTTGTACTATTTTTTACATAAACATCTGTGATAATACATTAAAAATATGTTTTCTACTGTCTACAAAATTTATTTTATAACCAATTTAATATTAGAATTAATTCAAGCAATCTCTATGTACCTCCCATCATTATGATTTCTATTGATAATAAGATTCTGGTGCAAATTAAATTTTTTCTCAAGGTGCTGTGTTAATATTGCAAGCAATGTTAAATTTCTGTAATGGCTATGGAGATTAAGTTGTACTTTTATGATTTAATCAGCTGTTGTTCATAAATAAGAGTATAAATAAGACACAAGCCCACTGAGGTGACTGAAATCACCTCATTGGGCTGTGTGGGTAAATCTTAGAAGTACTAAAAAATGTCAATGAGACAATCAAACAACCAGTGACAATCTAAGATCCTTTACTTTATCAGTTAGAAAGAATGGGGAGGGTTTTTTTTGGGGGGGGGGTAATGAAATAAAATTGAAAGTGAAACAGATACATCGTTGTCTAAGAAGAGACTCTCCAAGCAGATCTGAAAATGAAGTTAAAACTGTGGATTTATATCACCATCAAGTGGCAAGACTATGTACAAGCACCAAGAAAGACAGGATGGCACAAAAGCTGATGGATGAAAGCAGGGATGGGCGGATGTAGTTCATGAGGAGAGTTAACCTTCTGTCCATTTGAAACAATGCATATTTGCCCATTCAAATAAATAGCACAATCATGTCAACCTACGTGCTGTGTATAAATTTAGAAATTCACCTGGATTGCAGGTAAAAACTATGTGGTCACCTGCACGGCAGTGTTCTTAAAGCAACTGGGATAAGATTCAATGGAAAATTGTAACACAAATTCACAAGTTAACACTGAGCTGCACGTTTAAATAAATATTGAAGTCATAGTGCATACAGCGTGCATAATCTGTTACATATTTTTAAATTGCAGTAAAAATACACATAATATTAGTTGTGGAGAACATATACCAGATTTATCTTCACCTAAGAAAATGATGTTGGAAGTTTGGGATGATTTAATGATGCAATAGCCAGGGAGGTGTCCTCATGACTGCGGACGCTAAGGTCATATCGGTACGTGTTTTAGGTGATTTCAGCTTTCAGGAACACGGGTATTTCATGGGTTGATTCCAGTATTGTTGGACTCTGTACATTTAAATTTACCCACTTTTAGGCCAACACAGATGAATGATAGACAGCTCCGGCCGAAAAAGTAAGGAAATAAAATTTAGAGATAATGTAGTCAAACAGTTAACCGACAAGGGAAAAAAAGCCAGAAAATTTCAAGTGGTCTATTATTGTAATTTTAGAAACTTTTTTTTTTAATGTCTCAGAGGTGGGTGGCCTAGTGTTTGGGGGGGGGGGGGTAGGATAAAATCCTGGCAGTGGCCATGGCAATGATTTCATTTTCAACCAACTATGGACCTGTATAATTTATCCAAATCTCTTTTTAGTTTGGCTCCTTATCAAACCTATCCATGCGTTTGTTTTCACCGGATGCAGAATACACCAAATCTGCGATCGACTGCGTGTCAAAATCGCCTCTTTAACCGCAGCGTCTAAGGGCCTTGATCCCCAATCGATTGATCCCGATGGCGGCACGTATCGGCTCCTTATTGGACGCTGCCGTGACTGACTGAGGGGGGAGAGGAGAGGGAGGCCGGGCGAAACCATTCATCCGGCCAATAACTCGGACTGAAAAACATGTAAAGATTAGACGGCGCTGGTAGGCGTCTAGATTGGGATTTCAAAGAGGATTATGGGCGTGTATCTGAATTGGATGGTAAAATTAGGAATCCGGGTAATTTAGAGTTGGATTAGCCTTTTAATCACACGGTGAAAGGCGCCGAGTCCTCCCCCCCCCCGCATCCCCGCGAATAAACGGCCGAACAGGCAATTAGGATGCGGGGATGGTGTCTGTGACGCTGCGATGGATCCCTGCGAAGATGCCGAAGTGAGAACAAAAAATGCGGATCCCATCTGATTTCAGGTCGCTTTAGTATATTTATATCGCTCTTTTATTTTATTTTTATTTTTTTTTTTAATTTATCGGCCATGGTTTTCCCGCGGAGGTTGGTGCGGTTGTTGGTGCTGCTGATCCAGAGCGGAAGGTTGGGGGTCGCTCCGAGTCCCACCGACGAGGGAGCGCTCCGGGCCGGCCACGGGGAGCACGGAGAGCCGGGTCACCAGGAGCCGCACAAGGACTCCTACAGCACCTTCGCCTCCGAGTTCCTGGAGTCCCGATATCTGTCCGATGACGGTCAGGAGTTCAGCTCGCTTTAGACGATTTTGTTTACGTTGCGCTTTTATGCGGAACTTAACGCATACAAGCACAACGCAGGCTAGAGACGCACACAGAGGCCAGAAGCAGAAACTGGCCATGTGTTGTTTATTTGGTCTTTACGTCCAATCCAACCTGTGCTCTCTGCACGGGGCCTTTCAGCACCCGGGCCAGCTCCACGGTGGTGGCTCACACACACACACACACACTCACACACTCTCACACACACACACACACTCACACACTCACACACACACACACACACACACACAGTGCAGACAGCCTCCCCCTTGTCCCTTGTTGGCCATTTGAGTGTCTTGAAAACAGGCATCATTTGTTTTTTTTTGTTTTTTTCGTGGAACCAAAAGAGTTGCTGATTTTGCATTTTTCAGGTTATCCGTTCCCCACTGCCCCACCGGTGGATCCCTTCGCCAAGATTAAAGTCAGCGACTGTGGAGTAACCAAAGGCTGCATAAGGTCAGAGAAGGATGCATCTTTTTCCAGTTCTCTCTCTCTCTCGTTCTGAAAACAGAGCTCCGGCGCAGCCGTATTCCCCAGGGCGGCTTTATCCTAGATGCTGTGGCCCCGACTTCAGCAAGCTGGAGCTAAACATGGACACTCTCCACTATCTGTTCTTTGTTGTCTTAACCCTGGATGAAATTCATTTAAATTGTGCTCTACCTTGGCTTTTTATTACCATAATATTCCTAAAATTGTGGACCAAATGTTCTCCCCTGAGCTCTGTCTGATGGTATAATCTTCTAAAGTGAGTGTTTGTATTTATGTCTTTCCAGGTATGGGAAGCCAGGGTGTGACGCGGAGACATGTGACTACTTTCTGAGTTATCGTCGCATTGGTACAGACGTGGAGTATGAGATGAGTGCAGACACAGACGGCTGGGTTGCCGTAGGATTTTCCTCTGACAAGAAAATGGTGAGAAGCTGCACAACCTCTCTGAGATTGTGAGGAAATTCCTGTGTCTAGTTCGGCACATATTTTGTGGTATGCTCTAACAGTGCTAATTTAATTTTTATTTGCCGTATCAGACCAAGCTACTGGAAATGTACGCTCAATCAGAATCAGAACCAGTAATCCATAATCATACACACGGAAGGTGTGTAATGCAACTTTCTAAGAGCTTGTAGTCAGTTAAATATGAACCTAAATTATTAACTACACAAAAATTGAGTTCTAAGGCTCTTATTCCAAAAATAATAGTTTATATAGCTATACACATGAGCTTTGACTTGTCTTCTAGCTAACATTCAGTTCACTTTGATAGTTTTTCAGTTAATAAGATGATCTACAGTATATCAATAATAAAAGAGGGTTTGTGAGCTATTGTTGTTGTTGTTTATTTTTCCTATATTAGCTATCCCTAGAGGACAAACATGGGACAGTGCTCATGTGCGTTATAATTTTTTTGAATAAAGCTCCTCATTCCTTGTTATTTCCTCTCTGTGTCCTCAGGGAGGAGATGATGTCATGGGCTGCGTCCATGATGATAACGGTCGTGTGCGGATTCATCACTTCTATAACGTCGGCCAGTGGGCCAAGGAGATCAAGAGGAACCCGGCCAGAGATGAAGAGGGCATTTTTGAGAACAATCGGGTGACCTGCCGTTTCAAACGGCCACTATACGTCCCCAGAGAGGAAACACTTGTGGACTTACACCTGTCATGGTATTACCTGTTTGCGTGGGGTCCTGCCATTCAAGGTGAGTTTTCCAGCATCAGCTTAAGGCAAACTCTTTTTGTTTTTTTCTGCCTTCAATGCCATCTTACATTGGTTCACCTCTTCCAACAGGTTCCATCACGAGGCATGACATTGACAGTCCACCGGTCAGCGACCACATGATCAGCATCTATAAGTATGAGGACATCTTCATGCCTTCCACAGCTTACCAGACCTTCAACTCTCCCCTCTGCTTACTGCTCATCGTAGCTCTCACCTTCTACCTACTAATGGGAACACCATAATGAAGCACAGCAGAGCACAGAGTGGAGAAAAAGAGGGAAGAGAAGATGAAGCAGCAATAAAAAAAGTAGCCGTTTTTGTTAGATGCCACATTCAAGTGTGCAGTTTGCACATATAGACACAGTATTAGATATATTAAACATGATAGAGAATATAAGGTCTATTAATTACTCTGAATTCATAGAGAGGATCTTGACAAATTATTAAACCTGTATTATAGAGGTGTCATATACTGATCTCGGCAAAAAAGCATTGTAGTACAAATAGGCCAGTTATTTTCAGTATCCTATGATAGCTTCCAAGTATTTAAAAATATGAGGAGTACAAATGCCAATAAATCTCACAGGTCTTTGAAAATAGAGCATGCACCGGAAAATCTGGGTATGATTTCACAAAACCCACTGAGCACTGGTGATGAGAAGAGAGTGCCTCATGTTGAACTTGGCTAAAACACAACGGTTTTCTGAGGACAAAAGAAACCAAACAGCTCCCAGCTGTTTGTACATGCTTTTCCTGTCCCCTTACTCATGCATAAAAAGAAAAGAAGACAGTTTGTTTTGTGGTTTGTACCATTAAAATGTAGTTTTCAAGGTCTGGGGAACTGCCTATTGTATGCATTTACCATTTAAAGATGAACTTTTTCGATTTTATTTGTTTATTTTTTTGGCTCGTCTTTCTTTTCCATAATTTCCTTGAAGCGCTTTTTCCCCCCTACCTTTCCCCCCCAAAGTCGCTGTTGAGTTTGTTTATCATTACTTTGGCACTGTGACTGTGTTGAAATAACAGAGAGAGACTGCTACATTAGTTACTATTGCCTACACAAGCAGCAACACACTGAACAGGAACAAACTGTGGACAGAGGAACATTTTTTTCTCCGGGTTGTTATTGTAGCCTTTTGGTCTGTAATAAAAATTACTTGATATGTTAGAATGTCTCTCACTGAAACAATCTGCCATGATTGAGTTTATTATTGATAACAATTTTTAAGAAAATACAAAACAGTATATATAAGAAAATACAGATGTTATTGTGTGTGAACAGACAGCTCTGCTTGTCAAACAGTTTAAAGCCATAGGACATATTTTTAATAGAATTAAAAGTAATTATATTCAGGGCTAAGACACTGAAGTAATATCCCCGGGAATTTTGATACCTGTTACTATGCCTAACTTCAAATTCTGGTGGAAATCAAGTGTGGGAGATCCGGTTAGCTTAAATTTGAAAAAGTTGAAAAACAAGTTAAACTTTAAGTGACTGCTAAATAAAAGTTGGATGCACCTATCACATATACAGATATAAACATATGAGATATGCTATTAATAAAATAAAATCAACATTGTAATCGACTTATATCAATGTTTTTTTTCTAGAGACCTGCTTCCTTTGTTTCCACAAACACATTTTTAGTGAAATTTATAAATAAAATCTCTTTATGAAAGTCAAATAGCAGCTATAACTACAAGCTCCCAACCACACCAGACCAAAACACTTTATTTTAAATACCGGTTATGGCCCTTAAGAGGTGATGTGCATTGCTGTCTTCCACCAAAAGGCACCAAAACCTGAAATGAAAAAAAAACTACACATTATGGCTTTAAAACAAAGACACTTAGTACATCATGTAGTGCCATGCCTGAAAAGAAAAACAAGAAAATTATCCGTGTATTTATATTATGTGTTTAATACTACCACTGCTACTACTACTACTACTACTACTACTACTACTACTACTACTAATAATAATAATAACAATAATAATGATAATAATAATGATAGCACAATATAAACATTAAAAAAAATAAGAAAACAAAATAAAAACAGGAAGCGGCTGGTTTTTCGTATGCACTCCATTGCCCATGGTGCCCTCGGGCATTTCGTAGGCGCGACGTCACATGTTTTCCTCCTTCACGCGGCGGCAACGCTCCCCCGGACGAGCCAGCGCAGCGGAGTCCGGGAACATGGCAGACGAGGAGGACTCGGCGCCGGAGCCCGCCGCCGCCGCCGCCGCCGCCGCCGCCTCCCCGCCGGAGACCCCCCTCACCGGCCGGCCTCACTCCGTCTCCTTCTCCGAGAGCGTCCAGCCGGCCGTCGGGATGGTGAGCCAGCTGCTAACCCAGCCCTCCTCCCTCAAGTTCGACAAAAACATCAAGCAGGCCTTTTACAACACGGGGGCGATGATCTTCGTGGCCATCTGCTGCTGCTGCGGTGGTCCTGGTCTGTTCTTCATCCTTCCTCCCCGCCTCCCTGGGCGGTGCTCTGGTGCTGCTTCTCACTCCCTTCCTCCCTTCCTCGTACTCCTGGCTGGCCGGCTCGGCCTGGCTGCAGGAGCGGGGGACAGGACGTGGGGTGCCCGTGGTGGTGGGCCCTGTGCTGTGGTGTGTGTGGGTGGGGGAACTATGGGGGAGCTGGCTGGGGAGCTGCTGGTGCTGGTGCTGCTGGTGGTGCTGGGCCGCGGGGCGCTCGGGGGTCTACTTTCTCTTCTTCTTGCAGGTGATCGGGTCCTCGGGCATCAGGTGTGATCGTCGGGGGCGTGTCTGGACTGTCGGGGACTGTTTCTGAGGTGTCGGGTGGGGTGAGGAGCCGGGGTGGGAGGGGGGTGGGCACACCCACCCACTCACACCCCCACCACCCACACTCCCCCCTGAGTGACAAAAGTGACGTGTGAGTCCTCTGAGATGATGCATGAGGGCGAGGTCAGCTCTGCCAAGTCATCCTGGCAGGCTGCAGCTGAGACTGGAACCGGGTCTTCTGGTTAAAATCTATCTATCTATCTATCTATCTATCTATCTATCTATCTATCTATCTATCTATCTATCTATCTATCTATCTATCTATCTATATCAATCAATCAATCAATCAATCAATCAATCAATCGACCCCCCCAGTATTTCTAATGTATCTGTATAGGCAATATATGCAATATGACATGACTCTAAATCTGACTTTGGTTAAAGAACCATTCACAACAGCTTTGTAAAAAAGAAACTTTTATTATGGAGCTAAAACGACTTAAAAAAAAATAATCAGATGCACATTTGTTGACCATTATCTTTTGTAATTTTTAAAGTACAAATGTCCCAAATTCAGTGGTTTCAGCTTGTCCAGTCTGAATATCTGCTAGGTTTTCATAGTATCATATTATAGTTAAAAACAAACAAACAAACAAATCAATCAATTTCTGTATGAAAATCTGCACTTTTGGAAACAGCGATCAGCCGGTGATCAGTTTTATAGACCAAATGATTAACTGATTATTTCAGAAAGTAACTTGTGGACGTGAATTGAAATAAAAAACAAGTGTTTGTTGCAACCCAACTTAAACTTATTTTCTTGGCTCAGGATTGTTATTGTGGACGATAAAACCTTGTCCAACTTTGATACAATATGATCATATCATCACAGTACAACCCTGTATTTAGGAAACACTAGCTGATAATATTGGATTGAAAGCATTGCAGGCCAACTCACAGCTGCAACCTGTATTGTATTTCCTTGAACGTCTGTATTAAGGGCTTATTCAATTAACCTCAATGAAAAAAGGCCTTTTTTTTCTTGGAATATATGCCTACACTTGTATACAGGTTGATCTAATTTCCTGCAATTCCAGTGTTTGATCGATCAATACCTCATTGTTCTGAAACAGCTTCAGGGGCCTGGGTCCAGCTTTGCTTTTACTAGATACAAACAGCATTAAATGTTCCTCCTCAGACAGCCTGTTGTTTCTCTAAATGCAGAGGTGGACTGATGCCTGGCTTTTTGGCTAGAAAAAATACTTATGAAAACTAGTTGCCGATTGACACAAAATATTCATAATTTTTTAGAGTAATTGACTCCACTTTACTTTAAATGTGAAAAGCTAAACCGGCAAAAACACTCTGAGATTTAGCCCTGGATCATTGATTTGGACAGCAGCATTTTTGTAAAACAGCTCAGAAGGATTGTCTTTTGTTGTTTTTGTTTTTTTCTCAGGTGTGCACTGTGGTGTTTGGCTACTTGTTGATGGTCTGTTTCAAGTGGAGTCCCCACACTGAGCGCTACCTTAAGGCTCTGGCCCTTCCTGTCTGGGCTTCCCTACTCTTCTACATAGGTAAGGGGGGAGACAAGCGGAAGCCTGGATAGCCTGTCCAGACCTGTTGGTTTTCATTCCATACTTTCGTGCAAACTCTTTGCCCCTGGGAATATTTCTTCAAATTCTGCCTACTTCTGAGTGCTGCAGCAGGCTCAATGCAAGATATAGGTTAGATATTGTAAATGTCTTTACGGGTCCATGAGTCCATTGGACAGAGGTCGTTCCGAGGGACATAGTAAGATGAGGAAGTCTTTGGTATTTTTAGCACACACAAGGCGTGCCGAAAAGCAGTGCTGACCTTTACTTGTGATATGTTAAAGTGACTAAGATCTAATGAGACTGAGTTCTGCTCAAGAGAAGAATAAGCTGGGGTGGGGGGGGTATAGGGGGGTGTTGTGGGTAAATTTGAGAAAATGTATTCTTTTTGGTCTGTGGTGTTACAATGATATTATAATATGATTTGGTCAAGATTATACATTTTATCGCAGTAATAATTTGTCCCTTTAGTTTAACCCATATTTTTTGGCAGTTTAAGAACAACAAGTTTCTCCACAACAGAGAGGAGACCCATCGTTATCACATTGATTTCTGCGCCTGTTTTCAGTGTCTCTGACCGGCTCATGGAGGGTCCCTATATTTGTGGTTGTGGTTATACTCCTGATCGTGGGCTCCCAAGAGAAACCGTCTTCTGTCCCTGGCAGAGGTGAAGATTTATGGACACACACACATTCACATTTTACCACAGTAAGAAACCTTTATTCCTCATCAACTGGGCTCTCACACAAATGGTTAAAAAAAGTGTAGGTATATGTGTTAAGTATGGAAGCAAAAATAGAGCTATAATGTGCTGTTAAAAGTGCTGGTAAGTGGATTCACTTACATTTGGATAGAGTCAGGCTAGCTGTTTCCAGCCTTTATGCTAAGCTAATCTAACCGTCCACTGGCTGTAGTTTTGTATTTATCTGACAGATAGGAGAGTGGCACCAGTCTTCTTGTGTACAGTAGGTCTCGGCAAGAGAGCAGCTAAACATATCCCCAGAAATGTTGAACTATTGCTGTAAAACTCAAATGGGAAAAGTAAGCTGACAGTGGAAAAGAAAAAACCTCCTGTAGTGAGAGTTTTGACAATTTGTTATAGCTTTCCCTCAAACTTAACCAGCAATCAGACTAATTTATATCTGGCCTCAATCTTCTTTACCCAGCGTTATCCTAATACATTACAATAAAAGGTTTTTCTTTAAACATGGGACTCGTGTTAGGAACATAGGACCACATGGGGAACATAACACGCTCTTTACACCCTCTGCCTTTGTCAGTTACCGTCGTTTTCTGTCTCTTCATCTCTCCAGGAGAGCTGTCAGGGCAGGTGTTGTCATTCGCTGCTAATACTATTTACATGGCAATCTCCTGTAGCAACCTTCAGGTGAAAACTGAGCCCAGTGAAAACTTCACCGCTGGTAAGACATTTATTCAACTATGAGGACAACTCAAAGACTACAGACTGATATGGAGGAAGTGTCTCTTACTCTGGATTTGGCTTTCTCAGTTATTCGGCAAGAGAAGAGGAAGAGTGGAGAAAGTCTCTGTGAAGCCTATTTGTGAAACTCAACCAATAACCACCATGGCTAATCAAGAAAACACACAGTTTCCACCTGTGTTTATATCGTTTTATTGGACATTAACCTGAAAGTCATAGAGATTTATATAAGAAGAAGTCCAATTAACTATTGATTAGAGAGTCTGTAACTTATTATGGAAAAAAGCTAGTTAATGTTTACTTTAAAAGAGAAATTAAATTTTAATCTCCACAGTCAACATGTATTGGGACCAAACTTCAAGCACCCATTTAGGGAAATGCAGCCCAAGACACTTCTGCTTTGGCTGCCCCATGTAGCCAGTGTTTAACACTTGATGCAACTAACCAACATTCATTGCTTTTTTCATTTCTTCCTCTTATACGCTTCCTCTACCCCTTTGCCTCTCGTCTCCCCCAAGATGGTGTGCAGTCTGCCGGCCCCACCCCTGCTACCCCTGGGTTCCCTCGGGGCTCTCGCTCGTTACCAGCCGGCCTCTTCCAGAGAGAGAAAAGCTCCCACAGAGCCAGTGATATCTATTTTATTCTACTGGTCTGGGCCATAGTTCTGGTTCAGGTCTGGCTCAACCTCTGGATCCTACAACTGCTGCCTATTCCTGTGGCTGGTAACACTCATGTGCAGAGATATTTGAATACACACACCCTTTGACGTGCTTCCTCATATACAATACTAAGGTTCATGTTGTATTGATACTTCAGTGTGGGTGCTGAAGAAGCTGGTGGTCCACTTTGGCCTGAAGAGCTTTGCAGAGCGGACTCTTACCTCATGGTGGATGGTGCTGGAGAAGTTTGGACGTGAGCGAGAGGAGGCCCTGCTGCCTGGACCAATCAAAGGCCTGGCTCAGTTCCTGCTTCGTATTGACACCAAGGTAATATCTCTGACCCATCTACAGGTGCGTCTGGTTCTTCTGGTGTGGCTGCTGTTCTTATTTCCTCTATCTTTGTTTTCACACACCCTCTTCTGGGGACACAGGTTTTCTGTTACACTGTCATACAATGTCCTCATTAAACACTGTCAGTTGCCATCAGGGCTACCGGTTCCATAGTCAGGATATTTACAGGTCATTAAGGATTCTGTAAAAGTATTAAAATAATACAGAAAAAAATTAGTCTGAAGTTGTATAAGACACTTAAAGTCTTGACGGGTTTTTTTTAAGATATATTTGCTCCTAATAATATACAACTAAAAAAAAAGGATCCCACATATTGTTTGAAATTTGCAACTAAAATATTTTTTTTATTGACAGACAGTGTTACTTGTTGGCTCAAAATTCAGGTAGTTTTAGGGATGCTTTCACTATTGTTTTTCCTTAATCAATACTGTTATGCTAAAAATAGATTAACCACTATGTGTAATGTGTAGGGTATCTCTTATTGTGATAAGCCCAGGGAGAATTATCAACAGACTCTGCAGTTCCCTTCAGCTCCACAGAGCGTTTTTGCTTCTCTAAGGTTATATTTTTGGATTTCAGGCCCTCCACCTTGTTTTTCTGGCTCAGTTTCACCCGTCTTCCTGTTATCATTTCCAGCAGCAGCAGGCAGCTTTTTTTTTCACAGAAAAAGCTCCGATAAATGAATGCTAGCCAAAATCTTAGAATATTGCTTGTAAAAGACTTTGGAACGTATTAAACTGAATTTTCTGATACCAGCAACTCTGGTCCTAACTGAATATGCATCTTAGAATGAATGTTAGTTCTAGTGCTACATAAATTACAATCCTCAGGTTTTATATAACTATTAAAATAATATATATTAATGACGTCTTAACTCATACCTTTCACACTAAAATATGTCTTTGTTCTGAAGGTTTTAGGAGGTAGTTGTGTTTGTTGTCACAGTGATTTGCATCCCACACTCCCTGTATGGTCAGTAGTTAAATCCTGCTTGCCACTTTATGATCCCTCACTGCCTGTACCCAAACAGAGGTTGTGTTCTCAACGCATGGGTACATGTGATGACTGCTGCACAGATCTTTCCAATAATAATCTTCCCGATGTCTCTTTGTCTCCTCCCAAGCTCTGGCATTGGCTTAACAAGCAGGTAAAGATTTGGAGGAGCAGAGTGCTGAGAGAAAGAGAGATTGACAGAAAGAGTGTATGTATATGAGAGAAAGTGAGAGACAAAGGATAAAGAAATCACCTGGGTGTGTGTGTGTGTGTGTGTGTGTGTGTGTGTGTGTGTGTGTGTGTGTGTGTGTGAAGGCGTGGGTACACCTTGTAGTAGCTTGGACTGGCACTTTACCCATCCTCCGTCATCACCCTCCCACCCTGCCTATATGTCCATCCTCTTGCTGCTTTCCCCGCTTCTTACTTTTACTTTTCTTTTTCTTTTTTTCTTTTTCTTTTTACAGGAAGCTACAATCGGGGGAGGTGGGACTCTTCGGTCCCCCAGCCCCGTTTGTACCTTCCCTGCTTTGATCTGACTGGCAGGTTTGGCTTGAGAGTGTCTGCTTGGAGAGGACGCTGATATAGACAAGGCAGAGCCAAGTGGGAGTAGAGGGCAGTGCTTCTGAATCTTGTTGATGAGAAAGCCTGAGATTTTAAGTTGAAGTTTTTAATGGAGATGTAGGAGAAACTCTGCCCATGTTCTCCTAGAAAGTAACCTCAGAGCGATTTGATTTCACTTGGGGAAATTTTATGAGTGGGAAAGGGTGGGGCATGGACAAAAAAAAATGGAAACACCAAAAAGAAATTGGGCCAATTTTTACACGTAGAAGAGCTTCACTTCTCTTTGTGGTCAAGTCAACTTGGGCCTGAAATGTTTGTGGTAGATGTTTATAGTAGATATTCTATGTTTCCTCAAGAAGCTCCAGTTTCAGGGATATTTTTTTTAGTATCAACAAATCCCATTAAAAGACCAAAACCATTAATGAATTGATCCCACTATTAAGTATTGTGTGTGTTTAACATAAGCCTGGTACTGTTGTCCAAAAACTTTGAGAAACTCGTCAGTGAACTATAACATTTCACTGGGGGACATTCATCACAATGAATGTAGGCACTGTAGATTATTCTGAATCAATCCCACATGCACCGTGCTGCAGTCTTAAACACTACCAGATGTTTATTAATCCTGTTTGAGTCAGGTTTCCTAAAAACTGGAAAGTACTGAGAGTGGGACTCATGCATTGTTAGTTTTGGTGTTGACAGTAAGAAACATACAAAGTAATGCAAGCTTCATGCTTAAAAGGTTCAGTTAAGTTTAGATTTTGAGCCCTGGGATAGGCATGGTAGACATCTGACATAAAACCCATCTTGAATGGTGGTATAAAAGGCCCTCATAGCGCGACATGGCTCATAGCTTTATTACAGGCATTTGACCTTATCACTTGTACAAGATTACTGTTGCGGGTTCACCACAATGTTAAAACAGCCTGAGACAGAGGTGCTTTACTGGTGTCCTCTGTTGTGAAATTATTTGGGAGCAGAAAATCCTAAAAGGCGACTCATAACATTTTTTGTTTATTTGTTTGTATTCATCACACTGGACAATGTGTTCATGTGTCCTGGCTGTTAATTTATGAAGCTTTTTTTTTTTTTTTTGAGACATAATCAGGCAGTGATGCAGTTCAGATTTCTGATTAGATTGTTTGTAATTTGAATTTTGTACTTACTCATTTAAAAACTAATGCACTTACTTTGTGACCTTTTTGGAACCTCACTAGTGAACCCATGTTGCATTAAGCCGTGGTGACTGTCAGAACTCTTCTAAACCAGACCCCTACTTCTGATTGGTACTCAGCATATTAATTTGCCTGTTAAAACACCTTATTTAGTTTTTCAGAATGAAACCTGTTTCGGTGTGGTGTTTCCATTTTTTAAATTTGCACTGGATTTAAAGCACATTAGTCAGACTGTCAACTATAATTCTTCTCTTTAAGGTAAGGCTTCTTTCTTATAGATGGTTAAAAAAAAACAACAACCTCCATCAACTTCACCTACTTGAAATGAAAGTTGAACATTTACTGACTAGCATATCACGTGACCATCCATGTAATGTCAGAAGAGTAGGGCACGGTCTTATGAGAAAGAGATGTCCACTAACAGAACCTCTTCCAGTAACTTGCCATCGACTCCAGTAACTTGTCTTTAACACAAGTGCGCAAACACACATGAATGGAGACTAAAGATGTTATTAGTTTGCTGTTGATGCAGTTCTGGAGCATTGAGAAACCTGGGTTAAGAATTGCACCGCCTCAAAACAGAATGTACACTTTGAAAAACTGATGGGTATGCTCATGGTAATTTCTAAAATAAAAGCTACTGACAGACAGATAACTCACGCATACAGCAGCACACGGCCTGAGTGTTTCACTTGCATGTTTCAGTGCTGAAGTGCAAAGATGTGTGCATGTATGTGTGCAGGTGCCCTGGCTGTTGGATCACTTAGTCAACTACCTTATTGTCTTCAGGGCCCAAGGGGGCAGCTTTTTATATCCAAAATGGCCTCTTCCAATGGCAAGGACATAGGTTTCTCCATGTGTCTGATCACTGTATGTTTTCAGCCTGTTCGGTACAACACTGACTTTGTGCCTACCCCCCCCCCTTCTATTTGTTTGTTTCTGTGCATTCTCCCTCCCCTCCCTGCAGATGATTGTGTGGTTAGAGCGATCTCTGGATAAAATCATCAGCATCTTCATCATCTTCCTCCTTGTCACAGGGACCCTGCTCATGGCTCTGCTTCTGACTGCTATGGTAAAGTTTTTGCTCTGCTGAATGACTTCACTGTACTTGGGTGACATTGACGTGGTCTTGAAAAACAAAGTAATTTTAACTTTCTAGGTTCATCACGAGAGCGCTCACATCATTGAGGTAACCAGTAACCTCATCAACGAGACTGTGTCTAACCATCCAGAATGGGCCAAGTATGACAGTTTAATCTCTTTAATATCTTATATTTGTCTCTTTTGCGTGAGTAATGATTTCTCACATGCTGAACACCTCTCTTTCTCTCCGACTCTGTCCTCCTCTAGTTGGCTTCCGGAGGCTCGCGTGGTCCAGAAGGCTCTGAATTCAGCCGCCACTAATGTTTATCAACATGGGAGAGAATGGATAACACATAAGGTGGGAATAATTACTGGCACTGATTCATGTCACATTCACCACAAAGAGAATGTAAATAGTTTGACAGCCAGTTATGCAACAAATCTTTCTGTGTTTTTTTCTTTTTCCTGTGTGCAGCTTCATAAGATGTTAGGAGACAAAGTGAACCACACCGCAGTGATTGAGAAACAGGTTTTGGAACTTTGGGACCGACTGTACCACTCCTGGTTTGTGAAGGTATTATAAGGACGGTGGAGGTCAGGCCAGAACATTTAACTTCTCTATGTTGAGGAAAAGTGTTCACAGTGGCTTAAAATGTGCAAGTCATGAAATACTGTGCATTTTTCTAGAATGTAACCCACTCAGGACGCCACCGTGGTCAGAAGATGATGGTTCAGAGACAGAATAGTTGGCTAGTGGACATTCTGGACTGGAAGGACATCGCCTCGTTTCTACAGGAAAATATTGAGACTCTGCTGTCTGTAAGTATGAATGTGTTTTTACACCATCCTCTGTATGAGGCAGAGGATTTGCATACGTTTTGCTTTCATAGATGTGTCAGTCCTTTATCAATTGCAAAATTAGAAACTTCAGTTGAAGGAACTTTGTCCATTGTTTTCCTTGTATCAAAATGATATTTCAGAGAATTAGTGAATTGATTCTAGTAAAACATGTTAATATGCTGTAATATATGTCAGCACCGACTCAATTGGCCTCTAATAACAGCTGCAGATCAAAAATCACTGACTTTTTAACTTTAAAAGGGGTGTGAAGTTTCCCTGTGGATGACATGTTTATACCGTTGCCTTGTTGTTTTGTAGATCCTGGAGTCTCTGTGGGTAGTAATGAGTAGGAATGTTGGCCTCCTCATCTCCACTACAACCACCCTCTTCACTGTCTTGTTCCACAGTGGCACAGCTCTGCTAAACTTCGCTCTGAGTCTGGTACGTAACATTGACTTCTATGAACCATCTAGGTCAAAATGACACAGAAAGGTTTTGTTGGAGAGGAAATGCCTCACTCATGCTTGTTTACCTCGTGAGTTGAAACCAGCAAAATCTGCTCTGCAACCCTGAGGTAAACTGTTTTTCTCTCAGATTAAGAATTAGTCTTCTAAAGGGTCACTTTTTCTGTATCATTATTCTTTTGAAATGCAGAGGAGTGTAGCAAACACAGTCATTACAACTTATGTCTTTCACAGTGTGCAGGCTTTTAATGATAATTTCCAAATGTATTTATGATAAAAACAACAACAACAATATTTTGTATGTTAAAAATATGTTGAAATTTAAAACAGAAGCAGAGGGCATTCAAAATTTCTCAGATCCCTAGGTGAGGTCCTCAGTTTGCTTTTTTTGTCTACCAGTCCAAAACCCTAAGATATTCAATTTACTGTCATAATTGACAAAGAAAAAAGAAAATTGCCAGTTGATCTAATTTGATGAGGTGGAGCAAAAGACTTGTTTGAATTTCATTTGGAAAATGACTGAAGCAATTTACCAATTTTCGAAGTGGTTTCCAATTCATTTTCTTACTGTTGACAACTCATTGAGGCTCTAATGCCCCTGGCTTCTTTCCATTGTTGTCCGTGGTGTTTGCAGAGTCCACCAACCTTTGGTAAACTTTTATGTTACATGTTCTTGATCTATATTATTTTATTAAATTAAATAATGTTACCTATCTATTCTGATGCACAATGTGTGCTGTTTTCTGTGTGCATGTAGGTGATTTTCCTGACCACTCTTTTCTACCTGCTGAGCTCCAGTGGTGAATATTACAAACCTGTCAAATGGGTGATCAGCCTGACCCCTCTCTCCCAGCCCGGACCCTCCTCCAATATCATAGGCCAGTCTGTAGAAGAGGCAATCAGGTAGTCAATTGCACAAAATCATCTTAAGTGTGTTGGAAAAAGTTACAGAATCTATGAATATATCTCAAGATTATTTTTGACCTTGTGTATGTTTGATTGTACTAAAGAGGAGTGTTTGACGCTTCTCTGAAAATGGCCGGCTTCTACGGCCTCTACACTTGGCTCACTCACACCATCTTTGGCATCAACATTGTCTTCATTCCTTCTGGTGAGTCAGCGTGTTCACAGCAAATCATGCTGGCACTCCACAGGCCTGCCAAGCCACGCTCAGTATTTTCTCACTCTCTGACTCCCTCTCTCCTGGCCTGAAGCGCTGGCTGCCATCCTGGGTGCGGTGCCATTCCTAGGGACCTACTGGGCAGCGGTGCCAGCAGTGTGTGACCTGTGGTTAGCACAGGGCGAAGGCGTGAAGGCCGTGCTGCTGCTGGTCTGCCATCTGCTTCCGACATATTTTGTAGATACAGCCATCTACTCTGATATTTCTGGGTAGGTATTTGTGACACTGTTACTACCAGCTTTTGTGTGTGTGTGTGTGTGTGTGTGTGTGTGTGTGTGTCTTTGTGGTTTTTAAGCTTCCCCTTGCAGCACTGCAGCATTTGGTCAATAAATTTCAACATCTTGCCTGTGACTGTTAGTGTAACACATACAAGCCTGGTTGGTAACCTAAAACGGCTATGAGAGGAAACCCCTCTGTTGGTGGAATCTATAGACAATCTCCATTTGCCTCAGCTAGTCCCCTAAACTGTTGCCTGTTGGAAACAGAGCCAAAGGAAAAAAGACAGCAGGCTAGAAAATACTAATTCTCAGCCCTTTCTGGGAGCCTGGCTTCCTGTTGAACCCTGCTTTCTTTAGAATAGTGTTTGCCACAGTGCTGCCCTCCGTAGTTGATAATTAGTTCATATTTATGTTAGTGTAGGATTATGGTTAATTGTTGCAGAAATAACTAGTTGGCTTAGGCTTAGGGAAAAAAGGGAACTACAAATCTATGGGAATACAGACTTTTATATAGCTGCTTTTATTTACAGTTTTCTTGTTTTAGCCTATTCTTTTAATGGGTTTGTTTTTTCAAAAGTATACTTTTTATGGCATGGGTTGCATCATTACAGTATGCAGTGAAAATCAACTTGGATCGTCTTAAAATCATTTGCAAAGAACAATTTTCTGGCTATTGTTTTTCAATCTAACTTAGATATAGTTATATTCATCCTACAATAAAGGAGCTAGAATTACAACTCTTTATGATGGTGTATTTGTGAACACTGCAGCATCCAAGAACTGATATCGTGGCCATCTGCCAGAAAGTCCTGCATTGAAAAGCTACATTGTTGAGTTGAGGCATAAAATGAAGGATGGCATTCTTGACTGCAACAGGAACAAGCTGTCCAAACAGTCACGGCTACAACAGAATCACCTTCATATTATTTTGAAATTGTTCAAAATGATGAAGTTTAAAAAATATTTTTTGGGTTGATGTATTAATTATACAGAGTTTGTAGAAATACAGTAGTCACATGCAAAATGTATGTTGAAAGAGTTATTGGTTGCTGTAAACATTCCTCATTTCCATACTGGCCACTGTCGTTTCCTATGTAGCATCTACACTGTAAGAAATGAGTTGTTCTGCATAAAAATTGCAAACTAAAGTTTAGCTGAAGCTACTATAACAGTGGATAATCTCATTAAAACCTATTCCTCAAGGAGCCAAAATATAGTCTTGTATGTATTCGTTATTGTTTACACCCTTTCTCTTCTCTGTGTCTCAGTGGTGGACACCCGTATCTGACAGGTCTGGCAGTGGCAGGTGGAGCATACTATCTGGGACTGGAGGGCGCCATTATCGGGCCAATTCTCCTCTGCATCCTGGTTGTGGCAGCCAACATCTACAGTGCCATGTTAATGAGCCCCAGCTCTGCAGTGCCCACGCCTGTGCAGTCGACCTGGCCTCTCCACCCCATCAGGTAAATACATCGCCTGAAATACCAGAAACACATGAGAAGCTGAACAAATCTTCGAATAAATGTGGCCACGCCATCACTGTCTCCTTGCTTGTCTCTTTCAGGCCCTTCACAGACTCCACGCCCTCTGTCCTGAAGAAGACCAGCGAGTGAGAACACGAGGGCGTGTCCCTGTGGAACAACTTCCGGCTACCTATTGGCTGATTCTTCAGGGGACGTGCTCCCCTCCCCGAAGCTCTTCGCTACGCTATCTGGCTCTACAGGGGGCAGCCCCAACCAAGAAGGGATGGCGGCGTAATGACTGATCACCCACGATGCCGTCTGTGTACCAGAGCTATGTCTCTGAGGAATACGGCACCAGCTGCTCTCATTCAAAACCCTTAAATTACAAGTGAGAGCCTACATCCTGATCACAAACATGGACTGATGACACCACATTGGTCTTTATGAACTGTGGAGACGTTGTTGCTATCACATCATCTTTTAGAAATCAGTGCCTAAATTGATTTTGTAATATTGAGAAATGCCTAAAATTATCCTATGGTTTGTGAATCGTAAGATGATACCTTTTATCTACAAGGCCCCTGATTTCCACCTCGCACACCCTGGCTGTGTTTAAGCCACAGTATGTGGTCATGCAGTATTTGTACTCCCTACCTCTTTCCTCATGGGGTTTTTAGTGAAGGCCAGCTTTGAAGACTCCTCCCCAACAGAAGGCCTCACGCCTGGCTCGAGAAAACGAGTTATTGTCTGATTTTTAATATTTTTTTTTTTTTAATTTAACCTAAGTTGTCATTCACGTCTTATTGGTGGTAGATGTGAGTCCACAACACTAGATCTCTGCTTCAACAAAGAAGTACACTCCTGTTCTTCTCGACCAGGTTTTGTTAGCACTGTTTTTTTTAGTAACTTTCTCATCGAATGTTTGCAATGTCCCTGCTTGTGTTTTTTTTAATGGCTACAGGTTTACACTTCTGACTTATTTAGTGGATCAGTGAGACAACCTGTTTTCTGGGAATTCAGTCTGAATCCGAGACCCACAGGATTGTTTGCACCGAGTGCACATATACATATAATGTGTATGTGCACATAAACACGTAATTGCAACCAAGCTTTGTATTTTTGACACACTTAACTGATCTCTCAGTCATAAGAACGTTTACACCCACAGGATGTTGATGTCGACAAGTTTGAGTATCTTTGTGAGCACTTTGGAAGGGCTGTGATTTCACCAGTAGTTTAGACCTCATGTCCCTTACAAATGTCAACATATATAATTTCTACTCAGCTGCCTCACTCTTGCTTTTGCTAGCGCATACTTTTAAGTAAAGTCAGAGCACTTTTCTGAAAGGATAGTATGAAGTAGTTTACATCAGTTGAAGCTTTAATAATGCAACACATCGATCATTCATGGCTACTGTCTTAGGCACCGGAGGGGGGAAGGGTGATGATGTCATCTTTGTTGGAATGAAAGTGGTTTAGCAGCAGTTTCACCGTTTAACTAAAATACTGTAGCTGTCATTTGGTGCTGTTGCTGTGTGTATGTGTATGTGTGTGTGTGTTTTTTTTTTTTTAATTACTGGATATGCACTGACAATAAACATAATTTGGAGGAACTATTTCTTCTTCTTTTTTAAATTAGCTTAAATTTTTGGTCTATAAAATTTTAGGAAAAAGAAAAGGAAGAGAGGAATGAAATACAATTTCTCAGAGGTGATTTTTTTTTTTTTTTTTTGTCAGACCAGCCATCTTTAAAACAAAGATATTGAATTTTTTTTTTCATCAGAGGGTTTTTTTCTTTTCTTTCTCAAGTCAGAGTAAAGATCTTCTATTGGGTACTCTACTTAAAATCCTTTTTCACTCTGTGTTTGTGTGAGTTAAATCAGATGGCATCATCTGTTCTGTAGAGGCGTTACAGATTTTCAATTTATCATCAGGCACGGGACAGATGGACAGAATAAATATCAAATCCATGGAAATCTACGGTGTTGTTGCTGGTGAAGCCAGGCATCTTTCCTCTTAAGTCTCCTATAAAACAATCAATGAACCCACTGCCAATAAGATTATATTAATATTAGTAACATTCAGATTCTTGTGTATTTTGTGTGTGTGTGTGACGGTATGATGTGAGTCATTAAAAAATGTTTTTCATAAATTTTGTGACAGAAAACATAGAAAGTAGTTCTCTAGACTAAAATTTGAGTATGAAGTAATATTTAAAAATACTATAAAGGCAAAAGTCTATTTTAATCTATTTACAGTGACAGTACTGAATGTTTGAAGCTTGTTATTTGTATTTTTTTGATAATGGCCACATTCACACTTAGATTAATTCAACATAAATTAAAAATGACAGTTAAACTCACAAAGTGTTTGTGTTTGCAGCACACCGTCAGTTTTGAAAGCACAAAAAATATGATCCTCCTACCTGAGAGCTGATTCTGAATGAAACCATGGCTTTCCAGGTGGCCTCACGCACTGACAGTCTTTATAAAAAACAAAAAAAAAGAAAACAAAAAACAAAGCAAAGGAGATTTATTGTTGAAATGGCTTCAATCCAAAGCAACAGACTTAATTCACTAAGGGAAAGAGGATACGGACAAGAAAATATGAATTAACCTCAGTTTCAGCCCCATATAACAGAGGTGCACTGCATTTATAAAAGAAAAGAAATTAGAGATAGTATTTCTTAATATAGATTCCCTTATATCAAGAAGTGGAACTTGCCTGAGATAATCAGGTTTTTAAGATCAGTTCAGTATCAGACTAATTCAGTCAGAGTTATCAGTACATCTAATGCTACGTAGCAACATGGAACTGTTAAGAGCAAATTCGACGTACTTATTTTCCAAAAAGTAAACAAATATAGCCTAAAGGTTTTTCAAGTCATCAAGTAGCAACTTTTAAAGTTTAATGTAACATTTTCCAAAATACTTTGTTGAAAAAAAAAAAACCTCACATAAGCATATTGATATTTAAGCTCATATTCATTATATAGATATAAAGGCAGACAAAAAAAAAAGCACAAAAAGAAACACAAGGTGTCTCCTTGAAGAAGAATTTTCTGGAATCTAAAAATCAGATGTGTATTTCAACTGGAATGATAGGTAATCTCTGTAATGAGAAGCTGGTTAGTATGAAAACATCCTAATACCTTATTTACTATACAGGAGACACTTCTGGAAAAAAAATGCAGATTCATCAACATGTAATATTAAAGTATGCAAACCACTGTTTTCTAATATGTTTTTCTGATGACTCTCAGTCAGCCTAATCCTGATAAATAAATAATTCAACAGATCAGTTCAAGGAGTTTGAATAATCCACTCTCAACAAAACCTGTACTCTGTATGCTGCCCGACTCTATTACCTTCACACTGCTCTATGCGGATGATTAAAAAGACAGAGAACAGTCCCATTTCCAAACCAGATTCAACTCGTTTCTGCCCCGATTCAACTTTTCTGCCACGCTGTGCTTCTCACTGTGGGGAGATAAGGGTTGCCTCATGCAGCAGTGGCCACCGTTCGCACCCCATGACCGTGTGGTTGCCACTTAGTAAAACTGAAAGCTTCAAGCAGCAGGGCATCTGACTTAAATTAAGAATTACAAATGACAAATTACTGACCAATTACAGCCAGATTGACAAATCAGCCAGGATGATATAGGAGTTGATATTAGCTCAACGAACATACAGTGTATCAGTATCAGCGTATATATACTATATATCAGAGTAGCCTAAAAGTAACATCTATCCATCAACTATAAAATATCTGGCTCAGTACTTATCACAATTCTTAAGAAAACAGTCAATTATTTAGAAAACAATCTTCACTCAAGGTCTACTTACTTGTTTTTTCTGGATTCTTTGACTGTATTGAACTCATTGACAGCTAAGTTTTGCTCATTGTTGAATTGTTGCTGTTAAAACTTTACATTATTCAGGACACTTTTAGGACTTCTATAACCTTAACTATTGAGCTTGAAAGTTCATTTTCAACCTTGAAAACAGCAGTTGACAAAAATAAATAAATAAATAAATAAAAATCTATCCACTTACAAACTTGTTCCGGACCTTTCAACAGGATCTCACAAAATTAAGCAAGTAAGTGGATCTTAAACACTAGTAGACAATGGATCTTTTTCTTTTTTTTTTTTTAAACAAGTGGGTCCTCCTATTGGTTGTATAATGCATGCTCATGAAGATGCACATGTTTTAGCAGAAGCATGCTGGCAATGCAAAAAATGTCTTGTATTTGGTTTCACACTATGCCCCTTATTGACCAAGGAATACACCAATGCACAAACAAAGGCAGTGAAAAAGAGGACTGCAAAAGCCAGTAAACATGGATGTAAACAATGGATGCTCTGAAATATATAAAAAAAAAACAACCAAAACACCCCCAGGCCTCAGGGGGCAAACATGTTTTATAAGAAAACTCCACAGAACACCTGTAAGTAGAGATTATTTGGTCAACTGCTGTTCAAGATAAAAAAAAAAAGAATTTCAACCTCAAATGTAACGGTCCTCATTTATGTATGGAATTTGCTTATGAAATAATATAGTACCAGATATACAGTAGTGATTAAACATTATTTTTAACTCAACTATTGATATTTGCCTGTTGGGTTATGTACTTAATCATCAAGTTAAAATCAAACTTAATTCAAAATTTTTGTCAAGTAATTAATTTATCTTCCCCCATTAGAGTGACCGTCGGTGACCTTTGTACACTGCTAGTGCTCCTGACTGAAGAGAGAGTGTGTGTGTTTTGTGACCATGTGTGCGGATAGAGGCAGAAAATGACATTGTCCTTGTATTGTTCTGTAAACCTTTTCACCTTTATTTTCTACATTTGGATCAGCTCAGTGTGGAAGCCTGGAACAATCGATACACCCCCTCTGTTCCACAGTCAAAAAAACGTTCACATCTTTACCACAGTCACTCACTCAGACATGGGGAAAAAAAAAGTAAAAAACAACAAAAAAAAACAAAAATAAAAAACTGTCAACGGCCGGCTCTCACTACCATGTCCACAACAAAGATGAACCAATGACGTGTCCAATGTGTAAACCCTTCCTCCACTGGAGGAAGCTTAAATGGTTAAAAACCTTTATGAAATCACCTCTCCTGCCCTGACTTTCAGCCGCAGGAGTGATACATAAGAAAAAAATGTATAAAGAAAGCATGATGGTTGAAATGACACACTGATGTAACTGTTCAACCCGTTTGGCTCACTGAGATATGAATAGTGAAATACTGCGGGTGAGCTTGTAGAGTGAGATATGCAGTTATGGATTAAGATATGTCAGCTGCTGCTGCTGCTGCTGCTCTTGCTGCTGTGCTCTTTGTGATCCACATTTCAACCCTTTAACTCCCTTCAACTCTGTACAATTATTATCCAGTCACTGATTAATTCTCCTAAACACACCTCGGCGATGTCTCCTTGATATTCTAACATACACTTTCCAGGCATTGTTTCCTGCTGTAGATATGTCCTCAGGAGAGTGCAGAGGCTTGGTTCTGTCTAGCAAATAAAAGCAGCTTTTGCTCATTTTGTACAATGGAAGCAGGAATACACTAATCTGCTGTCACTCTATGCTACGGGCTCTTGGTTGTCCAACAGCGAGGATTCTGAGAGCGGTTTGTTCTAGTAAACAGGGAGCTGATGTACTGGGATTAGTACTGAAGAGGCACGCTCACATCCACACCGACACATCCATCCACACACTCCACTGGAGGAAAGAAGCCCTTGGAGTGTATTTTTTAAGGAGGTCATTGAGAAGAAGATACGCCAAAATTGATTTAAGTATCAGGCCAGGGCAGCCTTTTGTGTATGTTTGTGTGACTATGTAGTGTCTGAAGGAGAGTTTCCCATTGTTTAACACTACATTAGGCAGTGAACATATGTTACATATGCAGAGTCCTGTTTGTCTGTGTGTCTGTGTGTGTGTGTCTGTGTGTTAGCTCTATGTTAAACATCTTCATAGACAAGAGAGACAGACAGACAGACTAGGGTTACTGCTCTGTGGCACTCTCACAGGACTGTAGAAACAGACAAGAGCCATGTAAAAACTGGACATAGAAATCTCAAGATATCACAAACATCATTTTTCTCTATCACTAGATTTCTGCTGATGGCAGACGTGGGGTCCTCGAGGTTGATCTTCTTGCTTTGTTTTTTTGTTTTCTTTTGTTTAATGTGCAGTCCCTCAGAAAATTCCTCTGCATGGAGGCTTCAGTCTGTGTGATGAAATGCTGAGGAGTAACACCAGAGGGAGACACACACTGCTGCAAGACTGTAGGAGGGGCTCCGACACATGCATTCATGACAGTCTCACACGTACACAGATGCTCGCGTACTCATGCACCCTTCTTCATTGGAGTTCACCAGAGTTCATTTCAAATTCCATTACAAAATTAAATAAAAAAGAAGAAAACAAAAAAGAAAAAGCAAGAAATGAACAAGGAATTGAGCCCCCTTCTCAAAGCATACATTCATCTCAGAGTACACACACACACACACACACACACACACACACACACACACACACACACATTCACATAAGTGCACACACACTCTCATAAGAGGCAGTCAGTAAACCTTTAGTGATGAGTTGAGGGGTGGACTACTTTGTCCAGGGAAGCTGTGAGCGCAGAATCTTGCCTCCACCAGCCAGTTTCATATTCATGCCCAAGAGCGAGTCACTCTGCGCAGTTAAAATCTCTTTTTTAAAAAACAACAAACAAACAAACAAACGAACGAACAAACCAAAAAACACAAAAAAAGTAAAACAACAGCCATCTCTCCTAGAGGGAGTCCTTCCTCTCTTCTCTCTCTGAAGGAGGGGGGGGGGTGTCGAACACACTCCTTCCTCTGATCCGTGGCAGAGGTAGTACCGTCCACTCCATCCTCCTCTCCTCCTGAGTCCCCTCATGGGAAGTTCATTCCCCTCACCGCTTTCTCTGGGCCGCTGTGTGTGTGTGTGAGCGTGCGGAGTGTGGTCAGAAGAACTCTGGTAGTGTGACGTTGCGGAGCAGCCACTGTTGAGAGCGCGTGTGTGTGCAGTCTCTGACGCTGGGGACCTGGCTGTCCTCCTCGCTCGCCTTGTCCAGACACTGGTTACTGTTGACGTGGACCAGAGTCAGCTTCTGCACAGCAGTGAAACAGAGCAGGTGCGTGTTGGAGGGGATGCAAATCAGGCTTTCAAATGATGCATTTGAATTCACACGAGCATGTAAATAAACCTTTATTCAAATATTAAGTCTGTACAAAGTGTTGCTAGTTTAATTTTCTCTCTCAAAATTCCATGGGTTTCATTTTATCATCAGAACTGAATTTTTCAGGCACAATTCAGTTTTGGCTCTAAATTTGAGGAATGCCGTGGTTGAGCTGGGTAATATGTCAACCAGGATAGATTACCCTAAAACTGAGGACAATAAATATCCCGTTGACTGAAATTACACATGGTCTGAAATATGTGTTGCCATATTGTTTGTGACGTGGGAATACACATGGCTTATTTTCAGTTTAAAACAAAACTGGAAAAGCATCTTCGCTCATTTTTTTAATTAAGAAAGAGTATAAAAGAAAAGAACTAAAGTGAAAGTGAAAATATGATTTGAAAAATTACATTTGAAATGCAAAGATGTTTTTTCTTTATCTTCCATTGAAAAAAGGTTGGTGTACAATCATCACCTCATTTGTGTTTTTCCCCAGTTTTCCTCTACACTCTGTTGTGGAATGCGTTTTCTGAACTATGCTCATTTCAAGAAGTTTACTGGCAGGAACCTTTTTCCTTTTAATCTTTTACGGTTTTGCCTAGTTTTGGTATTTGTCTCCTTTATTGTTTTCATTTCCCCTGTGTTATTGGTGTTTCTTCAAATTTTTAAATTCAATTAATTTCAAACCAAAAGAAAAAAAAAGAAACAGATTAACCCTCCAAACTTTCCAGGTTTCTTAGAAAAAAAACCCCAAAACTTAATTTTCTTTACTCATCAGACCTGCATAAGAACCCTCTGTACCAATCAATCCACACAGTTATTATTTCTTTCCATAGACCCTAACATGTACATGTTAATCATTTCCTCTACTCACCACAGGGTCGTACTCCCAGAGCTGGTTGCCTTTGAGGTGGTGGCACTTGAGCATCATGACGGGTCCGTTTAGCTTGGACACGTCTAGACACAAGTCATCTGTCCTGATTTCCTTATTGGCGGTGTACGAGAAAACCTGCATGTCAGATGAGACGATTAAAGCTTTTAAAACAATTCTTTTGCATTTTTCTTTCTAAACACTTCTAGAAGCACTTCTTTTTTTTAGTTCCAGGAATGACTACAATTTCACTGCAGCTAAATGTTTACCGTTTGCAAAAAAACATTCATTGCTTATTTTGTGTGTGAATTTGTTTCTTTATGTTGTTGTTTTATTGGGGTTTTTTGCTGTGTCTTGGTTCCATTTTACCTGGTTGCCTCCCATGCCATGGCAGTTGAAAATGCCGACCTTCTCATTCTCCTTTCGGGCCATGTTGTCCAGGCACTGGTTGGTCTCTACATTGCGTATCTGAGTCGAACAGATACAGAAACCACAGTAAGCAACACTGTTACCTACACATAAGATCCCACTTAAACTGACTTAGACATCAGTCTTACAATGAATGACACTGTCTAAAATGCTGTGAGTCAGGTAGTGTTATGTGTGTATGCGAGTTTACCTCTCCCAGGGAGTAATAGTGCCTGGGGATCTGGGAGTCAGGGTAAACGTTCTCCAAGTACCAACTGAAGGGTTTACATTGAAGCTTTTGTCTCAGAGAAGTGCGAGACGTGATGTCACCATAGTCCACTTTGGTCACACCTTTACACGGACACACCCACACACCCAGAAAGACAGACAGACACACACACACACACACACACACACACACACACACACACACACACACACACACACACACACACACACACACACACACACACACACACACACACATTAATATAAAGGTCAGTAACTATGGCACAAAACTACATTCACGTAGTCCTGAGTTTGTTGGCTGTTATTGGTAAAGGAAAACAAGGCCACTCTTTGATTTGAGGCACCCAAACACACACCAAATATCACTGAACTGAAGAGCTCAATTGTCAGATGGTCAGATGCTTGAAAAAGGCTAAGGTTAAAGAGCAACTCCAACAAAAATCTATTTGTTGAGAATCAAATCATCTTTAGAATACTAGAGCTTGCTTCTCTGCAGATGGCAACAGCTGTAGTGGGTGTGAACCCATGACAGACGATTCCAATAAAGACCTAGTGTCAAGGGGAAAAAAAAAAACATTTCAAACCAGCATTACAAGATAATTGACTTCTTACTCACCACTGAGTGAGCCATCGCAGAGAAGCAGCAGAAACAGGCACTTTAACATGTTGTATGGCCTCATTTCAGACATAAATGAAATGATTTTTTTTCCCTGCATTTCAAATATGTCTGGTGTCCTTAGGATGCCTGTTTTGCCTCTTTGGAAAAACAACTCAGCTGTGTTGGTATAATTAAGAATGGAGATGTAATCTATCTTTGCCAGGTGCAGAAAAACAGACACCAAAATGCCCATGAGATATCTAGTTGAGTCTACTCACATGAATAATAATAGTTAAAGGATAAAACTTTATTTTTACAGCGCAATTCATAAAAAAAAGAATGTAATACAATGTATTTCACAAAACCCACAAAGAAAACCCGAAAAATGATGCAAATAGGCTAAGGTTAAAATATAGTCTCTATAATCTCTAGCAAATTTTAAAAAGGCAGGTTTTTACATTTTGTTTTAAAATCTTTAAGGGAGAGGCTGTCCCTTAAACCAGCCTGTTTACTTGATTGATATTAGCCTTTTCTGTGTCAATTTACAATGATTTTGACAGGTCTGGTTACATCAGTTACTACTGATAGGTCATGGCAAAATACTGAACGTGAACAAAATATCACCCTGAATCATAACCTTAAAACAAAATGACAGTTCAGTCTAACTGTCAAGCAACATGCTTTAACTGTAAGTGTTAAATTTCAGCAGCTATATCTTTCTCTGCCTGTGGGTGACAATGCCAGCATGTCTACATCTGGATTTGTAAAAAATGAGTTTGTGAAGGAGATACTGATGGCTTCCACATCTAAAGCTATTTTCTATTTTGTGAGTTTTGCTTTTCTTTAGGTTGTCTATCCTTTGCCAGCTTGTGTGTGTGTGTTTTGTGCGAGTTAACAGATGCTTTGTAGCGTGAAATTACCCACCGCCCCCAGTTCTGCACGGCTGGGTTGCAACTACAATATCACACTGTCACTGGGTTAATGGATAGATCACACCTGCCACAGAGATTAACTTCCACATGTGGGCACATACGTGCATACTCGCATAAGCACATACATACCCACACAAGGTCCAACTCACCGGGAGAGATGATATAGAAAAAGTTTTTAAATTCGTCCATCCACACTTCTGCCAGGCGTCGGTTGTTTTTGTTGATGATCTGTCCCGTTCCTCCAGGAAACGTGTAGGGCGTCGCCTTTCTGAACACGTGACCCACGTGAGAGCATGTGACAATTTCGAGAGTCCCACCGCACTGCCAGATCTGTGAAAACGGAAACACACATGTATTTCGTTTAGGATATACGCACTGTAAGGCCTGCTCGCTGAATGAGCAAAGGCAGACCAATGAACTCTGCTGGGAGATGGATGACGCAGACTGGTCCCGTCTGTGTTGTCACAGTCTGAATAAGTTTGATTGAGAGCCAGTCGGGATGACGCCCGACAAAGTATTAGTCAAGTCAACAATTTAGTCAGAGTAGTCGAACTCACAAGTGCGATGTGCATGTATGTGTCTGAACCTGAGTAGACACTCCTGAATGCCTGGAAGTGAATGGAATAATACAGTCATGTCAATTAGTTGTGGGTGTGTTCACTTACTCTGAAAGAGATTTCAAGGTTCTCTCCACCCCAGATGTCCATGCCTGCATCATATGTGCCGATCTCCTGAAAATAATCTCTGTCAATGGAGAACAAGCCACCTGCCATGGTGGGAGTCCTGGAGACGGAAACAAGAAAAGGTTAAATTAAGAGGGAGGCGAGTTAGTGCCACTTAACTCACTGAAGGCTGGCTTCCTAAAGGTCACAAAGTATCCACAGATCTCATTAGAGTTTTAGATTTCACTGCTCTCACTTTTTAGCAAAGAACGGAGGATTCTTTGCAAATTTCATGCTCTCTTTTTTTTTTTTTCTGCTCACTTCTCTGTTGTTGTGATGGTTGTGTCAGTGTTTAATGACCTAGACGCTCTCTTCCTATTTCTCTCACTTAAAGAATGGTTTCCTCTTTTGTACATCAGGCTCATTTTTCTTGCTGCCAAGTTTTGCTTTCATTTAACATCTAAATTCACTTATCAACACACCGTATCTTGCATGACCAAAAAGGAACACAGATGAAGCATGTCCTGAGAGCGCACACGGGACGCATTTAGCTGAGAATAGGAAATAATATGCGACACAGATGCAGAGCAAAAATACTCACTTGATAAACAAAACACGATTGCTATTTAACACCCACAGATAGTAACAGTAGAAAAGTAATGAATTATAGAAATATTAATTATGCGTGTTTTTCTTTTTATTGTAACATATTAAAGCTGTCTAACTGCTTACAATCAAATCACTATTTTTATAAAGACTCCAATACATCACAGCAAAGCAAACAAAACCTAATAATTTAGAATGAATTTTTGATATATATATATATACATATATATATATATACATATATATATAAATATATACATATATATATATACATATATATACACATATATATACATATATATATATATACATATATATACACACACACATATATATATATATATATATACATACACACATACATATATATACACATACATATATATACACGTGTGGCATTGAGCATGCTTGCAAACAAGAGCAAGATGAAGAGATGATAGACAGGGAAGAATAAGCTCCCGATTTTCCTTCCAATGCCTAGGCCATGAGAAATGGTACATGGATCAGAATTGCACAGAATCTTATATAAACATCATGACTTTAACAACAGAGGAAAGTTTACTCTAATGAGAATGTGTATTCCTGCCCTGAAAATTTTTATGATTACTTACTGTTTAAAATTAAACGGTAAAGTGTGATTAGGCTACATGCATGAATTGTTAATGCCAATAAGTAACACCAAAGTTTAAAGAATGATATTTTAACCAACACAGCAAGTGAGTATGATTAATGTATGCCTGGCTATAATACTGACACAATTTATGTGTGGTTACTGCGTAGAAATTCCAGAGAAGTCAGGGTTAGCTGAACAACAGCAGCTGTTGAGCTGGTAGAAGCTGAAAAACTTGCAATGGGGCAATAAAATGCTGCTAGTCAAACCCCAGATGATTTAGTAGCCGGTTCCTCCCGTTGTATCACCCACCTGACTGGCAACGTGCGGTCTCCTTTGCGGCGGTCCATCTCTCTCTGGGGTACAGGGTACCAGCGAAAGTTGAGCTTCCAGTTGAAGCCTCCATACGTCATGTCGGATCCTGCCATGTATTCAAATGTATCATCACTGATCACGTCGATGATGGGGCACACCACGGTTCTCCTATAGCATACAGAAACACAAACACATCAAGACAAACATACAAACCCCCCCCCCACTTACATATAGTACATAAGCCCGACAACCATCAGCCTGGATGTCATCATAATGTCTGAGTGCTCATATGCATATAAACTCCAAGTGTTTATATGCCCTTTTATTTATATGCATAAATATATATAAACATAAGTGCTTGCTGTGACTTTCCATCAGTCATCACTCATCACATTACACCCTCTTAATCCAGTGTTTTCTGTGTATATGTGAGTGCCTGCTTATGCGAAGCAGTAAGAAGAGGATGAGTAATTAAGCATCAAATAAACACAAGGACAAGCCCCCTGCAAGCTCAACAACAGTTCATTGATTTTTTTTTTGCTTGCCAATGATGTGTGTGTCTTACTTGTCTTGCTTGATGCGGGCGAGCAGAGGCTCCAGCCACCCTGTTGTACACTCACAGTGAGCATCCAGAAAAGTGATAACCTAGAAACATGGAGAGAAAACATTAGACAAACCAAACAGTACACACATCATATGGAGAAAACACACACACACACACACACACACACACACACACACACACACACACACACACACACACACACACCTGGCCAGTGGAGATGGATGCTCCTTTGAGACGAGCACGGATTAGTCCAGACCGCTGCTCCATCCTCACTACTCTGACAGGGACTTCAAGCCTTCTGACATACTGCTCCAATGGCCGCTTTAGGAAATCTTAAATCAACAAATAAACACATACATGAATTAAAAAGGACACAATATGCAAAAATAAAACCGCAAACAGGACAGAAGACAACACTCACAGCAGAGGCTGGATTACAAGCAACTGTTCCAACCTATTCCGTTTGTACCAGCAAAGATCACAGGTAAATTTGTGCTTGTGTTTTTGCCTGCATACAGGTGGCTTAGTATGCCTGCCAACATCCCTCCTACCTGCAGAGAGCAGCAACACACACTGACTAGCACCATCAAACCTGAGGTCCCTTCGGGTGTAATGGTGCTGTGGAGGCGGTTGGCGGGGGGGGGCTGAGGGTAATAACAGAGTGTAATCCCTGCGGCTGGCAAATTAAAGACCTAATCTCCCCCAAACAGGGATTAACAGCATTGCACAGGGTGGAGTGGCACACACAGCACATATATGCTGACTTGCTGCTGGGCACATACACATACACACGCAGAATTCCAGCAAAATCATACGCTCTCTAAAAAAATAGGCTAAGCCTCGAACAAGAGGCACTGAAGGATTTATCTGCGGCATGTGTGTGTACATACCTCTCTCGCTGGCATCGTCCACCAGGACAATCTCCTCTAGCAGTGTGTGTGGGGAGCGGTCAATCACGGAGTGGACGGTTCGCAGCAGTGTGCTCCATGCCTCGTTGTGAAATACGATCACCACGCTGGTACGAGGAAGATTATCGGGGTACAGCTTGTTCTTGCACCTATGGAGAGGATACACAACAATTTGAATAAAACCTTTAATGACAAAAACCTGCTTTCAATGTGAGATAATACAAAGACCCTTAATGCATTTATACATCTGATTATTCCAATACTGAAATGACAGCGGTGTCAAAACCGCGTCAAGAGGAAATGTGTGAAGTGCATCTAAAATTAATAAATAAGCGGTTAGACACACGACAACAATATGTGAAGGTGAAAGCTCTGAACACAAACAAAACTGAGCTGACTTAAACTGAGGGAGAGAAGAGAAAAACGTGCTTGTAGAGATATCACAACCCATCTCCCGTCTGATTGTAAGAGACTGCTACGGAGGGGAATCACTGGGACTTAAACATCAGTATTAGTCTGGGATGGAATCACTGCGTTAATTAAATAATCATTTATGGCCTCGTGAAGAGTCATATTTCTATCGACTTCAAACAAAGAAAACTGAGTGTGAATAATGAGAAAGCAACCAAGCGTATACGAATCCCCAAATTTAGATAGAGATTTACAAAGATATAGTCGGGCAGCATGATGACAGTTGATTAGTGATGCTCATTAGAGTGTGAGTCATTACCATAGCAGTGTAGAGCACACGCATCAAACTCGCTTACTGAGAGAGAGACAGATGTAAATGTCTAACAGAGGAGAGCAGGCATGATTGGATACACAAGATGGATATTAGAGGAGTGAAGACTGGGTCACAGACTTATTTAAATAGTTTAAATAGTTTCCAGATAAACAGTCTGTTTTAAATGATTCTACTGGTTATTTTAGACCATATATATCATTTAGACCATTAAGTACAAGGTTTGCTTACTGAATCATTGTTAGGGTTTTAAGAAACATTTTCAACCTTCTGCCAGCCATTTAAAAAAAACAAAAAAACAAAAGCAAAAACAGCTTGCAGACATTTGTAGATAGCCTTACACAGAGTACTTTCACAGTTGTGTGCTTTATTTTTTCAAAAAAGCTCTGTCAGTGCCCTATGGTAAAGCAGTACGCATTCCAGTCTGGTTATTTTATCTATAAATGGATCCGCAAGTGAATGCTCAGAAATTCTGCTGCTCTATTTTATGATATTTATCACTTCTGCGGATACATAATATCCTCTAACAGAAGAATGTATCCTCAATGCTCATCCCTTGCTTGCAGCTTGTAAACACTCATTATTTTGGCTGACAAAATCAGTGTTGGGGGTTACAAGAAAGGCAAGAAATCTTTTAATTTGTGGGTTCCCACTAAAGAGTGATTAATGGTATCTTAGGCAGTTTTATTTCAGTGTTATGCAGACTACAGTAGATGCTACAGAGATTAGTGTGCATTCATCTAATACACTGCAATACCCATGTATAAAACATCTCTAACTGACCACAAGTGTCATTACATTTCAAAAGAACATTTATTTTGTAATCATCTCCCCAACCGATATGAAGAATAGATTTTCTAGGAAATGGCTTCAAAAGTATGCGCTAGTGTCTTAGAATAAAAGACATTACAGATGGATTGACACAAAATATACACACATCCAATTCCAGATGAATGTTAAATGTTACTTCCTAATTTAAACAAATCCGTTTCACTGGACAACACACATTATAATGACAGGGGACAGAGGCTGTTCGAAAAAAACACTGCAGCCTGCCATTTTACCTGCAGACAAGTTGTCTGACATTTCACCGCCTGCCAGTCAAAGTATCTTCTCAATAACACCTACTCTCTGTTGATGGCAAATCTGAAACCAACCTGTGACTTCCTTCCTCTGACACATTCAGTTCATACAAAAGCCAAATGGAAAATGATCTCTCTTCCTCCATTCTCTTAACTCCCTCCCTGTGATCATGATGAGCACTGGAACACTTCCCCTCCGTCTGCTGCTAATTCTGACAGATTCTGACAGGGATGCAACAGCAACGGAGAGGACGAGGTCAAGAATACACTCCATCCTCTAGCTGCCTCTTGAGCATGTTAAACAACACACACAGTGATTCTCAGGCTGTGGTCGGCATGCTTATACGCTCTGCAAGGAAGGGAGGTTTATGAATGCACAAGATGATTCACTGTAAAAGCAGAGACACCCTTGGAGTCTTTCAGGTTTTATATATGTCAGTTCATTATTTCTCTCTCCTATGTTTCACAAACACAAACAAAACAACCAAGATGTTCCACTCTCTGGACATGACCTTTGCTGTACCTCTGTGTTTCCATCAAACGAACATGTGTTGACACAGGCCTTCATACACATGTCAGTGTGTCACAGGATGAGGATTTTAAAAACTTAGGACTTGCTGTGAGTCCTGTGTATCATCACAGTCAGGTTGGTGGAGCAAAATTTGGCAACAGCAAAGCAGAGTAATGAGCTACAGACTGTTTCTCCAGCCAGTGGATCATAGGAATAGTTAGGATGGGCAGGCGGACTGTTTCTGATTGTTGTTGTTCCACTGTGCACACAACACAAACAAACACACACACACACACACACACACACACACACACACACACACACACACAAACACACACACATGTATGCAACATTACCAGAACATATATGTAGTCAGAATTGAAAAAAGGAGAAAATGTCAAGTTTTCTGAAGGTGTGGTCATGGAAAGTTTTTTCATATACTGCTGATCCACCCAACCACTTGCACACTTACATGCACACCAAACCACAGCCATCAACATGAACACACAAAGCCTTGAGTGTAATGTCAAAATAACTTGTCCTCCCAATCATTTATTTATTTATTTTTTACGCTCAATGGCTGTACTGCTGAAAGTAATGAAAATAAACCACCAGCGAATTTCCGCTTCAAAGTGTCAGTTAATGGTGACCTGCTTAGCTGTGATGAATTCATTCAGTTTCCCTAAAACCTGCCAATCCATGCATGCAAGAACACAAGTGTGCGCGCGCACACACACACACACACACACACAGATATAAACACAAACGTATGCCTGCCTGCCTGCCTGCCTGCCTACACGCACGCACGCACGCACGCGCGCACACACACACACACACACACACACACATTCCCTTGCTCGATATTGACTCTGTCTTATCTCCTAATTGGAAAAGCAGATAGACGGAGAAAAGACTGAGTGAAAACACACCTAGTAATCAACTCTCGCTCAAAGACTAAAACCCATTTCACGGATCAATGTCCACTTTCTTTCCCGTCTGTCTAGTGTGCATGTGCCCCTGCCCGTCATTCCTGCGTCTGTCAGTCAGTCTTTCCTTCTATCGCCCATAAAACCTTCATTACCGATCTGTGCATGTTCATCTACTGTAACAAAAAAACGGGCAAAGGGGGATGGAACGCTGAGCCGGTTTCCACCTGCTTGAACTAACCTTGAAGTATCTTCCAAGCAGCTGGCAGCTTAATGTCTGTCTGCTGTTATAACTGCCTCTCTGTCATCCTCCCTTTCTGAAGACTGAACAATGTGCTGCCACTGGTACTGACAGACACTTAAATAACACTAAAATCCTCATTATATACAAGAAGGACTTCTTGATTGCACATATAACCTATTATTACTAAAGTAAAATAAAAGTAAAAAAAGAGAAAGTAATACTGCAATACTTTAGCTTAAAGCATGGTACACCAGAGATCAGTGCGTGCCGTTATCCTCAAGGTCTCATGAAATGGTTTCATTACTTCCTTAATGTCATGTATTTCCTGCTGAAATAGGGCAGTGGGGGATCAGCCTTTACCGTGAACCAATGGGCTGCTAGTTAGGGAGGGAAGGCAGTCTGATTTCATAGGACAGCCAGAAAGGCCGAATCTGCCATCATTCTATTGGCTGGACCTTTTAGTAACACCCACTAGTGCAGCATGAGGTCACCATACATAAATTTACCACCTAGCGTTGTTCCAGTTCTATAGTACTGTATATACTAATTATAAGAAGGTTTTATGTAGTGTGTTCACACTGGTAATGTAATAATGATACTCAAAACAGTCACCATGCATACTAAGGTGGATTTTACATCTCTGCTTTGGGTCAGTTGGTCCAGAGGAAGGGATAAAAACGATCCTTTGTTGCCTCTGAGCTCTGTTGTGGTTTGTGTTCATATTGAATTTTTTTTTTAAATGAACATAGGAGTTAAGCTATAAAACTGGCAGGTACTTCAATCATTGGACAGTTATGGCAAGCTGTAGGGAGCCATATGGGGAAATACATATTAATGCTTCTTAACTGTTAATTTACTTTCTCTGGTGTCACAAATTGCAGTACTTAGTCTCGGATCACACACACACAATGATTAGCTGCAGGGAGACTACTCACCCTTCCAGGCGGACGTCAGGCAGTGAACGATTGAGGGCGATCATCTCAGACGCCATGAGGTTGAACTGGTTGATCTTAAACATTTCCTTCATCTTCTCCTGGTTCTCCTTAGGGATCACCACAGGCTTCCCTCCTTCACCGGGCCCATCCCGCGGCCTCGTGAGGGCGTCTGCAATGGATACACAAACACAGTTAATCAGAGATGACACTGGAGGATGTGATAAGTGTGTCTCTGTTGATCACATATATATGTATGTCAGTATACACTCACCGTCTCTCCCAGGCAGTCCTCTCTCCTTCCTGTCCTCACACTTGTTGCACTCGCTGAAGTAGAGCAGAATGAACATGTCCAGCATCACCCACACCAGAGAGGTGGCTAAAACCACCTTACAGTAGGCGAACCTCCGCATCCTAAAAATGCAATGAAAGGAATGCAAGACAAATATTAAAGCCCTGGCTGAGATGAGGGGTGATGGTGAGACCTGAGCTGCAAACACAATCACAGCTTTTTCCAAAGCTCTGCTCTTCAGTTCTTCTCATATCTCTCATCTTTTTTTCCTCATTCTCTCCACCTCCATCCCCGTCCACAGCTCTGAGCCTGAGTATCTATCAACACATCCCCCTGTCCTTCCACCTGCCTGTCTGTTTGACTGACTCTCGGCTCTTATCTATCAGCTGTTTATCAGCACCTCTCCAAATGCTCACCTCAACACTCAGAGAGAGCCTCAAAATGGACACTGTGCATTATGGATTATCTGTCTAACATCACTCCAGATGAGAAATAGTAAATCTGTGAGGGAATATGTAAATTTGTATTGGCAACGTATGTGTCTGGTGTCATTACAAGCTCAATGAGCATTGACATTTGTGTTTCGGAGTGGATGTTTCGGTGTATCTAAGCATACTTTAGTTGCTTGTCAAGCAAAGTTGCTCAGCGGAAACAGACATCTACTGTATCCAAGTTCCCAAATACCCTGTAGTGCACAAGCCAGTCTACCTTTTGTACATTTAACATACCAAATCCCTGTGTGCGTAAGTGCAGTCACATACACCCCCGCAGGTAAGTGCGCGCATGCTTGCACGCACGCACACACACACACACACAAACACACACACACACGCCACACACAAACAGCGCATAGAGAGGAGCTGTGATAGTAATTGCTTTTCTTTGGCAGGGAGCGAGAGACAGACACAGCCACATTAAAATTCCTCTGCTCCCCTTTCCTTCCCTCCTCCAGCACCATCTCTCCTCTCTTTGGTTGATTCTCTGCCTCAATGATCCCTTAGGTTGCAGCAGCAGAAGGGAGAAAATTAATTTGGCCACGGTGATTTCTCTCGTGCCTCTGGGAGGGAAAAAAAGGTGCTTGTGCATAGCTAGCTTAGCTTAGTTTAGCTTTGCTTAGCAGCCAGAGAGGATAAAGAACTGCAGAGCAGCATTTCTAAATTCCACCCGATAGGATTCTGGTAGCATAAAGTGCCGTGTACAGCAGAAAACAAGAGTAAAGATTTGTCTGTTCTCTCAAAGTTTGGCTTTTCTAAGACTTTTGTGCCTGCAGAGCCAAATAGTTTAAATGTCCTAACAATGTCAGAGTTTGACCATTTCTACAAAGTTAAAGCTATATACTGTATGTATCCACTCTGAAGTGGACTTTAAATCATTACCAACATATGCTTATGTAGTTATAAGTTCTCTCTGGGCAAAAATATCAGATAAAATCGTTAAAACATAATACTAAATGGGGCTCTACCACAAATAGCCACAATTATCATGTTACTTGTAATAACTACTTGTACTTTACTCAGATGCAATGCTGATCCCAGATGGAGACTACGATTTCATAGCTCTTGTAAAGCTTGTCATGCAATTCACTGGTGTTTTGTAACCTTGCAAGGTTTTATCTTTCAGGCTGACAAATCGAAACTGGTGCAGAGAAACAACCAGTAGATGAACGCAATAATATGATCCCCCTGAAAAGAATATAATTTAACCGCATCAATTAAACCACAGCAATGAGTAGTGATGAGTGCAAGTAAGCAAACACACATATCCCGCCTCTGGCATTCAGTAAGCAGTAGATCAAACCAAGTTTAAAATTTTACCCTTGGTTTACCCTTGGTTCTTGTTGAGCATCGGCCTTTTTAACTTTTAACTCACAGGACTTTTTAACTGTCAGTATTTGCCTTTGCTATCCCTGACCTCTAAAACTACCTCTTAAACAATCCCAAGACACACAGGAAAATGAGATGGCTTAAAAACAAAATGACACCTCTTTATACATTTTAAATACATTTCTACAACCTGTTCAAAGTATGGGCAAATATTTTTAAGATTATTTGGCAAACTACAACTTTACAAGATCTTCTAATGATAAACAACACACCGTCTACTATGCAGCTTCATATCAATACAATTAACATTTATATCATTATGAATTAATCTTGATTGTATTTGTAATGTACTTTGAGCAACTAAAAAGTAGTTGACACATAATCAAGTCTTAAAAAAGGCAAATGTGAACAGACTTTTCAAGTCTCAATTGTCATTTTGTCTTCATGAAAGTGTTTTTTTTACATTCATAAGCAGTCCTAAACACCTGATACATATCTACTTAGAGTCATACAAGAACCTCATATAATAATAGGTGAGGATTTTGACTTGACAACCTGCGTGCATGTGTGTGACATTAAGCATGTCAGTGTCACTATAAAAGGGCTTGGTTCCAGCCATGATTGGCTGGATTGATGAGGATTGCCAGGATTGGCTGGAACCAGGTTTGTAAGTGTTAGGGAGCATGGAGACCCTCCCACTATAAAAGGGCCCAACACTACGCTGACAGTCAGCCTTGCTTCAAGTAGATGCTCCAACTTTTTCAGAAGAGCCAAGTGTGTTTCTGGGACCTAGCCAAACTGTCCATCAACACGAGTAAAGACCGTCAATGGGAGCTTTGGTCAAGGTCTGCTCAGTTGTTTTAGAGTTACTGCTCCTACTAGCCTGTCACAAAACAGTAGTCAGAATTGGTAAGTGCGGAGGGTAGCAATACTTTCAGGAATCTAGCTAAATTGACGGGCAACACTTTACGGTGGCAACATCCCACCTTAGTAGGAATACTTACAGTAGCTTCACCTGGCTAACACATTACAGTGTAGCAATATTTCCGCTGTATAATCCACTTTGAGCCCTAGTAAATTGGTCGTTGCTCTACACCGTTGCTGTGCTACTCAAAAATCCAGGGTTCCAGGTACACAGGTAACCTAAAGTTATGGTTCTCACTCACTGGAATCAAGTGCTGAAGGAGCACATGGGTGATGGGTGACTGCTATAACAAATTGTTATGCATCTCTTCATAGCTCTCACCCTTGCTATTTAAATACATCCACTTTCTCTGATATATAATCTCTATTTTTCTGTAAGCCACAGTAAATCACCCAGGTTTTCTCAGTTTTTCAGTGTTCCCACCACATCCCTGACACACTTAATTTTCAAAGTTAGTCAGGAAAATGGCTGAAAACATAAAATAAAACACAGTAGTTACAAAACCCATCCTTATATATTGCTGTTAGGTAACCCTTTGTAAAATTCACACATCTGCCTCAATATCCTCAAAGCATTCATCAGATTGCTTGTCTCACTGCTTGGATGACTCCTCTCAAAATTCTTGAAATTCCAGGACCAGTGGGAAGCCTAATATTCAGTCCTCACCCTCCAATCTCTCTCCTCTTTGCTTGTCTGACCGCTGCAGGACTCTACCGGCCTTGCTTGACCTCCACACAGTAACATGACACAACCTGATAAGACAGCAGAAGCACCAATACATCTATCTTTTCATGTTTCCTGGTGCATAGACTGGTAGGCACATATGCCAAACAAATAAAAGCACAGTCAGACAGAAAGAGACACCAGTATGGAAGCACTCTGTCAGAGAGAGAGAGAGACACACACAGACACATATATACTCTTGCTCACAAAGTCGTGTCAAAATCCCGCCAGAGGGAAGCCAACTAGTTTCCTTGAATGCTATTTGATCACAGTGAATGCAAAAGAAGTAGACAGAGGCAATGTATATGCATATACATTGACTAAACTCAGACATACACACACAAACTTTTCCATTGTTGTGTCTCAGCCAGGCCTCCGCACTCAGTGTATTTCTAATCAGGCATGGCAGAGGACACCTCCGGCCTCCTCTATGCTCATAGCAGCCCTGGGCACTGCTTCTCAGTATGTGTTGCATGTGTGTGAGTGTGCATCAGTTTAATTTATGTTGGGCGCTAGTGTCTTTGAAGTCTCTTTTAAACAGCCTGGCTCCCTATGACATTAAACAGACACACAGTTCTCCAATCCCTCCATCCCTCCCTGCTCTTTCCCTAATCCATTAACATATCACGTTCTCTCAATCTATCTTTTATATCTCCATCCTGGGCAACTTGCTCTTTCTTTCTCAGCCAACCCACCCCCATTCCCCCAATCGTCTCTTAGTGATGTCGTCTCCTTTCAAGAGCGGTTGCCATCACTACTTTCCTACAAGAACACAATTTCCCCCTTCACATCCTTCTCTGTGTCTCTCTTCATATCCCCTCCTCTTTTCTTCTCCACAGGCTTAATCCCCCTTTAGAGATTGCACAACCAGTGTTTCTCACAATCACTTGGAAAAACTGCAGAGCAAGAGGATCCAGAGCTTCACTTGCTTCACAATTTATGACAAAGACTGAGGAGCCTCCCTTTTGGGGATTTTATGTTTGTATCCATAAAATATAATTAAGAGGAAAAGAGGGAGATAGGATTTATATGAGTGAGAGCCAATGACTGAGAAGGATTTGTATGTTGTTAATCAACACAGTCTGTACTGCTAATT
This sequence comes from Istiophorus platypterus, assembly GCA_016859345.1. NCBI lineage: Eukaryota > Metazoa > Chordata > Actinopteri > Istiophoriformes > Istiophoridae > Istiophorus > Istiophorus platypterus. The sequence goes on from CM029126.1 coordinate 13,332,970, forward strand.
CATATAATAAACTACCAACAAGAGTTTGCCTAGTTATGGCCTAATTCATTTTTTATTCTAACAACCAGGTGGCTTTAATCTAACTGCTTTCTACATCATAAACAAGCATGTAAAAATGTGTGTTACTGTTTGACACCTCTCCAAACAGGAAAACCAGAGATGATGCTATTCAAGTGTGCACGGTGTCCTTGGGTCATGTGAGCTTGATAAATTCAACAGTTTCCAAGACAATGCTGACGGGAGCAGTGATTTTCTTAACAGACATAATGCCTCTATCAACTGGAGCTGAACAAGGCACGTGTGAATATTAGGGAAGTGAAATAGAACAAGGTGGCCTGAAGCCACATCTCTATTGCCTTCTATGGAGTAGCTGAGTTACACAGCTGCTCCTGGCAAAAAGACTGTGGTCACTTCATTTCCAGGTCATAACCTTAACTGCAGAAAATAGACTGGTATGGTAGAAGAACGGGGGCAAAACAAAGTCTGGAACTGAGAAATACCATACACAGGTATTTCATAAGTCTGGCTATTGTTTAGGCACCTTGATTTATACATGATTTATTCTAAAAATTACCTCACTAAAATCTAACAGTAACAGAAATAGAGAGGGTTGAAGGAAATGCAGAGCAGCACAATTCGTTTCGGTTTGCTGCTCTGATACTTTCAGCTGTGCTACCGAATGTAAGCGAATATGACAAAACTCCTTCTGAACCAGATGCAGGTACAACCTCCCCCACTGGGTGGGGTCACTCTTCACCTCAGTGTGTTAGGACTTAATAACTGAGCTATGAAAAGGTTGCACACTTCCTTTTTCTTACTTTTTCCAAGGACAAGAAGGAAATTTAATACTTGGATTAGAGTCCTGAGGTTTTACTGTCATCATTGTTACTAGTAGACAGTATATTCTAAAATTTAAGGGATACTTCTCAAAAGTTCCCTAACTCTAAAATATTGATATTGGTAATGTCCTCAAACATCAAATATTGGTTGGACTCTAATACACTTGTACTTACTTTTGCCACAATGGCTAATACCATTTTTGTCAGAAAGAGGAAGGTGGGGAGAAAGAGAAAATAAAGTTTAAAACTTCACCACAAAAAAAGGCAAAAAAAAATTAGAACAGTTAGAACTGCCCATGGCAGTGTAAAATTCCCAGCTGAAATTGATTACAAATGCAAAGCTTGGCACAGGCACAAAGTAGAATTAAACACTTTAATTTCCAATCAGTCGGGCATTTTCAGCCAAAATCAATACACATTACTGTCACAGAGGATGTTCCCTTGACAGAGAAGCACAGCTGCCTGGCTACACTAGCATACCACAGATAAACATGCAGGCACACAGCACATTTATGAACAACAATAGATAAATTACAAAAGACATAAGAACACAAACCATGGCATCATGCCTCTTGGTCTGTGTAAAGTGTTCTGCAATTGCTCTTTGAACAACTCAACAGATATTTCCCCTCTCAAACAACATGATTTCACCAACGCCACCAGGGGCCAAAGTATGGAGCAGAGACTTTGATGACACTGATTGACGGAGTTAAAGAAAAAAAATGCATTATATAAAAAATTTACACAATTAAAACACCACCACACACAGTTTATTAATTGCTGAGAACACACACACACACAAAGATCAAATTACAGGACTTACAGTCTGAGCTGTTTGACCCAGCAGGTTTGTGTGTCTGGCCTCTCCTGTTTGTCAGCTGCTCTCTGCTCTGCAACTCCTTCTACTACTCATGCCAACCAGGCAGGATTTAAAAGGCTCTCGCATCACAGCAGGGTTTCCCTGCCTACTAACCACTTTAACAGTCTACTTTCATTTTTTTTTTTTTTTTTACATAAATGTGAAAGTCATTACCTTGTGCTTTCAGTTTCTAGATAAGAACTTTTTTCTGATTCAACCATAGTACTTTGTAGCTATTTAGATAAGATTATTTTTGAAGCATCATGAGCAAATAGGGGTGATGTTTCTGACTCTAAATCCAGTATTGTTAAATCTCAAATAACTATTTTTTTGTATAAGAGTTTTTTTTTAAGTTTTTTTTCTTCATTAATAGCATGTGTTACTTGTACTGGATAGACCTTAGGTAGAGAGACAGCTATGGTCCACTAGAGAAAACTTTTGCTGTCCAGGCAGCCACTGGTTAACATTCATTTCAACAAAGTATAAGAAATCAACTTGCAGAAACATGAAACTTGATTCGGCTAGGTAATCCTCTAGAGTAATCATGTTTAGCTTTTGTCAAAGCTATGCGTGACCCTTTAACACCTAAATCCTGGAACAAATGCTGAATAACCAAACATGGACATTGCTAAAAGGATAATGTGGTTTTGACTGTGCCTTGCAATAAAAAAAAGGCTCTGTTAAGCAGCCAAGTATTGTTATACTGTTGCTAATCTGCATTATTATAGTTTGATAAATCATAACAAAACAACTGGTTTATATCAATACACCAGCTGCAACCACCCATGTTGGATTTTACCCAAATCTGTCTTAATACAAACATAAAAAATTACACAACACTAAGGGATAAGGGATCGTGTTTCACATCGGTGCTTTTTGAAAATCAAACTCCTGACCCTGGCGTGTTATTTCATCTTCTCGCACCAATCTCCTGGCTTAAATCCCTTTCTCTTGAATGTGGTGCTTCCTAATCTGGGCCTTCTAAACAGCATCCCAAAGCTGTACAATTTGTGGTGACCATTTTAGAGAACATTCAACACTATATACATCCTTAATGTCCCTGCCTATTGTAAGAAGTCAAGAAAGCTGAAAGAAAATGGCTTATTAACCGAGTCCAGCAACAGTAACTACTGGGAAATCTTCGAACCCTCTTTCTACACTCATCGGGAGTTGACACACAGTTTAATCGGCAAACAGTTTAATTCTCAACTACCAGGGCTGCAGAGTGAGAATAGAAACCATTCTTAAACTGGAGACTATAGATTCCAAACACTGGTCAGCAAGCATCTGTAATGTGCCAAAGACTGGAGGAAAACAGTTAATAACTGACTATGTATTTGGTTTGCATATGACATCTTTACCATCTTGAAAATGCAGCTTTAGTATAGTATATAGTATACTAACAATCACTGTACTGAGTCTATCTTCCATGAAATTAATTTTTGGGAATTGAAGAAAATCGTAGTGGTGAATAAAATTAAAACCAAGATGGAGTGAATAATACTTGTCGTCAGAAATCTCAAATAATCTTCAGGTGAATGTCTTTCATGTACATATGGGCATGTGAGTATCCTTTAAATCAGCTCAACTCATAAAAGCCCTCTGCCACTTGTATGAATATGATTGGATGTTACACATCAGCTGGGAGCTGTTTAGCTGATATGTCAATGCTGTGCTAATACTGAAGTATGACAGAAACGACTCAGATCAGCAAATGTAAAAAAACTACCTGTTCAAGTGACTAAAGGGGTCACTGGTCAGATCTGCAGGGTGCTCCACCAGCAGAAGGGGCGGAGCGTCAGAGATCCCACTTCCTCTTCTGCTCGTCACTCAAACATGCTCCTTAAAGAGATGAGAGAAACAGACACAAAATGAATATTAGTTTAGCTACAGATGTGAAAAAGCAGCATTCACACTAATCGGTTGCAGAAATATGAAAAAATCTGGTGTGATCTGAAAGATGTAATTTAGGAATAATCAAAATGAACTGTGTCTCCCAGTTCATTTCTCTCTCGTTACGTTACAGTATGACGACCGGGGAATGTGGATTCTCCTGTCAGTCTCGAAAGAGAGTGAGGATGCAAAACCTGAACATACACGAAGGAAGACCAGAGACAAGCTCAACAGTGTAAAACCCACTTCCTGGCTGTGCGTGCACAATAACAACACTCATCTCGCTAAAATAATCACAATCACAAAGTAACAATTGCACAAGACATGCTCCCAGTTGCACAAATTCAATCTCATTATTAGTGGAATTGGATCATCAAACATGTCTGAAAAGCAGGCTTGAAAGCTGTCAGTAATTTGCAAAATTGTCGGTATAGCTCTGTATCTCTCTGTATTTTGTTACAAATCCATCATCCTAACTCCTTCCACGTACACTCAAGGGTTAAACATAGCCAAAAGCACTCTTCCAGCCCTGGAGCAGGATAAAAAGAGAGGGAAGGAGAAGACAGAGGGATGAAGTGGGAGGGCAATAGGGATGGACATCTAACGGATTCTCAGAACTGCTCATTTCACTGGATTAATCTGCTATTTTTGAAAAATCCGCAGAGAATTAAGATGAGAGTGAATATGACTCAGTGTGGGTGTATGTGTGTGTATATACTTGTACTTCTATCTTTGTGAGGACCAGTTTGAGCTTTAGACCATGGGAGTGAGGACATTTTGGGAAAGAAAAGACATTTTGACTGGTCCGCACAAATTTAAAGGGCACTTTGAGGTTTAAGACCTGGTTTGAGGGCTCAGGTTAGAATTAAGTGTAGGTTAGGGTTAGGATTTGCATTTAGCTGTGATGGCTGAAGCTATGCTAAGGGGCTAGGGAATACATGAGTGAATCCATGAGTGTCCTCACAACAAAGTACAAGTATATGTATGTATGTATGTATGTGTGTGTGTGTGTATGTGTGTATGTATGTATGTATGTATGTATGTATGTATGTATGTATGTGTGTGTGTGTGTGTGTGTGTGTGTGTGTGTGTGTGTGTGTGTGTGTCCTTCAATCTGGTCCTTGGCCTACTTTAAAGCCAAGTCATCATTCTGCTCTGCTGGGACTTCACATTTGCCAGCCAGTGTATGTGCATGTGTATAGGGAGTTTGTATTACAAGAGGAGCTGTAACATAAATCTCTTAGCCCACACACTCCAGTGTCAGCGAGTGTGAGGAGGCTGCACTGCAGTGCAGGTATACTTCAGTATGCGAAGGGTCTTGACCACCAAAGGTGTCTGTCTGTGTCCTCCTGAGTGAGTCATCAGTCCTCATCTCCTCCCTGCTTTCCCTGCTTTCCCTGCTCTCTCTCTCTCTCTCTCTACCATTCTCAGTCTTACACACATGTCGCAAACTGTCTCTCTTCCCTTCCCTCTTTTCGGTCCCTTTATCTTTCACACACCTCCACAGTTTTAGTGGACTGTAATCTATCTGCAAATTGGAAGCAGGACAAGCAAGAGCTTCTATAAATACTCATCAGATTCCCATGGCAATCACAAAATAAACCTACCGAGGCATGCACACAACACCGCAGTGCAAATGGCAACCCATCTCTGTCTCTGTCTGCAGGGCGAACTTCTTCCTCTGCTAATTTCATGCTCTTGCATGAGTGCTGTATGTTGAAGATGAAAAATTCCAAGAGAGCAACTAAAAGAGCAAGAGCGACAATGTCTCTACTGTCTCTAAAGGAAGAGAGTAAAGATTTTACAGCATGGTTTGGAAATAAATTATTGTTGTGCTATTAAACAAAATATGGAATTTGAAAATGTGAATGAGAGAGAGAGACTCAATGTACAGCTAGATGCATAAGTATCTGCACAGTAACACAGTATTTGTAATTTTGCCTCTGCACATAACCATAGTAAACTTGAACCAATAAATAAAGATGTGATTGAAGTGTAGTCTTTCAGCTTTAATTCGAGGGGTTTCATGAAAATTTTACATTAACCGTGTAGGAATTACAGACATTTTTATACATAGCCCCTCATTTTCAGGGTCTCAGAAGTAATTGGACAAACCAATTAATAAGATTATTTTTAATACTTGGAAGAAAATCCTTTGCAGTGAATGGCTGCCTGAGGTCTGGAACCCATGGAAATCACCAAATGCAGAGTTTCCTTCCTTGAGATGCTTTGCCAGGCCTTTACTGCAGCCACTTTCAGTTGTTGCTCATTTGTGGGTCTTTCTGCCCTCAGGTTTGTCTTCAGAAAGTGAAAATCATGGGGACTGGGCTGGGGTCAGGTGAAGGACTTGGCCATTGAAGTATATTTCACTCCTCTCGCTTGAGAAGCTCTTGGGTTGCTTTCACAGTATTTTTTAGGTCATTATCCATCTGTACTGAGAAGCACCATCCTATCAGTTTTGCAGTATATGGCTGAATCTGAGGCAGACAGTAAAACCATATACACTTCAAAGTTCATCCTGCTGCTTCTATCAGCAGTCACCTCATCAATAAACACCAGTGAGTCAGTACCATTGGCAGTCATACATGCTGATGCCATAACACTGCCTCCACCGTGTTTGACAGATGATGTGGTGGCTTTTGATCATGAACCGTTCCTCTATTTCTCCACACTCTTCTCTTCCCATCATTCTGGTACAAGTTAATCTTGGTTTCACTGTCCAAAGAATCCTGTCCGAGAACTGGGTAGGTGTTTTTAATGGTTTTCTGGCAAGTCTCATCTGGTCTTTTGGTTCCTGAGTGTTACAAGTGGTTTGAACTTTGTGGTAAACCCTCTGTATTTTATATACCTAAACATTAGGTGCAATATTCATGTTTAAGCCCTTAAATTAAAGCCTACACTTCAATCATATCTTGATGGCTTTGTTTCAAATCCACTGTGTTGTACTACAGACGCAAATTTAAGAAAATTGTGTCACTGTCCAAATATGTATGCAGCTAACTGTATGTGTGTTTTACTGGGGCTCCTGTCCAGCTGTGCAGCAAAATTGGGAGGTCTTCCAACATAAACAGCTACGTCAGCTTCTCCTACACCAGTGCATTAATTGTTTTCTTACACTTTATAACCCTGACCTTGTACTGTTAAAACTGCAAAAACCCAATATAATAGCTACTGCTTTAAATACACGCAAGTATGCTGTCTTTCAACACGAAAAGCACACAGCTCATGTACCTGGTACATCAAGATATGATGTCTCAGTGGTTAGGCAAACAGATGGAAAATTAGACAGATGTGTAATGAATGGTGAGTAACTCAACTTTCTATAATAAAAAAACAAAAATCCCCTGAATCAGTCTTATGATGATCATCCCTCTTACTATCACGGATGTCTCTTCTTCAATCCTGAAACCCTATTCCCTGTAAGAATCAGGTATCAGTGCCTTATTAAGGAGATCACATACCAGCCAGATGTGAGTGACCCACATTAAATATAATTTTCTGTTCTGCTCTATTCATTTGCTGCAGTAAGCTTACTGTGATGCATTAAGCCTTCAAATCAGGATAAGTTACAATGCACACAAAATATGGACATATAAACATCCACAGTTACACTAAGACACTTATAGTTTTGTGCAGTGAGGACAGTGGCACCGTAGAGGGTTTCTGTATTGACAGATACCCTGAGTTTGGGTCTCAGAGTTGGTATCTGGAGGAAAAAAAAAAGTTTTCTGTGTCTTACTGTCTTTGTCATCCCTCCTTATTTCTCTTCGTTCCAGCTGTGACCAGCTGATAATCACCTCAGAGAATGCAACATGACTGCCAAAAGCCTGGGACCTCATCATCCCACCCTACTCTCGCTGGTATCGTTGACCCTACTGAACACTCACTGTTATTAATCTGCAAAGTCTAACTGTCTCTTCTCCCACACAAGCCTCTTTTCATTTAATCTGAGTTGAGGTCATTCTTGTAGTAAATCCAAAAAACTGAACCAAACTAACAAATGCAGAGGTTGGGATGAGCTCATGAGTGGACCAATGAAGAACTCTTTGCTGGCAACCACAAGTCCTCTTTTAGCTAGTAGAAATCACTTAACACATACATAAGGTGGTTTATGCATGTCTGCACCCATATAATGCTTTAGAAGCTAGATTTTTATTGATAAAGCTTGATGGCTCTGAGGCTTCAAAGCAGGACTGGAGCCAAACAAGGTTGAGGGGCTCTGAAACAACCTTTGTTCTTGACAATTTAGAGAGTGGTCTGGGCTGAGCTAAAACTAACAGACAGTCAAATCAGTCTTTCACAACTCCCCAAGCTCTGAGGGAACACACTGTGACCAACCAGACATGGCCAAGCATTAAGCCTAGCTGCTCCACTTTCTCTCTAAAGACTGCTAGAGAAAGACACTTGAGAGAGCTGAAACTGGGTAAGACAGAAAGGAAGGTCTCTTTTCTTATGACCGTGTGATAGCTTGCAATGAGCGTGTGTGTGTAATATGTGTGTTTGATTCCCTGCCAGGCTTTCTGTATGTGTTATGTGACTCTGTTGGTAGCGTATGCTGTACCAGAGGGAGTCCAAAGATGACATCTTTGGTCTTAGCAACAACAAACAGAGCTGTGCCAATTCTGTGCCAACTGCACCTCCCCTCCACCTCCTTCCACCCCTCCCTTCGACCTCCTGCTTCGTCAAACAACTCATATCTCCAGGGGTGTGGGAAAGGAAGGCCTTGAGGGGCCTGTATCACCTCATCGCACACAAACTTCAAATCCATGCTAAACAGAGACTAGAGGAAAGGCAACAAAAGATGACAACAACGGTATCACAAGGAACTGTAGCTGTAGCTCACCATTTCTGACAGCTTTCCAGGGGAAGCCCAGGGAGGAAAAACAGGAGTGCCAGGAATAGAACAAGAAAATAGGTACGAAGCAGCTGGTCCAACCTCTCTGGAAACGGCACCATGTCACACTTGATGAAATGGCTCACATGACAGCCTGTTTTGCTTTACATAATAAGAACTTGCCCTGGGAGCCTGTCACTTTTTAGATATACTGTATATACTCACAGAGGGAGACAGGATAGAAAGAGGAAGAAAAGGGGAGCAAAGAACAGACAGAAATTTACAGATAAAAGGAGAGAAAGACAGAGATCTGCTTCCTGTTTATCGAGAATAGAGAGCACAGGAAACAGAACAGCAGGCCGTTGAACAACTGTTGACAGGAATGACAGTGCACTACCTTCCCTCTTCTGTGTCCTGAGTGATTACACAAAACAGATTTAGCTCAAAACTTTCCCATCTACCTCTGTGTGTCCTGGCGACATCTGGAGACTTGAAATTTGTCCTTGGTTCTGCATCTCCTTGCTGTCCCTGCTCTAGCCAGCAGCCGTGTTAACAGGATCAAGCTTAAGGGATGCAGCTAGCATGCCCCTAGCTGTGTGCTCAAATGCTCCCAGCAACATTCCCAATCCAGGACAGAAATTCTTACCAAATCTATGCAGCACGAAATCTCCCTCTCTTCTGGTGTAGTGTCAGAATGTGGATTCAATACATTCTGCATAAAATTACAGCAAAATTACAGCAAAATTACAATTAAATAAATTCAAGACCACTGCACACAAAGAAACAGGACACAGGGCTGGTATGACAGACATCGCTCACACCCTCTAATAAGTTCCAAGAGATTCATTAGCAGCTGGAAACTTTATAGCATGTAGGAAGTGTTTATGGAGCATTTATTTTATTACTATTCATTCAAAATAATCTAATCTCTTAACCAATTGCCTGTAATGCAAAACTGAAGAGTGCCATAAATGTAACACAGCTTCTGCAAACCCAGAGCTAGGACATGACATGATATAAGTGTAGCTGGCATCTAGAGACTCATATAATATAAATGGAAATCTAGGTGTGCTGATTCACTGCAAGTTTATACAGTATCCAGTGCTGATGTTCTTTTGCAAGAGAGATGGAGATTTTTCATCTCAAATAACAAATACTCTATTAGCTGCTGTCTGTCATTGGCAGTCAGCAGCATCATGTAAATTACCTGTCTGCCAGTCTGTATTAATCCTGCTATTTAACATTATAGGACCAGTTCAAGTTCTTTTGTCTATGAGGCCATATTTCAGAAAATAGACACTTAGTAGCCTGTTGGCTGCTGCAAAATGCACAATTACTGGGCAAGATCTATATTTACACATGCAACTTAACTTCCACAAACACACACACACACACTCACTCACTCACACACACACACACACACACACACACACACACACACACACACACAAACACACTTCCTAACCAAGCTAGTGCCATAAATATTTAATTTAAGGAGCTCTCATGAGGTCAATGGCCTCTAGACTCACACGCTCCTAGCTGCACTACATAACCTCCAATAAGCTTTCATTGTGAGTTCCAAATGTTCAACCTTTGGCTTAATGACTGCAGGTGAAATTCACTAGGAGCCCTAGGCATGGCTAATGTGGCCCTCCTTTCAAATCTAGCCTTATTAAGAAGTCACACAGATTTTCATCTCTATTTCTATTACTGTGCCTCTGTAGATCCTATATATGGATATTGATATATTGATATTTTTGAACAGATCTAAGAACACAGAAAAAAGTCTAGAATGACCAAGACAGCTGAAGTATTATGTTTCACTAAATGTGAAAATGCACAAGAAATGCACATATTAAAAATGGGTATATTTCAGGCAGAATGGCCCCTGCTCTCTTTGCATTGTTGTGAAACATTTTTTTGGCAGGCAAGTCCCCTGCAGGACATGCAGAGGCAGTATCCTGCTGCCTCTCCCGACAGAGCTGCAGCCACACTGACCCATATCCAAGCCTCTGGCAGATTACACTGCAACACATACGACACACGCAGAAATTCCCAAGACACATTAGCACAGTGAGCCTGACATTTAGGGCTTTAAGAAAATACAATTTCTGATGGCTTACCATGTACATGTACATGTACATCCACACACACACACACACACACACACACACACACACACACACACACACACACACACACACACACACACACACACACACACACACACACACACACACACACACACACAATGAGCCTGTTGTTCTGCAGTCGATGAGCTAGGAGTAATTGTTGATATGGCTATCATTGTGACTGAGCCAGAACAATTCCACTCAAAGAGTCCTCAGACACACAAACACAGTCCTACACATGGACACTGAGAGTGGCTGCCCGGTAGCAGATAAGAACAGAGGGGCAGAGGGTAGTCCTGTGCCTCGATCAGGATGAGCCCAGGGCAGATAAATTGCTCTGTCACCCAACTAAGACAGAGCACAGAGCTGCCACAGCAGGGTACTATCGCTTCTGCCCTCCTCAGGTTTGTAAGATTTAATGATCCTTAAGATCCTTAAAGACCCTTAAGAGTGCAATGATACCTTTAACAGTGTAGTCACACGTCTGAATTCTTTCCTTTGTAGAAAAAAAAATTTTGACATTGCATTTGTTTGGCTTCAAAACCAGAAGCAACCTTAAGATCAATTAAATCTGGTTTGCCAATAGCCAAAACACTATTAACTTCTTGTTGATCTTTACCACAACTGACTTCAGTGGTGGAAAGAGCACCACTTGACTTTTTTTGTATATATATGCAAATTCACTCCTTATTTTAGTCATTTAAACATTTTTGTACCTTTATGTTTTTGTGCCATAAAACAGTACTGCTCAGTAGTATGTAACAATAGCCACATTGGCCTAAATCGGAGGGCAAAAAGATTTATATAGCCTCATAATACATATTCCCCACTCAGGGTCTGTAATTAACACCTGCCAAGCACCAAATGCAGGTACAGTTTCTGTTTGGCAAGTAAATTCCAGAAGCATATCCGCCACACTGGGGGGTATTTTGTACCAAAATGGTCATAAAATGATATCCCGAGAGTCTCTGCTGCATTTTGTTTTACGGATGCTCTACTTCTGTCCTCCGTCTGTGTTTCACACACACAGGTATTCAATGAAGACCCACCCCTTCTTTCCCTTCACAAGAGCAGGTAACCTAGGTAACGTTTCTTAGGTAACTCTCTTACAACCTGTCAACTGCAAGCTGATGGAGAGAGAGAGAGAGAGAGAGGGAGAGAGAGAGAGAGAGAGAGAGAGAGAGAGAGAGACAGAGAGAGAGACAGAGAGAGAGACAGAGAGACAGAGAGAGCAAGAGAGAGAGAGTTAGAGAGAGATGAGCAAGTGAGCACATATAACAATAATAGTAGTAGCCTATAATATAGATGAGTGTTCAGGGACCTTTCTGTTTTTTGTCAATCTGCTAAACACTGGTGCTGATTCTGACTTTGATAATGTTAACCTAGCTAGCTAGATACTGGTGGATATATATAGATATGTTGCAAGTCTGCCAAAGACAAGAACGAGAACAACTAATTTGTTGTTGGGAATAGAACAATGATATGCCTCTTTAACTTCTTATTCAACATTATACCATATTATCACAATGAAATACTAATACATATTTATGTGTGACACAAACGGTAATTTATTATTTTGGTCGATAAAAAAATATGCTTGGCTGGTGGATTATCTTCATCTACCAGCAACCTTGGCTGGTGAGTCAAAAAGTTTACTTTGGACCCTGCCCCCACCCATAATGACGTATGAGGAATTAATATACACTCTACAGTATCAACATAGAAAACATATTTAGAAGTTAATTTTATCATTGTTGTTATTTAAGTCCTTTTACTTCTACCCTAACTGAGTCTAAGTATGTGATAAGTAATATTTGTTTAGTCCATCAGCTAATTTTGAGTCTTAAAAATCTTAATCTGGGACAATATTACTGAACATCATGCAAGACTCAAGGTGCAAACAGTGTTCTCTTTTTTGGATGAAAGCAGAGAGAACTGAGTCTTAAATCTCTTTAAATCCTCTCTAGGCTTATATAGATATAGCAGCTCTGTGGATACTGTGGCTCTGTGTTTAGCGGTGCTGCCTCAAAATCAAGAAGAAGGGTCTGAACCCCACTACCATCTTAATACTAGGATTGACTGATGGTGACAGACATGACACAATAGGCTGTACTCCTCCCATTGCCTTGGACCAAGGGAGTGGCTTGAGAACTGGAGTTAATCCCTGTGACCTGCACTGTGGCTGCCCGCTGCTCCTGTAAAATAGGGTGTCAACGTGTAAAATGCATAGAACAAGTATCCTTACAGAGATCACTCAAGTGTTACTTTGCTGAACTGTACTGCATTAAGTACAGTGTACTGTTTGAGACTGAATTATCAAAACAAGAGAAATGGTACTGAAAATCCCAATGACTTTCAAGTAATTACAAAACGAACCGACGGGGCTGTACGAAGAAGCCAGGATACTGAAAACTCACAAACGCACATTGGGAAACACATTAAAAAAACCCCAAAAACAATTAATCCAGACCAGAGTGAGAAGAGGAATGTGTGTGTCAGTGTGTGTCAAACAATTGTTTCTCCATGAGTCAACAGAAATTGGACATATTCCACTTCCTCATGTAATGGGTGTGGGGTTGATGGGCAGGGAGCAATGCTGTCACCTTGGAAACTATGTGTTTTCGTGTCAGGTCATATCTCAGATTGAAAAAGATGATGCAGTGTTTAAATTGATATAAAAAACTCCCCAGTGGATATTTTCCGGTTTACACACCAAGGAAATATTGAGTAACATTAGCGTTCATTTGGAGATGTGTTTCTTGCAACGTAGTAAACGTGAGCCCCATATTCACACTCATTTACACTAGTGCTAAAGCTAATGCTAATGCTTTTTGTCTGTCATTTTGTACCAGACAGGTGGCCTAGAGTTTGTTTCTAGAGCTGTTTGACAGTGATGAGAGTGAACCACGAAAAAAAAAACAAAAACAAAGATGCTTCATTCCATAAAAAACAAAACAATGAGCTGACAGAGGCAATTAAACTCCATAAAGCTGAGGGAAACTGCAGAAATGACTGAATTCTCTGGGGCACTTCAATACTACAAACAATGCATTTTACATTTCACATGGCAATTGGATCCAATGTTATGATAAAAATACAAGATAAAGCCACTTTGGATATTTTTACAAAATGTTCCACAGTAATTTGAGGCAAATGCCATCTTTGCATGACACATGTTAATCATTTCTGGATGATTAACACGTTTCTAACAGGTTCTAAATGATAACAAGTAGCATGGTAAGGGGCCACTATGGTACCAAGTGCTTGTCAGATGGTTCAATAGCTCTGGCAAATCCCTCCACACACACCGTTCCGATATCTTTCTGAAAATAAAAAATCCAATATCGAAACCCACTTCATGCCATGATTGACGAGCTGTGCAGATGAGAGAAGGGGGCCACAGTATGAAGTACTCTCTCTAGGTCTCTTTTTTTCATGCTTTAAACACAACTATTTCTGTCACTGCTTAGTGTTTGTATTTAAATCTAAGTGCAAAACCATGAATATCTTCCTGGAGAGGCTGTATGAAAGTATGCATCTATTTTTGAACAACACTGTCTTCCACCTGACTCTGATGGCAGACTTTTCACCCGGCCCCCCTTAAGTATAGAATATTGGAACAACTAAAAACACTTTTGATTTCTGATGTGGTAAAACAACACATCACAAAAACTAATTCTGATTATACCCTGGCTGCTGAAAAGTTGGCTTATCCTATTTCCTTATCATTATACTCTGTCCATCTAGCTGACACACACCAAGTGTGACAGGTTCTGAATCATCCATAGAGGTCCTCAATGCAGTCTGAACATACTGAGCCATGGCTTAGGTCTGCTGTTCTTTTTACCTTCCAGCTTTAGAATACTTCTGTTTCTAGCACAGCTGTTTATGAGGAGTCAAAGTACAGTGTCGTTCAATGACGTTTTATGTCAATGAATGACAAACAGCACAAAAGCAAAAGATGACACTCTTCACACTCTGTGTCTGCATATAAACACACTCACCAATAGTTAAAACTCGCAAACAATGCATACACGTTGAGTGAACACACATGCACACAGCTAAGGTTTATGTGTTTGTGTTGGCGTTTAGTCGGTTTCATACTGAAAGGGAACGGGGAGCTGGCAAGACTCCCTGATGGCACTGGCTGACCCACTTCTATGCAACTCTATCACTAACGTGACCTGTTGGACAGCCAGAGGACACGCACATGCATAGGCAAACACACATACACCCACAACTGAAACTGCCTGACTAAAAACCCTGGAGGAATGAGAGGTAGAGAGAGAAAAAAAAATGCTAAATGCTGCTGATGGCGGCCTCTCTTCTTTTCATTCCTTTCTTTATTCATTTCTCTCACTTTGTCCGAAGATCAGCCATTTGGTCACTGTTACCTGATATCACTAAACTAACAACAACATCCGGAGTGAGTTTCTCTAGGGTCTACAATTAGACTACTTTGCCAGTTTCAAGTAGAAAAGTTGATTCGATCATTCTAAGCAAGATAAAGAGGTAGCACATCAAAGCAGTTTCAATTCAAAAAAAAAAATAAGAAAATTATAAATGAGCCTTTGAACATAGGTAACAACAGCGTCTCTGGATTTAGTCCAACCAAGGAATTTCCTTGCCCCAAAAATACTTTATAATTTTGCAAAGAAATTTAAACTAACGAAAATTAGATCACTCACACCAGGTGAGACAAACAAAGTTAATGTGCCTTCTTCATTGTTAAGTTTATTAAAAATTGAGGTTATGAAACTTTGTAATGGTTGGACCTGTGAGAAGCAAATCTGTTCTCATCTGCAATGCCACATTAACAAAACCAATTGATGCAAAGTTTGGAGGTAAGGCTGTCTGATATTTCTGAAAGTTAGTCAGTAATCAGATGTCTTACTGACAGCTTATGTTTGTGCAACGTTTTCTTGCCAGAGTGAGATCTGAAAAACACGGCAACAGGAAAGTAAACAAAGTCAAACTGACATTTTGCCAGCTAGGGCAGATGTAACAGCAGAGGTACTGCTGTGCCTGCTCGAGTCTCTCTAATATATATCCATATCACTGACTTATGATTTTACCTCAAGGTCACAGTTCATGTTTGATTGCATTTCGTCACACAAGCAACAATTATTTTCATGATCAATTAATCTGTTAATGTCTTTTTTGATTAATCTGTTAATTCTTGGGTCTAAAAAAAAATAAAAAAAAAAATCAATAAATAAAAAAAAAAATCTCTGACATTCATGAAAATTGCTCAATAATATCGTTTGGAACCCAAGTTTATGATTTCAAATCACTTATTCTGTTTGAAAAACAATGAAAACTTAGTTTGCCATTTTTGCTTGATATATTATTAAAATTATTAACTGCCTATCAGTTCTGCTGTTGATTAATTTTCAACTAACTCATTGGTTGTTTTACCAGTTGTTTAAGCACTAGGGACAATTGTGACAACTTGTCACTCATTCTCTCCACATGCCTTTCGGAAGTCTTAAAAAAGGTGTCGATTATTACCCGAGTTAAATAACAGAGCAAAGAGTGGAACTACAATGACTTCAGGTTATATTTATTTTGCTTTGCAGTTAACAATACTAAGAAGTGACTCTGACAAGCATATTGTTCTGCTGCTTATGTCAGGTCTCACAGGGTGTGGAGGCACAGGCCTGATGTTAGACTGTCTATTCATGTAAGTGATGGCAATGTAACATAACAGGGTGACCTAAGTTTTGGGGGCGAGTAAGTTGGTATGAGCTCCTCTTGCATCTTATGTACTAAATGTGTATACATGCATGTGTGTGTTTGCATGTGGGGCTGATCCGGCCATAGTCTAGTAGGAGGAACAATGGCATTCCTGTGCTCTGAGCTCCAGGTGGCTGTGGAAACCCAATCCCAAACCAAGCCTTGCTGGCACACAGAGTGCCGGGAACGCCGAATGCTGCTGCCTCCCTCCGGAGACATGGGCCAGAATAGAGCTATTGTTCCAGACCGGCTCGGAGCAATAAATGCACCACAGCCACCCTCGATGAAAAACACGGACACTTACAAATACCAAAACACACAGAGTGGACATCTTTCACTTTCTATTTCATATACTGAGAAGCAAAATCAAAGGAAAAATTGTCCTTTCTAATTTCTGACAAAGACTGAAAACACAAAACAATAAAACATCTTGGTTGCATTTGTGCATATCCTTTATAACTATGAGTTTTTCAAAGATTAAAGTAATTACATTCCAAAGCATGCCATTATTATAACTACCTGTATCCTAGCCCATTACTCACGTATGTCTACTAAAATGAGCTAAAGCCATTGTGATGTACCTAAAACACAAACGCGCATGTTTCTACAGGTTGATGACCCTGGTTGATGCCATTCTGTCTTCAGAGGAATAACCTGAAATTATCATAATCCAAATACTCATCCCTAACAAAATGATCCCAAAGAGTGGCCAAAATGTTCTTAATTTGCAAAAATCACAAATCGGCCCTAAGAAATATGGAAAAAAGTGGGACACGGGCCCATCTGCTGAATCCTGAACACACAATTAACGCACACAAGTCAGGAAACGCATCATGCCGACTCCATGGCCTTGAAATGAGGAACATGATTCACTTCCTTTCAGTGCTAGACAGTCATGCCTCTACACAGGGCTGAGTTCATAGAGCTTTGAGGCAAGCTCCTAAACACGACACGTACAACCTCTTTTCAGAAAACGCATGTGCTGAGAACTTACAAGCAACACGTACTGAATGAACATATTGCATTACTGCAATATTATTAATGCAGTTTTTTGCAATACTGATCTACATGTTCAAGTCAGCGCCTGTTTTATGTAGTTCAGCTGTACAGCACAGATATCCACGCTCAAAACAGTCATAAGCTCATGTTCAGGCACCAATGAACCAATGCCACAGGTAGCACAAAAGCTACAGCAGCTTCCCTCCAGCAACACAGCCTATTGTCGTGCTGCACACGCAGAAGCAATGCCACACACACACACACACACACACACACACACACACACACAGGGGATAAGTATTACATGCTCCTCTTTTCTCTCCCTTTTAGGAACATGACAGATTAATTTAAGTGGATCCCTGTCAATCCTACATCTGCTCTGCTCCACAGCTGCCGCCACACGCAGGATTGATAGTGAATCCATTTTCTTATCTCTCGAGATAATTACAGCATTGATAATGCATGCTTACTCGTGCACGCTCATTCTCTCTTCTTTCATTCACTCAGGGAGTCTCTCTTCCACAAACACAGGTCGGGCCCCACATGCTTCAACCAAAGCCTATGAAAGGCCTTTTAGTGATTGAATTATATGAAATGTGATTAACCATAGCTTAACGGAGAAGAAGGACAAGGGCCCTCAAAATCTGCAGTCCGGAACAGAAAGAAAGAGGTTAACTGTGGTCACTGGGGTTTTTCCTTTCTTTTTTGTTTTTTTTTCCCCCTCCTTCTCCATTTGCATCAAGCTATGCTAAATCATCTGACCTCTATCAGGACGCAGAGGAAACATCTAACACCAACCCGGGGTTGAATTCCGAGTGCGGTTCTCACCTCTCCAGGTTGTGTTTGCAACACCGAGTCCTGGAAACGTTCACGGACGGACGCGGAAGATCATCTCTACGGTCCGTTTTAACCACTGTGCTCGGCTCCACGCGTGAACTGCTTCACGACGCTTTGGATGGATGTTTCCTGGCCGTTAAGATACCGCAGGCTATGTGTTATCTGTCCCAATGCTCAATGTGAATAAAGCCATTAGACAAAAAAAAAAAAACCGGCCGCAGTCAAATGCGGCAGGCGAGAGATCATGTTAATCTGGCGGCGGCCCATTCAACACAAATCGACAGTCAAAGAGTGAACGCTAACGCTGGCGGCTATTAAAGTAGGTGAGGGCTTCGTTGTCGACGACACCGCCATTCTTCGATTCGGCGTGTTTCGGACTGATCGCGGAAATAAACAGTCGGCCGCGTAAAGTAAAGTGACAATTTGCGTGTTTAACGGCGAGTCGCGCCGCATCCCCGTTGCTTGGCTGCTTCTGTCAACAAGAACCACTCTGCCCCGGCGCCCGTCCGCTCGTACCGGGCGACGTTTTGCTGGCTCGCCGGCCGGAGAGACCGGCCCGCGGATGACAAATGTGCGCGGAGACGGGGACAGTGCGAAGTTTGACACATATACTATTCGCTTACCTGGAGTGACGAGGCACCTGGACCCGCCGCTGTGGCGCAAGAGACCGCAGGCTAGCTAGGAGGCTGGAAACGGACGCCGCCGACACGGAATGAAGCGCACGGCTAAGTTAGCGGGTTGGCTAGCTAGCTAGCTTAGCGGGCTAGCGACGGTGGCAGGGGCGGGGAAGGGGGTGGTGGTGTTGGCGGGGGCGGCGGCGGCGGCGTTGGCGAGGGGAGTGCGGTCCTTTCCGCGTCGTCGAGACAAACCGGTCGCCTCAAAATCCCGATCCGGGGACGAGGCGGGTTAAAAGAGAGCACCGTCCGCTGTCAGAAGAGGCGGCGTCCGACGGGGCGTCCATCTGGGGGGAGACCGCGAATGTGGCTGTCGGCGGCGAGGCTGCGCGCTGTGAGCTCCCCCTCTCTCTCCCCCTCTCTCCGGACGGACGCGCTGCCTCCGCCTCGGTCTGTCTGACAGGGGGCGAGGAGCTCGGCTGCTGATGCGCGGAGCGAAGACGGGCAGCATCGCCGCTCATCCCTCCTTTCGCTGGCTCAACCCGGAAGAAATACTATAATCGATCCCATCCCGTTTTGTTTTTTTTTTTTTTTTTTTTTTTAACACGGTCTGGTAGCGTTACATACAGCATCCAAATGCGCCCCCGGGCTGCGCCCTGCAACGAGATAGCCCGGCTCAGTCTCGGCGGTTCGGACAAAAACTGAAGTCTGGGATCTTGTAGGAGCCGCAGAGCACGATGAATAAATGCATTTGCACGTTATTATACATCACATTGATTAAAGCATTTGACATAAAAGAAAAGCTGCACAAAAAAGACATCGATTTAACCCGAGCTGAACAGCAGAGGTAACAGAGAGATGCAGGGGCTAATAATTTAATAGATATCACACAAAGGGCCAAGTCAGCGCGAAAGAAAAAGCCATCGGAGTCAACCAGCAAAGCGGTCGCACGGTGTCCGCATTGTGCTTCTAATCATAGATCACAAATTATAATTCATCAGAGGAGGAACCCTCACAGTTTACCTTGTTTGAAGCAAAGCGAGGACCACCTGAAATGCAGTCACATATTACCCCTCAGGAAAGCTGCTGCCCCACATATACAAGACAGGAATTTCAACTAGCACTTTCCGTGCTACAGCTGATTGTTTTATATGATGGGGGAAAAAAGAAAAAAAACCGGCCGCAGTCAAATGCGGCAGGCGAGAGATCATGTTAATCTGGCGGCGGCCCATTCAACACAAATCGACAGTCAAAGAGTGAACGCTAACGCTGGCGGCTATTAAAGTAGGTGAGGGCTTCGTTGTCGACGACACCGCCATTCTTCGATTCGGCGTGTTTCGGACTGATCGCGGAAATAAACAGTCGGCCGCGTAAAGTAAAGTGACAATTTGCGTGTTTAACGGCGAGTCGCGCCGCATCCCCGTTGCTTGGCTGCTTCTGTCAACAAGAACCACTCTGCCCCGGCGCCCGTCCGCTCGTACCGGGCGACGTTTTGCTGGCTCGCCGGCCGGAGAGACCGGCCCGCGGATGACAAATGTGCGCGGAGACGGGGACAGTGCGAAGTTTGACACATATAATATTCGCTTACCTGGAGTGACGAGGCACCTGGACCCGCCGCTGTGGCGCAAGAGACCGCAGGCTAGCTAGGAGGCTGGAAACGGACGCCGCCGACACGGAATGAAGCGCACGGCTAAGTTAGCGGGTTGGCTAGCTAGCTAGCTTAGCGGGCTAGCGACGGTGGCAGGGGCGGGGAAGGGGGTGGTGGTGTTGGCGGGGGCGGCGGCGGCGGCGTTGGCGAGGGGAGTGCGGTCCTTTCCGCGTCGTCGAGACAAACCGGTCGCCTCAAAATCCCGATCCGGGGACGAGGCGGGTTAAAAGAGAGCACCGTCCGCTGTCAGAAGAGGCGGCGTCCGACGGGGCGTCCATCTGGGGGGAGACCGCGAATGTGGCTGTCGGCGGCGAGGCTGCGCGCTGTGAGCTCCCCCTCTCTCTCCCCCTCTCTCCGGACGGACGCGCTGCCTCCGCCTCGGTCTGTCTGACAGGGGGCGAGGAGCTCGGCTGCTGATGCGCGGAGCGAAGACGGGCAGCATCGCCGCTCATCCCTCCTTTCGCTGGCTCAACCCGGAAGAAATACTATAATCGATCCCATCCCGTTTTGTTTTTTGTTTTTTTTTTTTTTTTTTTAACACGGTCTGGTAGCGTTACATACAGCATCCAAATGCGCCCCCGGGCTGCGCCCTGCACCGAGATAGCCCGGCTCAGTCTCGGCGGTTCGGACAAAAACTGAAGTCTGGGATCTTGTAGGAGCCGCAGAGCACGATGAATAAATGCATTCGCACGTTATTATACACCACATTGATTAAACCATTTGACAGAAAAGAAAAGCTGCACAGAAAAAGACATCGATTTAACCCGAGCTGAACAGCAGAGGTAACAGAGAGATGCAGGGGCTAATAATTTAATAGATATCACACAAAGGGCCAAGTCGGCGCGAAAGAAAAAGCCATCGGAGTCAACCAGCAAAGCGGTCGCACGGTGTCCGCATTGTGCTTCTAATCATAGATCACAAATTATAATTCATCAGAGGAGGAACCCTCACAGTTTACCTTGTTTGAAGCAAAGCGAGGACCACCTGAAATGCAGTCACATATTACCCCTCAGGAAAGCTGCTGCCCCACATATACAAGACAGGAATTTCAACTAGCACTTTCCGTGCTACAGCTGATTGTTTTATATGATGGGGGGAAAAAAAAGGAACAAAATGTAGAGGGAATAGCTACTCAGAATGATTTAATGCATCATTAAAGAGCAAGTCAACCACACGGGTAACAGAGTAATGTTATAATTCAGGACAAATTATTCAGCAAATCATACCTATATACAAGTAAAAATAAAGATCCTTGTCATCCACCCTTTTTCATGGATCAGACAGTATTAAGCAATGGTAAAGACTTTTATGGGATAATAGTGGCTATAAGGACTGATCTTGTTGCAGCCTTTATCAAGTGGTATCACACTTGACTATGTGAAGATTTAATACCATATCATTTCTGTATGCATTCAGTGTCTGTTTTTGCACAATTCATGCAAATGAATATTTCTTTTTAAATTTGAGGGTATTTCATCTCTCGTTTTCTAGATAATTGGGACATTTCATTGCCTACAAAAACAGGTTCCTGTACCTGACATCCTTGTCCTATTTTTTCTGTTCTGAGTGATCTAGCAATCTGCCTCCTGAATCTTTTCAGAATGTATTAATCAAAGCTGCTCGTGCTCCCAAAATCTTATCAGGTCTTAGATGATACAGCCTTGATAGTGAACAAAAGTTTTATGTCTAAATCCCTCTGGAGACATAGCTTTTGGCTTTTTTTATTGGCCACTATTTGAAAACATACCATCAATCCAGTAAGATGTCAGATGCAGTTAAGGGCTTGTCATACAGTGTATTTCTATATATTAAAAATTGGACTGAAAAAGAAGAAAAAGTAGAGAAAAGAGAAAATTGTCTGCTCTTTTCCACCATAAGGAAAAGGAGAACTGTTTACGGCAAATGGGATACTCTCGGGTTCATCAGTATTGCTCACTACTAACTGTTCCATCAGGGGACTGTTTAAATGGCTTCACTGCAGGCATAGCCTTTTTTCCTTGCGACTTAGAACCAGAAAAACAGAAACACTTGGGAGTGCTCAGACCGCTGCCAGGGCTAGGCACAGTTAGCTGTGTGTCTCAGTGAGCTCATTTTCTCCAGTAGCTACCAATTTATTGCTCATTCACAGTGGTGGTAAATCCTGTTTCTGATTGGCAGTGGAGTCCTGGGTGTCATTGTGAGAAAGATTCACTGTGGCCAATATATGATGTGCAGGATATGGTGCCAGTCCACTTTCTCAGAGTTATATGCTAATTGTTTTTTGTCAGCATCGCCACCAAACTCCTGTTGCACATAATGAAGTCAGTGAGGCGCTCTGTCTCATCTCCAATACTCTGTGTTCTACCTGCACAGACAGAAAACACTCTCCTCAAACCTGATGAGATGTGAAGGCAAAAACAGCTGCACTTCTAGGTCAGGTCATGCAGAATGTATTCAGGAAGCAAGATCCAGCATAGTGAATGACTAAATATGAGATACACAAAGCCTATTTGCATTCATCCCAGACAAGCTTGCCATCTTTTAAGAGTCATTATACATCTGCCAACTCTCACAACCTTGGGGGGGTTTTGTAGTCTCTAATTATATCTTTCACTGGGAGAAAAAAACCTATTGTATTTGCACCAAATCCACCCTTTAGCTGCGAAGGCTTTAAATTTGTTAAAGCAGTTTGATTTCTGTAATTTTTTTTCAAAATAAATTTTGTCCATATCCTTTGTAACATACAGTTTAATAATTTAAATGAAATGTCTTCAAACTAGGCAGGATCCATGTACACATGCATGCATTCATAACAGATCAATAGGTTGTGCTTCAGGCTTTTCTTTTTTAAATTAGAAACAGGACAGTTTCAAGAGCTGAGAACATTTTTCCCAGTTTGATCACAGCTGGTTCAAAATCCATGACTTTGATGTTGCTGGTTCCAGCATGCTGCTCCAGCCTGCTGCCTGACTGATACAGTAGTTGAGGTTTTCATAAGGAATGGTGTGTGTGGTTACAATGCCCCACAGTTATAGCTCATAGCTTAACTTCACCCATAAAAAATCTCATATCTGTTTGCAATTGAACTCACACAGCAACTCTAGATATACTTTATTCATGTGGCTGGCAGCAGCAGTATGCCAGTGCTGAAATATGAATGAGACATTTGGAAAGACCATCCTCTGAATCAGCTTTTCCCCAGTGAGTGTGATCCTCTAGTCACTAAAAGACAGGACAAGGACAGAAACGCAGCAGTAAAGCTTCTCTGCATGTGTCTCAAATATACCTCCACGCATAAAAGTATTACACCAGCATTCCTCTATTCATCAAGGTATCCGCAGCAGCTCAGGGGCACAGTGTTGAATTTGAATGTGGTACATCTTTGTTGTGTGGAGATGTATGGATGCTAACAGGGTTCTCCCTGGTAGGCCAGCGCGGATTGATCGGTGTGCCAGAGGCACTCTTTCCTCAAAGGTGTTGGTAAGAGAATAACCATGTACCTCCCAACCCACTTTAATCAATCAGCGTATAACGAGAGGCCACTTCAGTCTTCAGTGTTACGCTGACAGGTAAGCTTGGATATATATGTATATTTAACACACACGAAGTTGAGTCCAAAATTCTTAGATCACATTCACATTTAATTGAATGAAAAAATAACAAACAAGTAAAATATGACCTGATTTCCGAAAGGCATGAAGTTAAAGTTGACACATTTCTTTTGTATTTTTGCCAAAATTAATTTTAAATTCCATGTTAATTTTAATTTTAATTTTGGCAAAAATACAAAAATATAGGAAAAGGGCCCCAAACCAAAGTTTGGGCATTCTGTGTGATCTGTACTAAGCAAAAACCCCTTTGGGGTGTTTCTCAATAAGTATCACAGCTTGTGAACACTTTTTGTAGCAGCTAAGAGTCTTTCAGTTCTAATTCTAGTTCTGTGAGATTCTTGGACCCTTTTGCACGCACTGCTCTTTTGAGATCTATTCACAGGTCTTCTATGATGTTTAGGTTGGGGACTGTAAGGGCCATGGAGAAACCTTCAGTTTGCAACACCTGAGGTCATCCACTGTGGATGTTAACGTGTGTTTAAGATCATTACCCTGTTGTAGAAGTCATCCTATTTTCACCTTTGGCTTTTTTACAGATGGGTTGATGCATATCTTCCCTCAGTAATGCTAAAAAGCCCTATTTAAACTTCATCAGTCCAGAGGACTGATATATATATATATGTGCATGTGTGTGTGTGCGTGCATGCGTGCGTGTGTGTGTGTGTATATGTGTGTGTTAAGCCAAAACATTCGTACATTAAAACTGATGTTCTTTAAACCTATTTTCAAATAGGTCCTTTACGAGTATTTGTCCATCCTCACATACAGGCCAAGAAGTCTTCTACCTCAGTGCTTCCCAAACTGTGAGTTGGGACCCCAAAAGTGACATTTCTTATATTTCGTATAAAATTTGAACTGAATAAGAAGAAAAGGTTAAAAAACAAGAAAGGAAAATTTAGGTCACTAAACTGTCAGTGCTGAGTATGAACAAGTACACTGTGCAGCATAGAGGAGTGTTGACAGCTTCATCATCTAGTTCCACTGGGGGGGGCTAAAAAAAGCAATTGTCTTCACTTTTAACAGTTCATCCGTTATTTGATCCTCCGTTTTCTATCATAAAGAATCTGCAGATAATTCTGTGTGCAGAATCCCCCCTGAAACACATGGTGGCAGCAACCATCCACTGACAGGAATGTGAATCTATCTCAACTGCTACGCCTGCAGTTTACTCTATTATCAGTATTAATGTTGGTTTTTATATTTTTCAATTTCATCTCAAATTTTTATTTAAATCATTGTGTTTAAAAATGTTATCACAGGAAATTTCCATGCCTTATGTAAAGCAAACTACTCGTAACTGACCACTCGTAAAAGCCATTTCAACACATTTGGTCAGTTGTTCTCAAGCCTTTTATGACGTAATGAGAACGATGATGCAACAACTATGTCATATGTGGATTCTGGGGGTTCGGATTTCATCTCTCTTATCATTCCCTGATCATGCAGTGAATTCAGCGCAATACTGCTGATGCAACAAGGCTCTTCTAAGCTTTCTGACTGATTTCTGCCAATTACACCAGGTAATTAAACATACATTTTTTTTTAAATTTCACCCAGAAGTGAATAAATTACAGGAATAACAGTTCGCCTTCCTTGTAGCAATCCATATATCCCATGGTTTCCATCCTCTATTTTTTTTTTACTGTTACTCTGTTTTGACCACCTAACTAACCCTCTCTGCTCATTTCTCTTGTCTCTTAGGATGATATGAAAAAATGTCCTCAGCTATGTAAAGCTGCAAGTTGAGAGCAACTGGTATAATCCTGACTAAACCTGTCTTTACAGCTTCAGGATCCATGGAAAGCTGGCAGACTGACCAAGGGGACAAAGGAGGAGACGTAATTATTATGGTGAATCGCTAAATCTTTGGCCATAATTTGAATTTGTGTTGTGGAATTTGGATTCATAAAAATATCAACCAATGAGGGAAATCAGTGAGGTCATTGGGCGGGGCACTTGGGCAGTGGCAGACTGGGTGGATTGGGTGGGAACTAGGGAGGAAGTATGGTCTACCGAGGTACACCATAAACCAAGTGGCCACCCTGCCTGGTGAAAAAATTCTACAGTGCAGATGTGGCTGTCTAGTTTGCATGTTGTCTCTGTAACTGCGTGGGTTTTCTGCGGGTGCTCCGGTTTCCTCACACACTCCAGAGACATGCATATTAGGTTAAGTGGCCAAATTGCCCCTGTGAAGCAGCCCTGTGATAGACTGGCAACCTGTCCAGGGTGTGCCTCATCTCTTGCCCCAATGAAAGTTGGAATAGGCTCCAGCCTGTCTGTGACCCTGTAAAAGTTAAATGGGGGGTTAGTATAAGGTAGAATACTACTATTAGATAGAATGAATGCATGTAATATTTGAATAATAAAAGCTTTGCACTATATCTATTAGTTTCTGCATGTTTTTATCATTTTTTTCTGAAATCCTTAAGTGGAATTAACTTGATTGTTTAAAGGTTTGTCCCTTTTTCAATTCAAGTCCATCTAGGTGTACAATATTATTCTTCCATCTTACAAAAGCACATCAAAACCATAAGATAAAAATCGCTAACTGAATAATACAAACAATAAACCACAGCAGATTTATGGAATACAAAACACAATATAAACTTGAAGTCAAGTCAGGTCAGCTACTGTAACCTATGCATGCTCTCTGATTTCAGAGCTAATGCTTTTTGTTGAAAATTTCCTAGTCACCAGTGGCTTTGATTGCAGGTCAGTACGTCCATCGGTTTACACATCAAACCACAAGACATAACAAAAAAGATTGAAAAATCAGTCAGGTTTTTCTCTTTAAGGTTTTGGATATAGTTCTTCACTTTAATGAAAAACATGACACTTACTGAGCCCAGATGCTCCTCAATTTCATACATATCAGAAAAAAAAAGACATTTTGAAAAATATCAACACTTCTTTTTGGAAAAGTACCGAGGTCATAGAGCTACTAAAATGTGAAAACCTGTACAACTATAGTATTTGCAACTATAGCATTTGCGTATAGTATTTGCATATAGTATTTCCTTTTGTTTTCAGTGGAGTGTTTTTCAGCTTAATACACTTTTTTTGGGGGGGGGGGGCGCTCTACTAAATTAAACCTTTAACTTTAAATGAAAAATGTGTTACAGGTTGGTACAATGTCTATTTGTTCAGGTGTAAATTTTTTAAATGCAGTGGTGGAATTTCCAATATATATATATATATATATATGTACTTATATGTATATGTACTTTATATATATAGTTTTACTGCACTCGTGTTCAAATGAATAAACGCCGTTTTTTTAAATTTTTTTAATAGCATTTTTAAATATAATAAATGTTAATTAAATAATTAAATATTATTCGCACGATTTCTAAAAAATAATTTCACAAGATTACATTACCGGAAGCGAATTGATTCCTCATCCGGGTGAGGCGGTGTTTACGAACCCGGCGGTGGAAGGTTGAGAGGGTCGAGAGAGAGAGAGAGAGAGAGAGAGAGAGAGAGAGAGAGAGAGAGAGAGAGAGACACGCACCATCCGCACCGACACCGCACATCACGGCGATCCCGATGCGGTGCGGTTCCTGATGGCGTCTCAGATCCCCGTGACCGTCAGGGCTCACCCGGCCGCCTCCGCCGCCTCCGCCGCCGCCGCCGCCGCCGCGGGCTCCGCCGCCCTCCGGGGGAAGAAGCGTCCCGGTAGCCCGGCGGTCTCGGCCGCTCAGCAGGTCTCCGGCAGCGGCGGCAAGAAGAAGAAGGCGCCGACGACCGCGACGCCGACGCCGCAGACACCGACACAGACACAGGTGCCCACGCACACGCACACGCGTGGACGCCGCATTAAAACCCTCCCGTCGGGTTCATTTGTGTTTCTGGGTCGATCTGACCCGCAGCCGATCAGGCAGGTTGGACCCGCTGTCCCTGCTCCGCAGCCTCTCGGCTCCGAGCCTCTTTCTTAGCAGCTGCAACTTCTTCTTCTTCTTCTTCTTCACTTTCACATTGTCACGCTGTGAAGGAGTGAATGAAAAACCCAATAACAAACAAATTCAAAATATGTGTGTAGAATATGACTATAGCAAACCCCCGTCTCTCTCTCTCTCTCACTGTCATCCCAGCCCCACCACCACCACCATGAGCCTGGATCTGTTCAACCTTTCTACCTGTTAAAAGTGGGGGGTTTCTTTCTCACTGTTAAACAATGCTTGCTCATTGGGGAAATGTTGGGTCTCTGCAAATAATAACTATAAAGAGTCCGGTCTAGACCTGCTCTATATGAAAAGAGCCCTGAGATAACGTCTGTTATAATATGGCGCTATATAGATAAAGTTGAATTGAATTGAATTCAATGTTCCTGTAATAGAAAACAAAAGACAAACGTTCAAAAAAAGAGAAAATATAAAACAGATGTTGGTATGTTGCTTGATTTGTAAACAGTAACTGGACAATATCGTTTAGCTTCGCTATTAATAAGCCTTATAGCTTCAGGGATAAAACCAAACTTCCTGTTATTTGTTTTACGGACAAGAAATCTCAAAGACATCTGTGATAGGATCTATTCTAAATGAATGAAGCTCTCATAAACAGAACAAATGGTGCTGAGCCTTTTTTTCAATGACAACTCTTATTTTTCCACAAATTCTCATCTATCCAGTTTGTCTATTGATATTTGGATTGATGATATGGATTATTGTTATTTTATGGGCTGTAACTAAGGAACAGTAGTGGTTACACTATCCTGTCTGCATGCAGAGAGAAATAATATTTTAATCTAGAGTGGTTGACAATTTTAATATATTGTATTGCAATGTAATTGATTTGAATTTCCTTGAGCTTAGAATAACATTAATAACAATATATAAAACTACTATTAAACAAGACAAATGACTTTAATCAAGGGAGTCCAATACGAATACACAGAGCCAGTTTGTCCAAATAAGCAGTGTTGGAAAACTACACAGTGTACAAAACTTCAGTATATACATTATATGGAAATAGGTCTAATATAGTGTGTGTTGTATGCATTCTTAGTGCAAAGAGAGATAATGATATGGTAAGAGATGTACATGTGTTTTTTTTATATAACTTTTTTCAAATGCTAATATATATACAGTTTCATCTGTGACTCCCAAATATGATTGAGAAGCACCATTCATGCCATAAGATACACATCACAGAGTTAATCATTAGGCCCGTAAAGCCCGCTTTAGACTTTGTTTACTTTCAAAACACACGTAAAACAAGTAGCTAAAAATCAAATGTGGCTACTGCTTGTCTGAAGAGCTGTTGTCTTTCATGTTTCATCAGATACCAGTAGTAGAGACAGTGGCAGAGGTGAAGGCAGTGGGATCAGTAGACAGCGCTCCAACTGCCACCACAGAGACCACAGCAAAGCCTCCACCATTCAAGGACCCCACATTTATGGTCAGTTTCTGTGTCCATCCTGGTTTAAGTTTTCAAGCTTCTGTTGCTTCTTTCTAAAATTCTGTCTCAATCTTGGCAGCATTCCGGGATTGGCGGAGCAGCAGCCGGCAAAAAGAATCGGACCTGGAAGAATCTCAAACAGATTCTGGCTTTAGAGCGGACTTTGCCCTGGAAGCTCAATGATCCCAACTGTGAGTGCTGGTATCTCATTTTATCTGTTACATGTTGTATGGTTCTAAACAATAAGATCCTAATTATATATTCAAATTTGTCCCACACATTTGTTTATTTTAAAGCAGAATCATTGCTAAAACAATATTTTTTTGAATCATTTTTAAGGTGTGCTTTAAACCTTACATTCGAAAATTTCAATGATAGACTTGCTATTTTAAAGAAAAAGTACATATTACTATTTCATAAAATGACTTAATTGTACAAATTTCAGATTCAAAACTGAATATCACTATTAGCAAGTTGAGCCAAGAAACTAATATATTCAGTTTGACTTAGTTAAATTTAGTTTGGTTAGTTTTAAAAGTTAGCTTTAAAATATTTAAAAATTTTTTTGATTTATGTGTTGTAATATTTTGGGCTAAAACAGGTTTAAATTTTTGTCTTTACAGTATAATATATGTCAAAGCCCTAATATATTATTGAATACATTATATTAAACATAAGACTTCAGTGATAAGTCAGTGTTAATTAGAGGATGTGTCGAATTATTCCAGTGCATGATCTTTCTGTATTTACAGACTATAACATTGATGCCCCTCCCTCCCTGAAGCCAGCCAAGAAATACTCGGACATCTCCGGACTCCCAGTGAGTAATTAGTTAGCTAAAAATGTGATTGAATAAGGAAGGGCATTACTTTAGCCAAGTCTTGTATAAAGCACAGACTGAACACTCTTGACTTTCCTCAGGCAAACTACACAGACCCTCAGACAAAGCTACGCTTCACATCCTCTGAGGAGTTCTCCTACATCCGCCTTCTCCCCACCGATGTTGTTACGGGCTACCTGGCCCTTCGAAAGGCAACGTGCATTGTACCCTGACAGCAGAGTGGGGCCTTAAACCTGAAACTGGTTCAAAAACCGGAACTGATCTCATGTCAGTGTAGGGAACTGCTGGGGAGGCCAGGAGACGCTGAGAATTCCCAGAGACGCCGCACAGATGTAAACACCACTGAGAAGATTGTTGCTCACAGGCTGACTGCTGAAAGACGTCTGCAATGCTGTTTTTAAGAAGGCAGTCTCACTCATAATTATTACAATGCCGCGAACTGAATTGAATAAATTTGATTTCTTTTCCATTTAGAGAAAACAAACAAACAAGAAAAACTTCGAGCAATTACTTTATTGCTGTTTTTTTTTTTTTTAGATGAGTTTCTATCAGACAGTGTTTCCAATTGCTGGAAGTTAATTGGACATTGAATTGGACACAAGATGTTTTATTCCTTAAAGGAACAGAAAGTAAATTCTTTGTGTTTAAGTTAATTGGAAAGATGGGAATTGGCAATTCTTTTACTTATTTAGTTAAAATATATTTTCCAAGGTCCTGTATGATATTTTCTCATTATGTGTTCACATAAACCTTCAAGCAAGTTTGTGACCTTTGAAGTCTTGCTGAACAGTCAGTTGTTTCTCAAGTGCTTAATATAAGCTCATTGGCTCGGATGCTGGATGCCCCCTTGTGGTAGAACATCTTTTTCCAGTGGTGAAAATGTCTTTTCTCCTCTATACAAACAATGTGGATACCAGTCAGTGCAAATCCAATCTGATTGGTGAAGAGGAAAAGTTGTAGACAAAAATGTTGCAAAGCTGGTGGAAGGAATTTGTCCATTTCAGACTGACTGTAAGTTACTTTTCTATAAGGTGCCTATTAAAGCTAACTTGAATTTTCAGTGCATCTATTTTCCTCTGTGCATCTCTGTGTAAATATACATTGGTAAAAAATTGGTAGAAAAAGTGTTGGCTGAACTTGGCTGTTTCAATTTCTATTTTGTTTATAGTACAACCTATAATCACACTTGTTGGACACGGATATAAAACACTTCACTTGATAATGAGAGCACTAACTGAAACATCCACACCTGCCATGGTGGTTAGATGTATCTTAGATCTTGTGGTTTATGCAGCATGCTGCATGTACAGTTTGTAAACTATGTAAATGTAAAATGTAATCTTTTAATAAGACAAGATTCCCCAAGCAGGCCTAATCTAGAATGGTTTTAATCCCAGCTGCTTTTGATGTATGATTTGCTCTCCAACTGGTAGACTGACAGTGTCTCATTAATCACACATGGTATGTATCCAGGACCATTTCCATGGTTTATTCCATGCTATTTTTCACAAACTTGATGAATGTGGTCCTATCTATTGTTCACGTGAGTGATCTCTCTTATGTAGATATGAAGAATAAAGGCATCAGCAAGGTCACTGAGGATCAGGGGCTTGTGAAAATGACAAAAGCCCTGAGAAAATAAACTTGCAACCCTTGCACCTTGTTTACACAGGACTGGGAGTACACATCGCACAGTAGTCTTGGTTAGCACCCATCTCTCCAGTCTTTAAATACAATTTAAGCCATAGGTCAGCTATGTTACCAAAAAGGATAATAGTGTAAGAATTTAAGCCTGAGGCTGGTACTATTCTTTATTTGTCTTACTACTAACAAATCACATTAAATGTAAGCTAAAAACCATCAATGAATTGATCCTACTAACAAGTATAGTCAAAGCCTGATATGTGTTATCCCTCATATACCTTCTTTGTTTCCCAAAAGCTACTGAAACCAATAACTGTGTGACACTGCACTGATCGACAAATTCCAGAAATACAAACATATTAGCGTTTCTGCAAATGACCAGCCTTACTCATGCCTGTGACTTCTGCCAGCTCTGGACTATGGTGAAGCTGATGATGGCAGTATAGTATATCTATGAGAGTCAGACCAGCATTTCCATTCCTGCTGTGGCATCAAAACCTCAACGTAGTGATTAATGAACAGCGCCAGGGTTTTCTGCTACCCTAGCACACGATCCAATAGAGTGTGTCTGTGTGCAAGCGTGTGTGTATGCGCATTTTTGGACATTTCTTCAATATGTCCAGCCAAGACAGTAGAACTGTCAGTTTGTTTAGGGCCATGGAATTAGAAAAGTAAATACAGAGTAATGTGCAGTCCACAAATGCTGCAGGTATGACTGTCATTTGCAGTCACACTTGTCACCACCTGGGTGCAGCAGAGCTCTCCTCAGTCTGCCATCCATCTTTGCTTAGTGTGTTTGGTGTCCCACCATGGGTCATTGAGATCACACAAATGGGAGCACAAAAATGTGTCCATAAATGGACTCAATTGTGCCAAGGATTTTTCAACATGTGGTAATGCAGGAGAATTTATATTTATTCATTCACAGGTCTGACTCCATTCTGATGATCAGTGGTGTTTGATAAATACCACCAACTAGTGAAAAGCTCAAGTGAACACTTAATAGTTATATGATTGATATAACTGACGTCAAGAATACAATGAGTAATACTGTTACAGTTTAGCTGACAAACACACAATCATTAAAGTGACAGTGTATACTGACAGCAGAGCATTTATTATTCAAAATAAACTATTATAAAAACACGAGCACACTGATTTAAATGGGCTCACGACATCATTTCTGATTTTAGAATGGGCACAGAAATGGATTTAAGCAATCTGAGACTACTGCTCAATCATATAATAACCATCATTAAGAAATTGATTGTGGTGCGCATAAAATGACTCATCTTCCTTTGATGGAGCATTTGGCACCTGCAGCATTGCAAATGATGCGTGTTTCCAAGGCGCACAAGTGGCTCTTCAGTCAATTTTGTTTACATGTTTATACTTTGCTGAACTTCTGCAGGAAAGTTTCTGCTACACCAGGGAAATACTTTCTGTGAACTAATGCAATCTTGGTGCTCATTTAGGTCCTGTCTGCCCTCAGGTTTTTGTCACTATCACATTTTGGTGATGATGGAGATGACGTCTTTACTTTATAATGACTATGGACAGTAATTACTATATAGCTTCTCTCACTTCCTCAGACATGCGGTTTTTCAAGGTCTGCTTTTCACCTGTGCCATTGCACCTATAGATAAATGACAAATGTAACTTCTGCGGAGGTATTTGGTGGACAAGCAGGTCATGTTTGATGCAAATGAATATTGCTAAATGACCAGATCATGGCTTCGTTGTCCAACGTGGCTCAGTGTGCCATCACAGCCAGGAATAAGCTGTTGCTTTCACAACAAGTCAGGGAAAATCCCTTGATAGAATCCATCTTACATTACTCATCTGACATGTCTTACTCTTTAAAATATGAGAAAAATGAGAACTACCCTAAAATGTCAGCTTGGCGAAATGGACTGCACCGCTGGCTCTGGTAAGCTGATCGATAGACCAACTCCAGTGCCTGCTGAGCCAGCAGGGGAACTTTCATATTTATGTTTTTGACCTATTGGAACAGCATATGAAGCATGGCAAACTGCTTTACTGCTTTTCAACAAAGATGTAACAGTCTGAATCTGTTAGATGCTACTTCAACGTATAAATCCCAACGTTGAGGCACAACGTTTATGGTGGACTTCTGTTCTTCTGTAGCTTTAACATGACACTGAACATCAAGCCAAAAGCTGTCAACAAAACCACAGTCCACTGTCCTCCCATAACCTCTGTGTTAGAGTTGGGAGGAGTGCAGCTGAAATCAAAATCCACTTCACAACCGCAGCCAGGACAGATCTGCCGAGAGATGACAGAGGGACCCCCCTGGCAACCCCACTCCATGCTTCTGAATCGCAGCTAGTCTTCAACACACACCAGAATCTGTGGCTACCAGCGGACTATCCTTGTAAAGTTAATATTTTAATCTCTATAGTCTGTTTATGTTATATTTATCTCTTCCACCAATAATTGTTTCCACTTTATGATTCACTTCGTTCAAATTTGTTCATTCTATTTTTTACTGTGATGCTATGTTTCACACAGAAAAGACAGCCTCTCCTCTCTAGAGATTTAGACGCTAACTAAAGGCTGGTCTAACAAAGTAAACAATTCCTTCATCTCTCATGCTGCTCATGTATCAATTATATCATGTGTCAATTTTTTTATATAATTCCTCACTTTACATACATAAAGTACATAACCCCCTGTAAAAACCAGAAATTTTGTAGGGGTTAAACCACGATATAATTTTACTTACTTCAAAGGTGCTTGCAGGCTGATTTTTTGTTACTTTTGGGCAGATCTTGGCTAGTAGTCTACATGCCAAACAAAGCTAAACCATAACTGACTACAATAACCGTCTACTAAAAGCTGTGGTACTGATCTTATGATCTAAGTGTCAGCAAAGAAACAAATAATACTATTTTCTAAAATGTCAAACTATTCCTTTAAAGGTTTTCCCGTCCTCATGCCATATTATGAGGTCAAGCACCAGTGGTGCTTAGGCAGCTATTTCTCCCGAAATGACTTTCCTGCCTCTTTTTCCTTCAACATCATCACAATTTCCTCGTGTGTGTGTCTGTCTTTATTCGCAGCTTGCAGCTTTATTCTTGTATTGTTGCCTTCTTGGGAAACCTTTGCCCTTTACTGCCTTCATGGTTGCACTTTATGACTACTTGTGAGATTTGTCAGTGTCTTAACAGGGACAAACCACATGAAACTGATTTTTAACCATAACTGATGGTGCCTTGGTTGCCCACACAGAGACAGAGTTTCATGGTTCATTTAGCTGAGAAAAACACTGATTGCTGCCTCAAGGAGGTTGCATATTAGTTTATTTCTCCCTTAGTTTGAATGCTTACTGAGAAAATGTGATGAGTTACCACTTGTTATTGGGCTGTAGAGGTCAAACAGCAAAGTGTCATCAGATAGCTAATCAACTCATTCAGATATCATTACACTGGGCTAAATCCCTGTTAATCCCACTGAAGATTCAATCAGTGTTCCCTCACAGGTCAACTTGCTCCTCGTGTGTGTGTGTTCGTGTGAACGGGACAGAGAGAGAGAGGTAATTCTTGATGTTGATAGACAATGATTGTCCTTCAGTGGGCCACATTCTCCGTCCCCTCTCCGTCCTTCTTCCCTTCGGTTTACTTTGGTGTCCGCTCCTATCTCCCTTCCTCTCCTTTCCTGTCTTTTCTCTCCACACCTGGTACATCTTC
The DNA here is from genome assembly GCA_016859345.1 of Istiophorus platypterus. NCBI lineage: Eukaryota > Metazoa > Chordata > Actinopteri > Istiophoriformes > Istiophoridae > Istiophorus > Istiophorus platypterus. The sequence continues at coordinate 13,368,543 of CM029126.1, forward strand.
TGTCTCTGTTGGCTAGAGGATTAGCTCTCTGGTCTGGTGTTTGATTGATAAGTCATCTGTCAGTCTAGCTCTCCCTGTCTATCTATTGCTCTTGTCCTGTATGTTTGTATTGTCCCTTGCCGTCTCTCTTTGCCCAGCACTTGCATATATGCTCTGTCTCTGTAGAGAGCAGAAGTGGATGTACTGGTTGAGGCCTGATAGTTTGTGTAACAGACATATGCTGTGACTGTTGTGTATAGAAAATATTAGACAGTGGCATTTACATTATCTGAGAACAGTGCTACTTCCTGCACTACAGTATTTTCCTAATAATGCATCAGATGGTGTATTGATAGTGTGTTCCAACACCCTCATGGACAGATCAAAAAGAGCAATTTAGCCAATTTAATCCCTGAAAAAAGGCCTGTTTTTTAAAAAAATGAAATATACATTCAGTTTTTGGTTACCTAACATTCTTTTTCAATATCAGGCAGTTTGCCAATTA